>CM040120.1:200597994-201104440 GCA_022559845.1 Amorphophallus konjac | reverse complement strand
TCACCGATAGGCTGTGGTGCGGCCCTATTAGGACCGTTCAAACCAATGGACGGGCGTATTACAACCGCCTATACCTCAGAGTCCTACGCACGCCCATTTCCTCAGATAATTATCCAATTATCCGAATTATCACCGACAGGGTGAAACGGTTGGCTATTGGCCGCTCTACACTAGAACGGTCTCACTAGAACCGTTCACCTTTGAGGGTCCAACAGCGGGCGTTTCGGCCAGTTAGAGAGATAATTGGGTTTGATTTTCTGATTATCTGAATTTCCACCGACAGCTTGGACAGTCTGAACCCGACCGCCCAAATGTTGCGTGGTCTATCGTAAGACCGCTCATCCCGTCGGATGAGGCTTTTTAACAGACTTTTGTCTCTTTTATTCATGGCTTTATCCCCAGTTTGTTTTGATGATTTCTCCGTGGATAATCAACCATTTTTGATGCCGTTTCGACTGGATAAGAGATTATGATAATATCTATGATTTATCTTTTATAATCTCGACCTGAAAATACCTAAAAACCCTAATTTCGAGGCTGGCTTTCTAGGCTCTATAAATAGACCCTAGTGGCCGGACGTCGAAAGGGGCGAAGATTTTTGGTTGACGGCTAAGCCCTGCCGCATTCCTGAGCGACCTAGCACCAAGGAGGGAGGCTCTCTACGTCCTTACGAGCCTCCGGTTCAGGGAGTAGTCCGCGTGTTGAGTCATAGTGTCGTCTCTCAGTTTCTTCATCGTCTGTTGCATGCATTGCTTTTCCCCCACGTCTTCCCTCGTTTTCATTTCCATGCACACATCCACCCATGCTTTTGTCACCCTAGGGGTTTAAAATCCCCCAGGTATTCCCCTTTTCATTAATTTATGCTTAATCCTCCTTATGTGAACATGTACTACGTCTTTTAGTTCTAATTTGAGTGTTTCTCTTGTGTCTTACACTGTTTTGCAGGTCAGCACTTCATCAGCACGAGGCCTATCCCCTCTGGCTGGCCGGAGAGGGTGGAGGTGGAACCCTTGTCAGCTTGCTGCGTGAAGGGATTGAGCGGCTTCCCTTTGGCCGTTCAACATGTGGTGCGGTTCATTGACGACCATTCTTCCTTGGAGTGCGGTCTACCTTCCACCGTCCGTCCCACGGCAGCAGCTCCTCCCGCCTCCTTTGCAGCGTACAAGGATGGTCTGTCGTAAGACCGCGTCAATTTAAGCGGTTCCTAAAGAACCGTTCATCTCTCCAGCGCTGCAACTCCCTCCTTTCCAAGGTACGGCGTGCCGGTCACGTGCGGCGCCTTGGTGGCGATCACGATCCTTTCTTTTGTTCTCTACTTTCCTCTCGTTTTCGTTATTTTCCCATTACGCATTGGTCCACGCACTTGATGCGCCCTGATTCTTAGAGAGAGGAGAGGAAAAATATATATCTACAGTGATCCAAGGAGCTGAGATGCTTACACGTGGCAGAGTCAATTGGGCGGAGATGTGGAAGACACACGCCCTAGTTGCTGCTGCTATATATATGAAGTTTCTTCATCTGTAGAAGACAATCAAGAAGGAAGAGGGCTGATCGAGACTGTGAGTGAAGAAAGAGAGTGTAGCAAAAGAAAAAGAGAAAGAGAGAGAGCTCGTGAGGATTGAGAGAAGAAGAGAAGACAGTGAGAGAAAGAAGCAGAGAAGTAAAAGAATGAGTAAGAAGAAGAGAGATCGAGAGATAAGAAGCTTCATCAGCAGATCAGTTCATACTGGACCGTGGATCATATCCAGGCCAGTCAGCTCCTGCGAGAGCCAAATTGTGATTTCGCTTTACAGCTTTCTGTTTGCTGTGATTATTTTCATTTCTTATTTTTTCCTTTTGTTACTCTGGTTATCTTTGTTCTTCCGATTCTCTGGATAGAGGTCGGTCCCTCATGGTCTGGAGGAAGAGAGGTCTGTGACCTCTGGTTTGCTGGTGATGGGGAGTCACTGGTGGGTTCCCTCCTGGTGTGGAGGAAGAGAGACCTCAGTCTCTGGTTTGCTAGTGGCTGGGAGTCACTAGTGGTTCCCTCCGGTTGGGAGGAAGAGGGGAGGTTGTTCCCCTGGTGAAGCTGTTTGGCAGCAAGTGTTCGCAGACTGAATCTGCTGGTTCTAGCATTAGCTAGTGAAGCCTCACTCCGGTTTGGAGTGAGGGGTGGATGTAGGTCTTGGTGACCGAACCACCTAAAAATCTTCTGTGTAGTGTGGTTGTGTTTTTGCTCCTTGTCTTCTACCTCCTTCACAGGTTGCCTTAGCATTCTCATTTCTATCTGTGCTGCTTCCGCTAGCTGATAGTTTAGGCGCACCTTATATATTTGCTCTATTGTCTAAGCCATCTGTGTTTTAATTCTGCAATATTGTTTGAGCAAAAAGTTTTTAAGGGTGGGATTCATTCACCCCCCCTCTGAATCTTTCGCACCGATCCTATCAATTGGTTTCAGAGCGGTGTCTGCGTAGAAGGTCCAGCGACCTGCAGATCCAATATTGCAGTCTTCGGTGCTAATTTGGTTTTGGTGCATCAATATTCCTGTTGCATTTAATCTTATTGTTTCCATGGGTGATCCACCAGTTTTCAACGGCTCCAATTTTAATGTATGGTTTGTCAGTCTGAAAAATTATGCTATATCAGTTAATCCTGATCTGTGGAAGTTAATTTCACACGGTCCTCATAAATTACCAAAGAAAAAGTCCAAATGGACTGACAGTCACAGATCAATGTATGAAGAGAATCAAATAGCTATGAATCTAATGAAGGCAGCTACTGATAAGGCTTTACATTCCTGCTTTCATGATTGCAGCTCTGCTAAAGACATTCTAGATATGCTGAAGCGAGCTCAGAAGAGAAGTGAGGACAGCTGCATGATGGCTAACAGAAGCAATCAAAGTGGCAGCCAAAATGAAGAAGATGATGATGAAGAGGTAAACCCTTTTGAGAATTTCTCTTTGGATGGTTGGGAGAATGCATATGCTGAATTGCTTGAATCTCATGAACATTTAAGAAAACAGTATAAAAAATTGAAAAAGGGGACTGGGTTTGATAGTTCAAGCTCTCCATGTGAAAATTATTCTAATATCAAGCAATCCCATGATGCCTGCTTGTCTAATATCCATATGCATGAAAATCAGAATGGAAAATTGAAGAAGGAACTTGAATGTGCTTGCTCTGAACTAAGTAGGCTAGAATATGAAAATGACTCTCTGAAACAATCTGTTAAAGAAAATGAAGAAAAATTTGGGAAACTTGAGCAAGAGAAGAACTTGTTTGTTGAAATTTTTAATGCCATAAAATCTGTAAATATAGAATTACAGAAAGATTTTGAAAAACAACAAAAAGAATTGAAGGAGTTTGAAGCTGGGAGTGAAAGCAAGGTTAACTCAGAAGATCAGACTCTAATAAATGAGTTAATTCAAAATGATAAGCTTAAGAAAGAAAATGAGAAGTTAAAACTGCTGAACTCTACTATGTCTGAGAGACTTCTAGCCTTAGAAAGAGGAAAAACTGTTTACATTGAAGATTCTGAAAAACTGAGCAATCTGGAACAAGAGATTGAAAAATACAAAATAGCTAACAAAGTATTGAATGAAGCTATGAATTGCAGTGAGCAAGAGATTGCCAGTTATGAGTTACACATTTCCTCTCTAGAAAATGAAATCCAAGACTTAAAAGATTCCTTGTCTAAGTTTGTGAGTGGGCAAGAAAACCTAGACAAGCTACTAGGTGTAAAAGTCAATGTCAGGAAGGAAGGGTTGGGCTACAATAATCTGAATAAAAAGGCTTTTAAGAACAAAGTAATGACATCATTTGTAAATGCTTCAAATATAGCCTCTACATCAAAAGATAAACAACCCATTATTTAGAAAATGTTGGGAACAAAGGTTAATTGTAAGAAAGAGGGACTGGGTTACAATCCAGTCATGAGGAAGGTTGATGGATCCAACCTGAAAACTATTTTTGTTAAATCTTCAGAACAAGAAAAGCCTTCTACCACATCTCCACCTCAGAACAAGGCTAAGAAAACAGAAAAACAAAATAAAAATCATAAAACATCAAAAATTCAAAGGAACAATCTGCATGCTAAGAACTCATCAGTAAAATGCCATGTTTTACAGAAATCAAATGGCTCCTGTCATTATTGTGGTAAGCATGGACACTTTATGAGTAACTGTTTTGTGATGAAACAAGATGAAAAAAAGCATGCTAGAAAACATGTGTCCGGTCAGAAAAAGGATAATCTGAATGTTAAAGAATTTCATGCAAGAAATCATGTTTTTCAAAATAAGAAAATTCATTGCTCCAATTGTGGCAAGATGGGCAACATTGCAGCTCATTGCTGGCATGTTAAGGGGAAGAAATTTTATTCTGAGTTCATTAATTTCCATGACAACAAAAATGTTTTTGAAAGGAAAACTCTTGCATGTCTTGAGTGTGGTAAGTTAGGCCACAGAGCTAGAGATTTTTGACATGCTCAGAAGAACTATGTTAATCCCTATGTTATCAAATTCTATGCCAGAAAATCTAAGCTTTTCATGCTATAACTGTGGAAAGCCAGGTCACAGGGCTGCATCCTGTTGGCTGGCATGATATCAAAACCAAACTGGTTTTGGTAAACAGAATTTTTATTTTGTTAACAAAAAAGTTCATGCATATGCACATAGAAGTCATGCTAATAAGAATGTGCATAAATTAAATCAGAAATCTACTGCTTCTTGCCATCATTATGGCAAATCTGGACATTTGATGGATGGTTATCCTCTGATGAAATTTAATGATCATCAAGTTAAAATGTGCTAAGAAAACATGCTATAAGTGATACTGTCATGTCAGGACCCAAGACTTCTTGGGTGCCTATTTGTGCAAAATAGTTTGCTAACTTGCAGGTGTGCCTTGGAAGCTGATTAATAAAGAGGGGATTAATCCAAGGTACTCAAGAATGAAAACCCCTTCTTGAACTTTTCAGGTAAATTTATTGCATTTCCTGTTTTTAGTTTTACTGCATAGGATATTAAATCTGTTTTTACATATTCATTCATCATCTGCCATTTGCATTATTTTCTGATCATGCACTTGCTGAATGTTCTGTGCATATATGAGTTTAAAGGGTTGTCTGCATCTGATGCATACATATGCCAATTGCAGTTGTTTGTTAATTGTTGATATGCATAATCTCTGAAAATAAATTGTAACTTCTGAAAATCTGGATTGCCTATAGGACTGCATGTTGAATATCATGATTGACCTCTATGGTATATTAAATAGTAAGCCACTAAAAGTCAGGGAAATCTGTCTGAAGGCTTTTACTATGTGTGAGATGGTCTTTTAGACCAGGTTCTCCGCCTAGTACCATGGGTCATAGTGCTTGATAGGGCAGTCTGAATGAGCATGAATCACAATTCCATATGCTCAGTTTTCATGGCAAACATTGCATGTTTTCAGGGGTAGTTAATTGCATGTCTTTGCATAGCAATCAATGTTGAGTCCTTGCATGTCTTTGCATACATGTGGTTAATAGCATTGCATTTCACTACATTGAAAAGGCCAAAAAGATTGACTGAATGCATATTGTGAGGGGGAGTCAATGCATTGCATGTAGGTTGTCAAATGCATACACTTGTCAGAATTCATTCCATATCCTTCCTTATTGATTTTGTTGACAAACCTTGATCATATTCTGAAAACATTGAGCTTCAAAATCTCTTCTATCATTTGGTATCAGAATTCTGTCAGTCTTTCATGAAGATTTCAATGGGGCTATCTCGATTATAAATCTGAAAACACTTGAATTAGGAATCTTCTATTATACGATTTTATGAATGTCTGAAATAACTCATGTGGTTTAAGTTTAATGTATTCATTGAGTTTGACTTTAAAATCTCTTAAAAATATCTGAATCATGTTTAATAAACTTTAACCATCTGTTTCATGCTGTGTCTTGTAAAATCTTCTGAAATCTGCATTATTGAATACATGGCTTTATTTGGTTAAGTACATGAAATTATTATTGATTTGAAGCAAATGAGTTTTTCTGAAATGTCTAAAGGGTAAATTCTGTTAGAGCAATGACTTTGGTCACTGAGAAACACATGTCCAAAGGACTGTGTCATGAGGTGCCATAGTTAACTCTGCTTAAGAATGAGTGTTAATCAGGTAGAGCAATGGCATGCACACTGAGAAATACAACTCACTCATCAAGAAATGATTTGTAGTGTGTCATGATGTGTAAATGCTATCTCTGTTCATATAAGGCATGACTGTTAGTTACACTAAGTGCTTAGGGATATTGGCGTCTGATCAACGTATATCCTCTAGTTACAAGGTGTATACTGAACTAGGGTGCTCGTAAAATTTGTAGCATGAAAATTTGTTGAACAAATTGTAATATTTGAATATTGATGCCAAAATCAAATTGCTACTACCCTAGACAAAATCATATGACTTCATTATTGCTTGATCTTAATACTAGTGCATGTAATTCCGAAAGAAATCAATAAATTTGATTGTGTAAGAGAAAGGGAGGTTAATCAAGATATGTGTATGTGGGCTTGGTTGATTTTTATTAAACCATGGTTTTAGATATAAATACAGAATTTTATTGATAAACTTTGCATACATCATGTTTAAACCATGCTGATCAATAAAATTCATTCATAAGCCCTTATAATGGAAGACTTTGAAAAATTATGTTTTGGATTTATGAGATTGATATCTGCTTGAAAATCTTGTTGAATTCCTTGTGCTTGGAGCCTATTTAAAATTCTTTTCCTCACTGTCCTTGTTTCATCATGACCTGAACTTCTCCTTGATTGCCCCTGTGGTCTCCTTCTCATTCAGTTCATAAGGTTCCATTTACTGAGGGGGAGCTTCCTTGTCATCTGAATCATGCAGCATGGAAATTCATAAAGGGGGAGAATTGTCTTGCATTCATATACTTAGGGGGAGTTCTTGCATTTCTTGTTGCATCTGCATCTCTGCATTCATACCTGCTTAATTGTTATGAGTCATATTGCTCTTTGGGGAAGAATGTGCTTTCATGTAGTTAAAGGGAGAAATGTCATATCAATTGGTATCACATCTGCTTACTTTTCCTCTCTCTAACTAATGTCTTTTTGCTGAAGTCAAAGGGGGAGAATGTTTTTGACTTAAGTCTGTGCGACTCATAGTGTTGCCATCATCAAAAAGGGGGAGATTGTTGTGCCCCTGTGGTCTTGATGATTGGTTTTGATGATAGCAAACACTATAAGTCACCATATGCATGTGTGCATGAAAGACCTTGTTGATTCGTTTAAGTGCATTCATATGTGTTCATGTATTTGTGAAGCATTCATATGTGTTCATGTATTTGTGAATGTGTGCTTGTGAATGGCATTCAGTTGTTCTGTCTGACATCTAGACAGAAGTGGGTCGACCCCCCTCTTAGATGGGTCGACCCCCCCAAGATTCGCATGTCTATACATTGGCTGCTGCATGCTCACACGATCATTTAAGTCCACACATTGCTTCTAGCATGCACACACACACCCATGTATATACACTGCTGCATGCTCACTGCATTTGATGTCCTCTCTGCACATTGCTTAAGTCTGTACAGAGTTAACATTGTCTCGCACACAAATTCTGGTGCGGACACCCGAGCAGTTGATCGGCACGATATGCCGAGCCACCGGTACCGCACACGGAGCATGACACGAGCCACCTCAGCGTCCATCTGGCTCGGAGATAGCCTGGAGACTCCACCTTGAGCCTCCCCATTTATTATATTTAGTTAGACTTTATGTGTGTTTAATTTGTGTTTATTTCGTTGCATTCGGTTTGTCATTTTGATTGTAATAGGGGCTTATGTGCAATTCGGACCCCGTGGGCCCCCCAGGCCCCACCCCATTGGGCCACCTCAGCCTAGGGTCCCACGTGGGGTCAGTCAACATGCCACATGGGAGCATCTAGAAGCTTGACTTGTAATTGGACACATGGGGGACAATGGGCTTAAAAAGTCCAAGGAGGCTACCTACCTCCCACCTACATTTCAACCTTCCACACCCCTCCCATTCAAAGTCCAAGGGACGCCCCCCTCCACTTAATTTTTTATTTCTTTTTTGTGTGTGTGTCACATGCCATCCCAGCCCTTCATCTCTTACCCCTAGATCCTACGGTTGTGGATGGATGTGAGATGTAAGCTATTTAAACTTGTATTTTCCATTTTACTTGAATTAATGCCATTTGGAATCAAAGAAATTGTTGGAGCTCCAGCTTGGTGCGCCCCTCTCTTCCCCCTTGCAGCTGTGAAGGTTGCCTCTGGAGGTGTGACTCCTCCCCTATCAGTTCCGGTCATCCTCGCCGCCGCCACGAGCCGCCACCGCACCGCCATCGTCTTCATCGGAGTTCTGCCCGTGCAGTACCACAGCAACTCCTACGAAATTCCCAACTCAGCCAAGAGCTCTGATCGACCTGGGGATTTTACTGGAGGTTGCATAGGTGTCAAGGATGTCCCAAAAAAATTGGTTTGTCATTCAGATCCCGTTTCATAATTTTTGATTTTCGTTCCCTCTTTCATTCCAGTTTTGCCAAAGTTCTTTCCAGGTTCCTATCCGCCCTATGCTTCATGTCTTAGGTCCGTCTTTTGATTTTTTTTAGTCCCATAAATTTTACTGGAGTTTCCTTCCATCAACCCCTTCACCCAAAATTTTTATAACTTTCTAGTTCGTCCATCTCATATTTTCCAAAATTCGTTCTCAGTCCCATCTATAGTTCTATCCTGCTGTTCCTAGATCCGACCACTAGTCACTCCAAAAATCATATCAAATCTCCACCACTCCAAATACAATTCAAAAATTGTACCAGCTTCGTGGTTTGAATATCTACAACTTTGAAGAAGAGCTCGAAGTCTGAATCCCACTGTAAGTAGGCGGTCAACGGCCGTTTCCAAGGAACTGATGTGCTGAACTGAGAGTTCTGGAACTGTGTAGCAGAGAATTGAAAATTAGTTAAGGTCCAGGTCCGCGCAGGTTCATAGGAATCCACTGGCCCTAGGTTGGAGGATTTTGAGTCCTCTTTCCAACGGCGCTGGTTTCATCCCATTCCGGCGACGGGGCTGATCACAGCGGCCATTTTTGTCAGAGCGCACACCTGAAAACAGCAAGCAGAAATCCGTGGGCAGCATTCCAAAAGCTTGGAGATCGGAGTTGTTCGGCCACCGGTCGGTGTTCCCGGCCGACTGCCTTCCGTGGAGGCGTGCCACCAGGGGTCCCCACCACAGTGGGACCCACTCCTGCAGATCCGGAGGCCAGCGCCACCCGTGGGCCCCACGGGCCCGCAGAACCCGCCGTTCGGAAAGCACGAAAACGCGGAGTTCGGCACCGTCGGGCGACGTCAAGATGCTGCCCGTCAACCCAATTTGCGTGATTCTCGGGCCCCGCATGTGACCTTTTACCTCCCTGTGTGGAGTTGGTCAAATTATTGTATTTCTGTAAAATTGTGTTAACTGGGAGTCTGCGATTGGCCGGGGTTGTCTTCGCCACGTCGGGTGCGTGGAGGTAAAGTCTTAACTTCTTGGCGTTCATTTGCTTAGCTAGTATACGGTCTTTTGCCGCTGCCGAGAGTGTAGGTACTAGCCCGTGTGTCCATGTCACCACTGTGAGAGTGAGAGTGACCCGTCCCGTGACTCGATCTGAGTCCGGAAGTTGAGTCGGACTACCCTTGACCTCCGCTGGTTCCTTAACCGCGCACGGTCCGCGCTTTCCCTCGCTTGGGACGACGAGTGAGCTTCCACTTCTGTTAGTGACGTTTTGCCACTAGGAGCTCGTAGTGTCGGGCTTAGTGCCTCCCTGGTGTGTGATGCTGGTCGCGTCTTCATCTAGAGTCCGAGGGTGGCACCTAATAGTGTCGTCTCCCGTGTCCGTCCCGCATCAGTTTGGTATCAGAGACAGGTCGAGTCTAGGGTAGTCATTGCATAAGTCTTGCATGCATCATGGTCTAAGTCAATTCTAGGATCATCATTTTCAAAAAAACAAAAAAAGAGTGTTTTAAAATTGCATTTCATCCCGATAATTCGGTATCTTAAAAGGTGTTGTCCGAACGTTAGGCTACGCCTATCGAGAAGACCGCACACTTGCGCGAGTGATCTTCGGATCGATTAACTCCGCCATGTATCGGATATTGGTTTAGGTCTAGGAGCATTAGTCGGTGTTTGCATTAGTTAGTGCATTCCAACCTTGCATAGCCGGTCTAGTGTAGTGTCCAAGTGTCGGCATGCCCAACATATAGTCCCCCCCCCAATTTCCCATGGATTCCCAATCACTCGGGCAATATGGCCGTTGGTCCACCCATGGGCTTGGCAACCATCCCCTCCACTTCCGTAGGCCCGAAGCCTCGGACTTTTATGGCTCCAATGACCCAGGCGACTACCTCAAGTGGGAAGCCGCCATGGACACATACTTTGATTGTTATACTATGTCCGATGCCATGCAAGTTAGTTTTGCCCGAGAGAGGCTTGTCCACAAAGCCGCCTGGAAATGGGAGAGCATTGAGCGCATGAGAGAGGTTAGGAGGCAAAGGCCCATCGAGTCGTGGCATGAGATGAAGGACGAACTTAGGAAGGTCTACCTACCCGGCCCGGTCACCTCCAACCGACCCCACCCAATCACATCCACCCAAGTGGGCCATAATCGGAGGTAACGCGCCGCGCATGTAGAAGAGCCTAGGTCCACGACTAGGCCGACTTCATATGGGGGAGTCCATCACATCGCTCCTACTCCAAACCCCACCATTGCCGAACTCTTCCAAATCATTTTGGATAAGGTGGATAGGAAGTGTGATTATATTGAGTCCCTGCTTCCCCCTTGCCTACCTCCTAGCCGAAATAGAACCAAGCATGACCCTAAGGAGGTAGCAACCGGTAGTCCCAATCCAGTGTCATCTAGAGTGCCATCCCGAGGTCCCCTCCCCACCTTGGTGGATCCTCTTCCCCCACTCACGAGAGCCCCATTGTCTACACCCCCTGTCCGTCAGGAGGATAAGGGTAGGGACCCACTTATCGAGGAGCGTAGAGGATCACGACAACAGTGTTATCGCTGCCAGGGGTTTGGCCACTTTGCCGGACAGTGTCCCACTCGGACATCTCTAGCCCTAGGGGATAAAGGGGTTGGAGAAACCTCACCTTCCGATCTTATTTTGGAGCCCTCTCATTTGGATCCGCCAAAGCCCGAGCCACCTGTGTTTCTAACGGGTACACTTTTCATAGCCGAACCACTTCTTAGATGGCTCAAGAACGGCTTGGCCCCATCTCTCCTCCCATCTATGGACCCTACCCTACCTCTGGTGCCAATCAATTCATTTCACACCACTTTCCGGTCTAGTCACTATGTGGATACATTGGATGACCTTCTTAAAGGGTTAGACCGGCAGTGGACATTTACGCACTTGTTGGCTCCAGGCTTCGACCGACCCACAGGTCGTAGTTTCACTCATCCCGCTTTAGGGTCCATCACCTCCGTGTACACCGTGGGTCATGTTACCACGGAGGTTCTTCTACTCCTCCCTATGTCGGCCGAGCCCGATTTCATTCTCATTTGCCCAAGGGAGGAATCTTACTTTCTACCTATGACTGCCGTCCCACCTCTCACAATGAATGAAGGTGATCATTTACACCTCCAAGATTTCCAAATGTGGGACAGTGAATTGTGGAAGCCTAGTCCGAGGGGTCATACCTTCTATGATCCCTTCGACCCATTCTCTTGTGGACCCCGTGACCCACCATATTTACTCCACCTTTTCGAGAGAGTCCACCATCATACCCCCACCGTCTCATCTCCCTTCACGGATGAAGGTGACCATCAACACCTTCTAGAATTCCACACATGGGACCTTGAAATGAGGGAATCCATATCGAGGGGTCACACATTCTTTGATCCCTTCGATCCCTTTCTTCATGGGCCCTTTGGCCCACAACCTCCATTCCACCTCTTTAAGGAAGTCCACTATCACACCCCTCCTACTCGGGCCTGGCAACCTTTACATGGCAATAGGTCCGAACCGTCATTTGGGGGTAATGAGGACTTTGGTTTCCCCGTGCCACCTCAACCACCCAAACCTCCCGGACTTCCCACATCCAAACCCCATGTCCATGGTTGGTGCATTGTAGGATGTCTAGAAGTCCACCATGACATTAACCTCCGGTTATGTCAAATGCATGCATGGCACACATTCGGATGTCCTGGACCACCTTGCATATGATTGGGTTTTACTAACTGTAGGGTTGTTTAGGGTCGTGTGTGCATCCGTGTGTTTCTTTTCTTTTGGTAAGCATGTTAGGTCGTGTGTGCATCCTGTGTTTCTTTTCTTTTGCTAAACATGTTAGGAGTCTGCATGACGATGTCCGTCGTCACAGTTGAGGCCAGCAATGCACGGTACAAGGAGTTAGCCGATGTCCATCGACACCACCGAGAGTTCCAAGAGGGTGAATATGTCATGATCAGGGTAAGACCTAAACGGTTTCCCTCTGGAACCGTTAAGAAGTTGCAAGCTCGCGGAGCCAGTCCCTTTAGAGTGTTGAAACGCGTTGGATCCAATGCGTATGTTGTGGACCTGCCCGAGGAATATGGTATAAGCTCTACCTTCAATGTATCGGATCTTGTTGCATATAGGGACCCAGCGGTGATCCCTAGTGAGCCTTTTGAGCCATCTCCTCCCCTTGAGAGTGATCCCACACCTGAGTGTCCACTTCCACCTCTAGCCCCTTTTTCACGGCAGTGTAAGCATATAGATCGTATACTGGACGAGCAAGTGACAGTTACCAGGAGTGGATCTTACCCGCGCTACCTAGTGCGATGGAGAGGACGGCCCGCTACTGAGGACACATGGATCACACATGGCGAGTTGCAGCGGATCGATCCGGACCTTTTGGAGCGATACAGGAGCGATGCAGACCCTTACTCGACAGGGTCGAGTTTCTCCCACCCGGGGAGAATTGGTGCGGACACCCGAGCAGTTGATCGGCACGATATGCCGAGCCACCGGTACCGCACACGGAGCATGACACGAGCCACCTCAGCGTCCATCTGGCTCGGAGACAGCCTGGAGACTCCACCTTGAGCCTCCCCATTTATTATATTTAGTTAGACTTTATGTGTGTTTAATTTGTGTTTATTTCGTTGCATTCGGTTTGCCATTTTGATTGTAATAGGGGCTTATGTGCAATTCGGATCCCGTGGGCCCCCCAGGCCCCACCCCATTGGGCCACCTCAGCCTAGGGTCCCACGTGGGGTCAGTCAACATGCCACATGGGAGCATCTAGAAGCTTGACTTGTAATTGGACACATGGGGGACAATGGGCTTAAAAAGTCCAAGGAGGCTACCTACCTCCCACCTACATTTCAACCTTCCACACCCCTCCCATTCAAAGTCCAAGGGACGCCCCCCTCCACTTAATTTTTTATTTCTTTTTTGTGTGTGTCACATGCCATCCCAGCCCTTCATCTCTTACCCCTAGATCCTACGGTTGTGGATGGATGTGAGATGTAAGCTATTTAAACTTGTATTTTCTATTTTACTTGAATTAATGCCATTTGGAATCAAAGAAATTGTTGGAGCTCTAGCTTGGTGCGCCCCTCTCTTCCCCCTTGCAGCTGTGAAGGTTGCCTCTGGAGGTGTGACTCCTCCCCTATCAGTTCCGGTCATCCTCGCCGCCGCCACGAGCCGCCACCGCACCGCCATCGTCTTCATTGGAGTTCTGCCCGCGCAGTACCACAGCAACTCCTACGAAATTCCCAACTCAGCCAAGAGCTCTGATCGACCTGGGGATTTTACTGGAGGTTCCATAGGTGTCAAGGATGTCCCAAAAAAATTGGTTTGTCATTCAGATCCCGTTTCATAATTTTTGATTTTCGTTACCTCTTTCATTCCAGTTTTACCAAAGTTCTTTCCAGGTTCCTATCCGCCCTGTGCTTCATGTCTTAGGTCCGTCTTTTGATTTTTTTTAGTCCCATAAATTTTACTGGACTTTCCTTCCATCAACCCCTTCACCCAAAATTTTTATAAATTTCTAGTTCGTCCATCTCATATTTTCCAAAATCCGTTCTCTGTCCCATCTACAGTTTTATCCTGCTATTCCCAGATCCGACCACTAGTCACTCCAAAAATCATATCAAATCTCCACCACTCCAAATACAATTTCAAAAATTGTCCCAGATTCGTGGTTTGAATATCTACAACTTTGAAGAAGAGCTCGAAGTCTGAATCCCACTATAAGTAGGCGGTCAACGGCCGTTTACAGGGAACTGATGTGCTGAACTGAGAGTTCTAGAACTGTGTAGCAGAGAATTGAAAATTAGTTAAGGTCCAGGTCCGCGCAGGTTCATAAGAATCCACTGGCCCTAGGTTGGAGGATTTTGAGTCCTCTTTCCAACGGCGCTGATTTCATCCCATTCCGGCGACGGGGCTGATCACAGCGGCCATTTTTGTCGGAGCGCGCACCTGAAAATAGCAAGCAGAAATCCGTGGGCAGCATTCCAAAAGCTTGGAGATCGGAGTTGTTCGGCCACCGGTCGGTGTTCCCGGCCGACCACCTTCCGTGGAGGCGTGCCACCAGGGGTCCCCACCACAGTGGGACCCACTCCTGCAGATCCGGAGGCCAGCGCCACCCGTGGGACCCACGGGCCCGCAGAACCCGCCGTTCGGAAAGCACGAAAATGCGGAGTTCGGCACCATCGAGCGACATCAAGATGCTGCCCGTCAACCCAATTTACATGATTCCCGGGCCCCGCATGTGACCTTTTATCTCCCTGCGTGGAGTGGGTCAAATTATTGTATTTCTGTAAAATTATGTTAACCGGGAGTCCGCGATTGGCCGGGGTTGTCTTCGCCACGTCGGGTGCGTGGAGGTAAAGTCTTAACTTCTTGGCGTTCATTTGCTTAGCTAGTATATGGTCTTTTGCCACTGTCGAGAGTGTAGGTACTAGCCCGTGTGTCCATGTCACCGCTGTGAGAGTGAGAGTGACCCGTCCCGTGACTCGATCCGAGTCCGGAAGTTGAGTCGGACTACCCTTGACCTCCGCCGGTTCCTTAACCGCGCACGGTCCGCGCTTTCCCTCGCTTGGGACGACGAGTGAGCTTCCACTTCTGTTAGCGACGTTTTGCCACTAGGAGCTCGTAGTGTCGGGCTTAGTGCCTCCCTGGTGTGTGATGCTGGTCGCGTCTTCATCTAGAGTCCGAGGGTGGCACCTAATAGTGTCGTCTCCCGTGTCCGTCCCGCATCAAATTCACTTCCAAGTCTATACATTCTTGCATATTGTGCTTCATGCTTTGTTCAAGTCTATACACCCTGTTGCATATTGAACGTGAAGTCTATACATCGTCCAGAGCCTTGTTGCATTGTGTCACAAAGTCCATACATTCACATGTAGGCAAAGTCTGCACATTGGCAGCACTGTGCAAGTCTATACATTGCCTTTGGGCATCCAAGTCTACACATTGCCTTTGGGCATCCAAGTCTATACATTGGCAGTGTGTCTGTGTTTCAAGCCATTCGTCAAGTCTACACACTGTCCTGTAGCTTGCATGAGTCATCGGTTTCCAAGTCTATACATTGCTTGGCGCTCACCAAGTCTGTACATCGCTTCAAGCGTTCCAAAGTCTTTACATTGCGTGCATCATTAGGTCTAGACATTGCACTGTAGCTTGCTTAGTTGAAGTCTATACAT
The DNA here is from genome assembly GCA_022559845.1 of Amorphophallus konjac. Classification (NCBI taxonomy): domain Eukaryota; kingdom Viridiplantae; phylum Streptophyta; class Magnoliopsida; order Alismatales; family Araceae; genus Amorphophallus; species Amorphophallus konjac. Next base: position 201,088,757 of record CM040120.1, on the reverse strand, counting down.
TGCTGATCGAACGTAAGTCTATACATTCTAACCTTTTCCTACGTTCGCTGCTTTAGCTACACATCAAGTCTACACACTGCATATAGGCAAAGTCTGCACATTGTGCCTTGAAGATGTTCAAGTCTATACATTGGTTTTCACTTCTAAGTCTGTACATTGGCATATGCATTCACTGTAAGGTCTATACATAGCTGTGTCTTATTCAGCGTCTCATATGCATATTTGAGTCAAAGTCTGTACAGCCCAAGTCTGTACATCCACTATCTCACTTGGACTTGAAGTCTATACAGTGGACCGTCTCTGTCAGCGTCTCAAGCTGCAAGTCTATACAGAGTCTGGCAGCCTACAGTGCATCATCTCTTCAAGTATGTATAGCCTTGGCGTATGCATCATAAAGTCTAAACATCATGTGCTTCAAATCTTTCAAGTCTGTACATGGTCTTGGCATTTGCATTGAAGTCTATACATTGGTCTTCGTTTCAAGTCTATACATTGGCTCAGGGTTTCCAAGTCTGTACACTGGTCCTCAAGCGTTCCAAGTCTGTACATTGGTTCAGGCTTACCAAGTCTGTACATTGGCCTCAAGCTTCACAAGTCTACACATTATCTTCATGGCATCGCAAGTCTATACAGCCTGCATGTCTCATAACACCAAGTCTATACATCGTGGGCTTCGGTTCTTCAAGTCTGTACATCCTTCAAGGGCCAAGTGTATACATCGTTCACAGCACACACGTTCAAAGTCTGAAGTCTGTACAGCCTTGGCATGTGCATTCATAAAGTTTATACATCGCTCAAGTCAGTACAGCATGCTTTGTCGTTCAAAGTACAAAGTCTATACATAGCAGTGTTCAAGCTTTCAAAAGTATGTACATTCCCTTCTGTAATGTTCATGCATCGATTGTCAAGTCTGTACAACGTTCGCTTAAAGTCCATACAGCAGTGTCTATACATTGGCTTGCTTCTTCATGCATTTGCTAGTCTCTACAGCAACTAAGTCTATACATTGTGTTGCATCGCATGCATTACCTAATGTCTATACATTACGTCCCACAGCATGCACAGCATGTCTATACAACGTCCAGCTGCCTGCCGCAAAGTCTGTACATTGCGTCGCACAGCATGCATCAATGTCTATACATTGTTGACAGCCTGCACTACATGCCACTTTAAGTCTATACATCCATATGTGCATTGTGCATTGTTCAAGCCAAAGTATGTACATTGATATGTTGCTTTGATGTCGTAGCCAAGTCTATACACTCGCTGGTGTGCATATGCAAAGTCTGAACATTGCCACATGCATTACCTTTGGTAAAGTCCATACATGGTCAGGCAGCCTGTCATAGCAAGTCTATACATCGACTGGCAGTCTTCAGCAAAGTCTGAACATTGCATCATTGTGCATGCATTGTTTTCATCAAGCCTATACACTGCATCATATGCATTCTACAGCATGTGTTATCAAGTCTATACACTCGTCCTCCTTCACACGACTAACTCTATACATCCATTGTCTTGCCTGCTGAATAAAGTCTGTACACTGTCTTCAGCTGATATTGTTCATCGACTGAACTTTTAATTAATCTTGCAGGTGTCTGGGCACGTGATCCGAGGTTGGCACCTGGCACGTGATCCAAGGAGCTGAGATGCTGACACGTGACAGAGTCAATTGGGCGGGAGATGTGGAAGACACACGCCCTAGTTGCTGCTGCTATATATATGAAGTTTCTTCATCTGTAGAATACAATCAAGAAGGAAGAGGGCTGATCGAGACTGTGAGTGAAGAAAGAAGAGTGCAGCAGAAGAAAAAGAGAAAGAGAGAGAGCTCGTGAGGATTGAGAGAAGAAGAGAAGACAGTGAGAGAAAGAAGCAGAGAAGTAAAAGAAGAGTAAGAAGAAGAGAGATCGAGAGATAAGAAGCTTCATCAGCAGATCAGGTCATACTGGACCGTGGACCATATCCAGGCCAATCAGCTCCTGCGAGAGCCAAATTGTGATTTCGCTTTACAACTTTCTGTTTGCTGTGATTATTTTCATTTCTTGTTTTTTCCTTTTGTTACTCTGGTTATCTTTGTTCTTCCGATTCTCTGGATAGAGGTCGGGTCCCTCATGGTCTGGAGGAAGAGAGGTCTGTGACCTATGGTTTGCTAGTGACGGGGAGTCACTGGTGGGTTCCCTCCTGGTGTGGAGGAAGAGAGACCTCGGCCTCTGGTTTGCTAGTGGCTGGGAGTCACTAGTGGTTCCCTCCGGTTGGGAGGAAGAGGGGAGGTTGTTCCCCTGGTCAAGCTGTTTGGCAGCAAGTGTTCGCAGACTGAGTCTGCTGGTTCTAGCATTAGCTAGTGAAGCCTCACTCCGATTTGGAGTGAGGGGTGGATGTAGGTCTTGGTGACCGAACCACCTAAAAATCTTTTGTGCAGTGTGGTTGTGTTTTTGCTCCTTGTCTTCTACCTCCTTCACAGGTTACCTTAGCATTCTCGTTTCTATCTGTATTGCTTCTGCTAGCTGATAGTTTAGGCGCGCCTTATATATTTGCTCTATTGTCTAAGCCATCTGTGTTTTAATTCTACAATATTGTTTGAGAGAAAAGTTTTTAAGGGTGGGATTCATTCACCCCCCCTCTGAATCCTTCGCACCGATCCTATCAAGTGAGACGCTGAGTGAGACGATGCATGCTTAGACAGTGTATAGACTTGTAAGACGCGATGCAATGTATAGACTCACAAAGACGCTGAGTGAAACAATGCATGAATAGCACTGGCGATGTACATACTTGCCATCTGAAGTGTGTACAGACTTCACCGAAGAGCGTTCATACTTAGCTTGCAACAATGTGTAGACTATGTAACATGCAGACAGAACAATGTATAGACTTGACTGCTCGCACCAGTAATGAAATGTATAGACTGTGAAAACATGATGGTGAGTCTATAGACTTCATTTATCAAGTTCAGGCATTTCATAAAAGGATGTACAGACTATGCTGAGAGAGATGGACATTGGCTGTACAGACAACTCTAATGGACATTGGCTGTACAGACAACTCTAAAGCAACATACGATGTACAGACTTAATCTGAGTAGTTATGAAATGCACCAATTATGAAATGCACCAATGCACAGAGCCTGTTCGATGGAATGACACTCAGATAAAATGCTCAATCAAACATACATATGCAGACACAAACAGATGATGACTTATAGTGTTTGCTATCATCAAAACCACAGGGACACAACAATCTCCCCCTTTGACTTCAGCAAAAAGACATTAGTTGAAGAGGAAAGTATAAGAATGCATAAGATGAGTGAATTAAAAAACTCCCCCTTTGACTAAGCCATGAAATGCTTTCTCCCCTTTTGACAACAGCAAAGAAAATGGAGTGATCATTGACTGTTGAAGGAGATGATATAGGAGCTATTATGCAATGCTGAGTTACAGTCATCTGAAACTCCCCCTATCAACATGAATGTTTGACTACCTTAACTACAGATGACCTAGAATTTCCCTTGAAGAGCAGGAATGAACTCTGGTTAACCAATGAATCAATCTGAAGTCCACCATCATAAGGATTCTGAAGTTCAGAAGACTGCAAGTGAACAAGGTAATAATGGGAGTAGCATCTCACATTTGTATGGTCAGAAAACTGATAAGAGAGGATTTGTCAATACTGTTTCTGTTGAACAAGTTATCAGATATGAAACAGATCATGAGGGATTGTAAGGCCATGCACAACTACAATAAGTCTTAACATGAAAAGACTCTCTTATCATAGAGGGTTATGAATTAGCAACTTTACCAACCTGATTGAATTATGATGTATACCAGATTTATCAATTAAATTCAATACTCATATCTGAAATTAAGTTTTAATAAAGGTGAACCAAATAACCAGATAACACTCATGACCAATCATCTTCATCTTACACACAAAGTCTCAATGACTACTTTTAAGAGTTACACAGCTTAGTATTGAGATTAAACACTTTTTACAGGAGCATGAGTTGACATAGTTTGCATGAAATTTTCATTTGAAGCATATTTTACTTTACCTAAGCAATTTAGGTTAATCAACACATTTTTACATGAGGTACAACACGTCTCAGGTGAAGTGACCCAATTACTCAGTGTGATAACTGTCATTGCCTCTCAACATTGAGACCAGAGTTAGCAATAGACATGCCTTTTTACGTGAGGGACACCTTGATCAGAGGCCAAACTCCCCAGTTACTTGACACAAATATGCCATTGCTCTGTCAGGTTTTTCAATAAATTTTTACCAGAGATAACTATGGCACTTCTTGACATAAGTTACTTTATTTCATTGATGAAGAACTCAGTTTCTCAGTGACCAAGTCATTGCTCTGAATTCACAGTTTTTCAATTAGTCAACATTTCTCAGGTTAATGTTTAACCACAGTACTCACTCTATGTATCTCTACCAAAGTAGCCTTGATTTAAAATTTTTAGATATCAGATGAGAGAGTCTAAGGTTCTCATGACACATGTGGTTAAAGTTCATTAAATCTTATCATTCAGATATTTTCAAGATATTTAAATGCAAGTCTGAGAATACATAGTTCTTATATCAGTTTGATTCATTGGTTGTTCTTAAACCTATATGATAGAAATTTCTACATGATTCAGACTAGATTGTATGACATGCAATTTGTGTTCCTCAGATCAAATCGAAAGAATAACTGACCAACTAGTCAACAATAGAATTAAGTCTGTCACACCAGCTAAGAAGAATGTGAAGGATGAGTGTAAGCTGGTGTAAGAGTCAACACATATAGGAATATATCAGAAGAGTGTATATCAACAAACAGTAGCTGAGTCTGGAGTTCAGACAGATCAGCTGACAGGTAGTAACATGAAGAAAGTTGAAAGAGACTCTTCTTTGACAACTCAGCGAATAGAAGGCATAATCCATTTTCAAGAGAGAGAAATATGAAATCAGATGATAGTTATTCAATTACTCGACAAGAGGTGTTCAAAGTGTGACAAACTAAACACCAATTTTAAATGCTCTCCCTGTCTAGATCCAATGGAATATCCTTTTAGGTTTTTTTTAAATGCACTACTCTTCATATGCAACATCAGTCAAACTCCCCCTGACAAAGTGCATGAAATGCAATTAAAGCACTGCTCATGATTTTAAAATATGCTCAAGGAGAATTCATGCTTGTTCAATCAGAGAGAGAGTTTACCAAATGCATCAAGTTCATTTCAGTTTTTCAGATTTTTCAGATTTTATGATATACAGTATACTGCTCTATATGAACACTTGACCCTTGGTATTTGGTGGAGAACTTGGTCTCAAGGACTATCTTACACATAGTAAGAACCTCCAGATAGATTACATCTACCATTTAGTAACTTACCATTTAATATACCAGGGTTATGCAAAGAGATGCAGTGCAAAGCAGTTCTATATGCATTGAATGACTTCCTTGATGGACACATGCATTGTCTATATGCATTTAAATGAATCATTCAACCTCATTGCAACACATGAATAAACTCAGTGCAAAATACATGCACAACCATGAGAGAAGACCATTAGATATGTTCAGAATTAAATTCAGTAGCTGAGTCTGGAAAGTAGACTAATCAGCTAGACAAGAAGAACACATCAGAAATCAGACAAACTTTTCAACAATTTCAGATGATGAAATTTAAACAAGATGTTCAGAACTAACCTGAATAGTGCAGTCCTGGGGGGGTTCCAATTTTTTTTTTTTTGAGTGCCTTGATTTATTGACCCCTTTTATTCCATTCCAAGGCACACCTGCAACATGTTAATCAAATTGATCCTGCAGGGACCCAAACAACATTGGGTCCCGAGTTAACTCTAACAGGTGTTCTGAATAGTTTCTTGGCAACATTATCATCATTCTCCATCAGGTAACAATTATTCATGAAATGACCAAACTTTCCACAATATCTACATGATATAACAACCCTTGAATTCTTTTTGTGAACATTGTTATAATCATGTAACCTATGTGAGTTAGCATGAGAATTTCTGTTACTTGGATGAAATTTTGATTTACTATTACCTGCCCACCAGCATTTAGAAGCTCGGTGGCCAGGTTTTCCACATTCAACACATGCAAGAATCTTTTCCTTAAAAGCAACTTTATTTCTTCCACAAAAATTTCTATTTGCAGAGAATTTGACAAATTTGGAATTGAAGTGATTTCCCTAAACATACCAGCAGTCCTTGACTGCATGCCCATACTTACCACATTCAAAGCACCTAACATGCTTACTTCTAGATCCAGAATTATTCCTGTAATTCTTTGACCAACAATCAACAGCCTTATGACCTGGCTTGTTGCAATTGAAGCATGTGATGTGCTGGTTAAACTTAAGTTTGTTTCTGTTGTACCCATGATGATCAGAAGATCTAGCATGTAGTTTATCATCTTGTTTCATGATGAAACATGCATCCATGATATGACCATGCTTACCACAGTAATAGCAAGAAGCATCAGATTTCCTAGGGGTATGGTTTCTATCAGATGAATTCCTAGATGCATGCGAATGAGTACATGAGGCATGAGCATTTTGCATTGACCCATCAAATTCAGCTGAGCTAACTAATTTCATGACACAAGTAGGGACATTTTCAACCCCATCTTTCTTTCCATTCTTGTTCAATTGTTTAACTTTGTTTACAATTCTTGTTGGTTTTTCAACTTTCTGTGCCTTAAATTGAAAGACAGATGATGAAGGTGTTTTTAGGTTTTTGTTTTGTTTTGGGGATTGACTTGAGGTACCAGCTACATTAGAGATTTGCACAAAAGTAGTGTATAGCTGGTTTCTAGTAGTTTTCTTAACATCAGAACTACAACTTATCCCTTCTCTTGAATTGTCATTCTTATCTTTCATGACAGCTTTTATCTTTCCTTCATTTTTAGCAGACTTGGATGCTGAGTTTTTCAGATCTTGAATTTTATTTTCCAAGCTAGCAATGTGAAGTTCATAACTGGCTATCTCCTGTTCACTACAATTTACACATTCACTTAGAACTTTGTTTGCAGTTTTATACTTCTCAATTTCTTGTTCTAAATTGTTCAACATTTGTGATTCTCCATCACAGGTGAATTTTCCCTTTTTTAAGGTGAGAAGTGTTTCAGATAAGCCAGTGTTTAACAACTTTAACTTTTCAACTTCAGCTTTCAGTTCAGTGTTTTCCTCCTCAAGTTTTTATGGTTGAGCTTCCTTAACAACAGATTTTTCTTTTTCGATAGTCAGAAACCTCTGTGAGAAAATAGTATTTAAAACCATCAGTTTCTTGTTTTGTTCCCTCAGTTCTTTGTTCTCTTCAGATAGCTTCATGACTCCTTCACTACATTTTCCATTTCCAGACATAAGCTCCAATTTTTCAATTAGTTCATCTTCTCTTTCCTCCACTTTAATTTTATCAGCAAGCAAATTTCTGTGATCTTCTTTAAACAAGATAATTTGTTTCTTCATCCATTCATTCTCATTATAAAGATCTTCATTTCGTTCTCTTAGAGCAGAAATATGCATTATTTCCGTGCTGATTTTATTCAAACTAGCCTTGAGATTTTCATTTTTTTTTTGAACTTCAGTATGTTCAAGCTTTAGTTTGTCCATTAAAGAATTAATTTCAGTCAACTCTTGCATGCCTTTTAGATGCTCATTTTTCTTCTCATTCAGCTGATTCTCAATTTCTGATATTTTATCCAAGCATGATTATTTTTCAATTTTTAGAGAACCATTTTGTTTCTTAAGGTTCTGAACATCTAGCATGCATGTATCATAGGATTTTTTCAGATTTGGACAGTTTTCACAGGGAGCTTTCAAATTTATCTGATCACATTTCTTTTTCAATTTTTTATTCTCAGATTTTAATCTTTCACATCTATCAGAGAGTTCCTCATTTATATTCCATAAATCATCAATCGAAAGTTCTTCGGATCCAGAGCTTACCTGAGATGATGATTCTTCATCATCCTTTCCACGGTTGGCCATCAAGCAGCTGTTCTCATGTTTGTTATAAGCAAAAATGACTCTGTCATATATCTCTTTTCCAGAAGTGCACCTGAGAGCAAAAGGATATATGTCAGTATTGATCGCAGCTCTCATGATATTAAGAACTATGATATTATCACGGTTCTTTATTCTATCCTCTCTAGACCACTTGGTCTCATCATGAGGTATTTGATGTGGGCCTTTAGATAGTAGACTCCATAGTTTGGGATCAATGGAGTCTAAGTACATACATAGGCCTCCTAGCCAACTACTGAAGTTAGAACCATCATAAACCAGAGGACGAGCCATTTGGATAGATGGCAAACAGATTCAATGCATAGAACAATTAGAAAAGAAATGAATCAGAAGCGAAATAGCACCGAATACAGCAGAATCGGATCTGCAGGTCGTTGGACCTTCTGTGCAGACACCTGCTCTGATACCAAGTGTTGGGTTCGGTGCGGTGGATTAAGAGCGGGGTGAATGAATCTCCCCTTTAAACAGTTTCGCCCAATTAAAAATTATTCCTAATACAAACAGAAGGCTAATAAGCAATTACGGAAAAACAATGTTAAAGGACACTCAATACCACTGTCAAACATATAGTGTGCGCAGCAATGAAATGAACACATATAGAAAATCAACCCATATCGTCCTTATGCATTCATCTAGCGCCAAACACACAAAGAGATCAAACCACTGCACAAAGAGTTTTTAGGTGGTTCGGTCCTCCTGACCTAGGTCCACCCCACACTGAACCCGAGTGTGGCTTACTGCTGACTCACAGCTTGAACCGCTGGGTATCACAGCTTGCCTACAACCCGCTGAGCCTCACAGCTTGCTGTCCGAGGTATCCACCTCGCCCGCTGAGCAACACAGCTTGCTGTCCAGTGGAATCCACCACTACAACCGCTGGGGATTACAGCTTGACCCGTCCAGTGGAATTCTCCACTGCAAACGCTTACTAACAGCTTGAAGAAAGGTATAAAATGAAAACAAAAATGGAAGACACAGCAACTGAAAGCTAGAAATAAAGCACAAGTAATATAGCTCTCGAAGGAGCAGTTCTGGCTTGGATTTGATCCAAATGCCAGACAATCACTATGTCTCTCTCTTTCTCTGCTCGAGCTCTCTATCTCTCTCTTTCTCTTCTTTCTCTTCTGCTCTTCTTCTCTTTCTCTTCTCTTTCTCTTTTCTCTGGATCGAACAGGCTCTCTATTCTTTCTCTCTGCTTCTGCTCTTCTGCTTCTGTTCTTCTACTTCGATCAGCCTTCTCTTGAGGAAGAAGACTTCCTTTTATAGCAGCAGCAAGCAAGAGGGCGTGTGGCTTCTACATTTCCCGCCTAGAAGCTTGGACCACGTGGCAGCATCCTGTCAGCCCTTCCAACCTCGGATCACGTGCCAGGTGCCAACCTCGGATCACGTGCCTTCATTAAGCTTCACGAACAGAACCTGTCAGAGAGTCAGATAGAGTTATCAGTTTAATGTCGACACCTTGTACAGACTTTGTATTGTAATGCAGTGTGTAGACTTTGCAATGTATGGACTTTACAAAGCGAAGACAAAGTATAGACTTAGAGTGAACGATGCACAAATGCATGAACCACACAGACTGTATAGACTTACTGTGACTTGAAGCACAGAATGCAATGGCTAAGGTTATGAGTGTATAGACTCTGCATGCGTGCTACATCAATGTACAGACTTGCTGACAATGAGTGTGCAGACTCTGCTTTGAACAATGCATAATGTATAGACTTAGTCATGCGTGCAGCAAAGACAATGTACAGACTATGCCATGCTCACAGTTAATGCATGTACAGACTTGTATGAGGAACAGGATGTACAGACTTAGACGAATGACCCACAAGCTGCAATATGTAGACTTGAAGAGCATTCAACAGCCAATGTATAGACTTGCAGACTTGTGCAGACTAGATAGTGTATGGACTTGATGACCATGCAGCACACAATGTGCAGACTTTGTGAACATGCAAGTGAGCGATGTACAGACTTGCTAAACAATGCATGCACAAGACGCTAAGGATTGTACAGACTTAGTGTCTTGAGTATAGTGATGCACAGATCAATGTATAGACTTGACTGATGTGCAGGCATGCAGCAAATGTATAGACTTGACGAAATGTCCATGTGATGCAACAGGACTCTGTACAGACTTAGCCTGAGCAAGGGCTGTACATACTTTAGAAATGAATGTGCAGACTTGATGCAATGCAAGGCAAACGAATGTATGGACTTTCACAATGTGTGGACTTGGCAAAGGAAAGGCTGTACATACTTGAGCAAAGCAGGGGCTGTACAGACTTGAGAAAGCACGATGTATAGACTTTGGCAAAGCAGCGATGTATAGACTTGAACACATGCATTATGCGATGTACTGACTTGGACGTATGCATGCTATGCGATGTGTAGACTTGCCAGCAGCAAGTGTATGGACTTACCAGCTATGAATGTGCAGACTTTATCTTGAATGATGCATGTACAGACTTGCTATCATGATGTACAAACATAGTCCAATGTACAGACTTGCTGAACTGTTGTATGGACATAACACCCATGAATGCTTGGGCTGCCTTCAACGAGTGTACACACTTTGTGTGCGTGCAAAGGCAGTGAACGTAGATAAAGCAAGCGATGTATAGACTTGCTAGAGTAATGCACGAACACAGTCAGCAGGTGCGTGCAAGCCAGACAGTGTATGGACTTCTCGTTATGCATCCAGACGAATGTACAGACTTGAGTTATGCAACTGAAGGCTGTACAGACTTGCTATGAAAGTGAGACGCAACATGAGACGCTCAAATGTACAAACTTGCTGGTTGTGTTAAGACACAGCATGAGACGCTGAGAGAGACGATGCATGCTTAGACAGTGTATAGTCTTGTAAGACGCGATGCAATGTATGGACTCAGAAAGACGCTGAGTGAGACAAAGCATGAATAGCACTGGCGATGTACATACTTGCCATATGAAGTGTGTACAGCCTTCACTGAAGAGTGTCAGACTTAGCCTGCAACATTGTGTAGACTATGTAACATGCAGACAAGACACTGTATGGACTTGAGAGTGACCAGAACAATGTACAGACTTTGACATAATGCATGAGATGCATGAAATGTATTGGCTGTACAGACTTGATCGATTAACAGCAGATGAGTGTATAGACTTCAGCTATCAAGGTTCAGGCAGGCTGTCTAAGGGTGTACAGACTATGCTGAGAGAGTGAGACACTGGCTGTACAGACAACACTATAGCAACACACGTTGTACAAACTTCACGTGTGCAGGACTATGAACATTACAAAATGATGCAATGACATGCCAAATGAATGTTCAGAGTTATGAAATGCACCAGTTATGAAATGCACCAATGCACACAGTCTGTTCCATGTAATGACACTCAGATAAGATGTTAATGCACACAGCCTGTTCCATGTAATGACACTCAGATAAGATGTTCAATATCAACATTCATATGCAACACAACAGATTCATATGCAGACACAAACAGATGATGACTTATTATAGTGTTTGCTATCATCAAAATCACAGGGACACAACAAACGATCTACTAGGGTTAACCTATCATTTGGGACCGGTTTGGGCTCGATTGGTTGAGAAATGGGCTCAAATTTGATCGATTAAGGTTGGTCTATGAAAAGTAACGATTTTGGACTAAACCTCTTTAATTCGGCCTCATTAAATCTTTATTAGGGGTTAGCCTAGTTGACAATATTGTTAAGCACTTTGTTCTCTACAAGAATATAATTTTTCCATATTTTTAGAAATTAGTCAGAACTTTGGCCTACGGGTGAAATTCGATTAATTTTGATTTATACCTATTAAATCCAATTCAACGTAGAAAATTCGATTCAATCTTGGAATTGTAGATATATTTTCTCCTCTTACTTAAAGGAAGATGGTGTTATGAATAAATCAATATGCGATGAGTAAGTGAAAAATAGTAAGAGGAGAACAGAAAATGAAAATGACCGTGATCGCCACCAAAGCGCCGAACGTGATGAACACGCCTGGCTTTGGAAAGGAAGGGGAGACACTCGCCGAGCTGCAGCACTGGGAAGATGAGCGGTTGATGAAGAACCGCCTATTGGACGCACGGTCTTACGATAGACCGCCTAAAGGTGCTGCAGAAGATGCGGGAGGAAGCGCTCCTAGCTGTTGAATGGCTCTGTAACGACCGCCGGACGAAGAAGACCGGCCGAAGATGCACCGCACGTCTCCTTACACGGACAGAAGGGAACCACTCGAGACCACCTAGCCAGAAGTCACAAAGGGGTCCAACCTCCACCCTCTCCGGCCGGACAGAGGGGATGGGCCTCGTGCTGATGAAGTGCTGACCTGTAAAACAACGTAAAGAAACAAAGCAACAACCTGGATTAGAACTGAATGGTGTAGTAAATGTCAAGATAGTAATAGATGAACATAAATAAGTGGAAAGGGGGATACCTGGGGGGTTTTAAACCCCTAGGGTGTCAAAAATGTGGGTGGATGTGTGCATGATGATGAAGGTGAAGAAGAGCGTAGGGAGAAAGCAAGGCATGCAATGAACAGTGATGAAAGCTATAAAACATAAAGGACTCAAAACATCGACTACTCGATGAACCGGAGGCTTGTATGGACGTAGAAAGCCTCCCTCCTTGGAGCTAGGTCGCTTAAGAATGTGGCAAGGCTTCGTCGTCAACCAAAAATCTCCCCCCTTTTCAAACTCGGCTCTTAGGGTCTGTTTATAGAGCACCTAGAAAGCCTGGCTCGAAATGAGGGTTTAGAGTCATTTTTAGGTCGAGATTATCAAACGAAAATCGTAGATAAATGAATCATCTTTTATCCAGTCGAAACGGTAGCTAAAATGGTTGATTATCCGCGGAGCGAAAGAAGTTGGGGATAAAACCACGGATAAAAGGATCAAAATCCGTTAAAATTCAACAGTCGACGGGAAGCATGGTCTTACGATAGACCGCTTAACCTGATGAGCGGTTACCTACTAACCGTCCAACCCCGTCGGTGGAAATTCAAAATAATCAGACAATAACCCCAATTATCCATTTAACTGACCGAAACGCCCGCCGTTGGACTCTCACAGATGAACGGCTCTATTTAGACCGTTCAAATGTAGAGCAGCCAAGGACAAACTGTTTTGGCCTTGTCGGTGATAATTAAATTAATTATATAATTATCTGAGAAAACTTTGAAGCGCAGGACTCTGAGAGAGGAGCGGTCACCCTTAGTCCGTCCATCAAGTTGAGCGGCTAGGAGAGAGCCGCACAAAATCTTGTCGGTGAAAATTCAGAAAATCATCAGAAATCAACCATAAATGTATGAACGGTCTATATGTAACCGCCCCAGTGTTGAACGGCTGAGGGTGAACCGTACATGCTCCTGGAGACTTGATTTTCATGAACATGTTCAATTAACCAAAAACTAAGGCCCATTAAGCCCTGAATTGATACGGACTCAACTAAGGAGGGAGGTTACACATAAAACTGGCTCATGATTTACCAGAAAACGTCCAGCGAGTGAGGGACAACTCGAGGCATCAACAGACGGGAGTAAGAAGAACGACTCAACTTATCGGCATAAAACGGGTGTCAACAGATGCCCCTCCTGAACGTCCTCTTTGCAGGGGAGCGAGCGGAGGTGAAGCGGAAGTGACATGGCACATGGAGATGAAGTGGAGTGGACCGGAAAAGTGGGCGTTAAGGTAAAATGACACCCGTTTCTACCAATAAGCGATAGGAATGTTCGGGCAAACTCTGAACCAAACGCGAGGAATGATTAAACCAAAAGCGACACCAGTCTAGATGAAATAAATCAGCGAAACCGACCTCATGGGGGACACAATCCCGCGGTCCAATGAGGGGGCCACAAAAGCAGGCATCAAAAGTAAAGGAAACAGGCTAAAGCTCCAGACGGGGACCTTTCAATCAATCAATCCAATCGAATCGACCAAAGAGAACCTTCCAACTCAGAGTGGAATTACCTCCTCTTATTCAAACACTGGACGTACAGCTAGCCATCACTGACGGGACATTCTTCAGGTAAACCATGGGTCGTGAAAGCTCAAAAGATGCGTATGATGCATGCTGGGCTAAAATAAAAGAAATCATTAAAACAAATGTAAAGAAAGATTAAAATATAAAATACTCGAGAATAATATTGCTAAGCTGGGAAAATCAGAGTCAAGATACCATCCGCAACCACAGCGTGCAGAACAGAACCATCCTCCCCGTGACATCCCAACTTAACGACCTATCCGAAGATTAAATACGTGAACCTGGATCATCATCGTTTTTGTTGAAGGGGAACATCAGATCCTGGAACACGTAAATAACCAACTGGTTCTCGAGATAATATATTATAATACCATATAATAATGCAATAAGGGTGACAAGGATAGAAGGCCATACCTGACTTACCTGTGCAGGCAAAATGGCAAGTTTTTTGGATTTTCTTTTCCGGATTTTTTTTTGTGGATCTTTTTTATGAATGAGACAAATGAGACAAGCATAGCAGTTAACATAATGACAAACAACATGACATAACATGACGAATGGAAACAACACAACAAGACGAACAAGCACATAGGTAATGGCATAAACGGACAATACGTATGCATGAACATGATGTGATGAGACAACAATCGGCGGGACAACACATGGTTGGGATAAGAAACATGATGGATCACACGGTTAGGACAACACATGGAACGTAGATAGACGACTAACAACACGTGGTGAGGAACAACAAGCGTGGGATGACATGGTGGGGCATAGATGCGAGATAAGGACACGGCGGGACAAAAGACATGAACAAATACGCACTTCAATCAAAACTCGAGATCAGAATGAAGCAGAATCGCCAGGTTCATAATCGTGAGGCAAAGCCTTCTCACATAAAGATATGATCATTGCAGACAAAAGCTGAGGAAGGACATGAGCTTCAGAACAGATCGAGAGAGTGGATTGAAGAAGGGAACAAATCAAAGACGTGAACAGGAGACAAATATAACAAAATATGGAGTAAGGAAAGTTTGAGTACCTGCAACCTTCACACTTAGCAAACAGATTACGTATCTGTTCTCAAAATACAATGTAAAAGATAAATATTTTTAGATTTTTCAAATTTCTTGATTTTTTAGATTTTGAAAATGATTGAAATTTTGAATAATATTTCATCATTTTTTTAGATTTCATTCATTTTTTTTATTTTTGACAATATCTCATTTTTTTTAGATTTTTGACAATATCTCATCTCTTTGGATTTTTGACAATATCTCATTTCTTTGGATTTTTGACAATATCTCAATTTTTTTTTTGGATTTTTGAAATAGCAATCTGCAACACCCAAAGACAGACACGAACTACTTGCTAGGGATCGTCGTCCCTCCCTTCTCATTAAAGACTTCCCTTGAGCAGGACGTGCATGTGAGGGTGGATTATCACAACCAACTGCTTCTAAAGAACGGTGCCCCTACTAAGGCCATACCCGGAATACAACCCGGCCTAAGGGGGAGAAACAGAAGAATAATCAAAGACAAGCTTTGTGTAGGATGGGAGATATCAAGGTTCGAATTCCTTCTAGGGCACTGCCCCTCAAAGAGACAGTCTGTTGCGCCGGGACTTTCTGTCTTTGATTTTTAGACCCATATTTATCAGGCACGCATGCGACCGGACTCATGACGTCCCGCGGGGAACTGTACTGCCACTCTTGCCATGCCTTTGATTCATAATTTTGCATTGAATTATTTTCTCATTTTGGTAGCCCTTATTGGCCAGATATAGCATGAAAGTTCACTTTTGAGGGTCAAGACTGCCCCTATTTGAGACCTCTCTCGTATTAGGGAGCACCTAGGTTAGTCATCTCATCCATCAATCTCTTGCCCCTGCACTTGGCCGAGCAGAGAAAAGAAAAGACCTTTGTGCATACCCAAAGTATGGCCAAAGCAGCAACGGTGCACCTCAGAGAGATCGGCTATGGCTTGCCGTGTAGTGTGTGAAAAATCCATACTCATAGGTCACCCTCAACAATCGAGGAAAGAAACTAGACTCCCAGCGCGGAGCTATCACCAGCCTAAGGATGCTGCAGAAGCTAACTTTTTTATTTGACCCAAAGTTAAGATCTAATTAAACAAAGACTCCTAAAGCCACTCAATCATGTTAAGGGATCATGTGTAGAAACAATAGAAATAATGAAAATGAAAGCACATTCTTGCACAAAATAAAGATACATTTGCAGATCCATGGCATGGAAATCAGCATCCTGAAGCGATTTCGATCATCGAGCTTTGAGGAGCGCGAGTAGCTTTGCATTCCTTGCTTGCCAGGATAAAGGATGAAAGGAGAGCAAAGGATTGGATTCCTCGACATAGAGGAGTGGCAGACATCATACTGGATGAAGAAGGGATAAAAAGGAAGAGAGACGAGGGCTAGAACTCCCTCGTTAAGGAACTGAGACCCTTATAACAAGGAACCAGATACATGATAAACAAGGATTAACTGAGATCAAGGCGGGCTAAAGCCTCGAAAACAGCAAGAAAAAGGGCAAGAACCCTGAAAGGGTGAGGAGGAAAGAACAGAAAGATGACGAAAAGATAACTGTGAAGATAAAGTAGAACGAAAAAGATCATCCGATGTGGTCGGAGGAAAGGAATAATGATCACCCGCCAGGGGCGGGGAAGAAAATGTATGAACACACGACAAGGTCGGGGAAAAGGAATGAGAACCACCTGACGTAGTCAGGGAAAGATTAGAAAAGCCACCCGACAAGGTCGGGGAATGAGCACAAGGAATCCCCAACAGGACCGGGGAACAAGGATGAGAAGCGGAATCCGGACGTATCCGGGGAGAAAAATTACGAGAGGATGCCCCTGGGTCAGAGGAAGAGGAGGACATAAGCCGAGGCCTAGAATGGTGAAAATAGGAAGAGATGGTAGAAATATGACCAGGTGGTGGAAGGTACACCACCCAAGGATAAGAACTGAGCAACAGAAAAGACGAATGGACGGAAGAAGGAGATGAGGCAGTGGACCCCCGAGTGCACAACTGACGGCCCTTGAACTTACGTCGCCGCCTCTTCTTAGCCGCAATCTTCTTGAAACAACACCGCCTGGCGCGGGCTCGGACCTTCAGGCTTCTTGTCTTGCAATACTTTCTCAAATAACGAGCCCATCTGACAGACGGCCTGGCCCGACTACGAACACGTAATTTCATCGGGGCGGCTGCCCCTAGCTGTGCGGTGCCAACCTCAGAAGGACATTCTAGAACAGTCAACTCCTTGGGATGAGCATCAGGAAGCAGTGGAGTTTTGTCATTCGGCACTAGAGGTACAAGATTCGGCAACTTCACTCGGCAATCGGGCATGAAGCATAACTCCCTTGCTAGAAGCGCAATACAGAACTGAGGGAGAGTTACGCGCGGCGTTGACGTGGCCGGCATGCTAATACATTGAGGGAAGTTGCACAACAAGTGCAGAATGTTCTTCGAAAGTGCAGAAGATGCAGCCAATTGCCCCTTGAATAGGGAATCCATCAGGCTCCGGGCGGCCGTACGTATTAGCATAATCTGAGTAGAGAACCCCTCTCGGCCAGTGAACTGAACAGCAATCGAGCGCGAGGTAATAATAGCATTAATGATGAACTTCCCAGCGAGCAAAGAGATTGCTACCGGCCTCGTCTTTGAAGAAACTGGCACCAACACGAGGGAACTCTTTTTTGCAACCGTTCTCGTAGTAAATGCAGGCTCATTACCCCTAAAATGGCCAGGAACCAGGACTTGGACCGGCATGCGGGAAATAACATCTTGGGTCTTGAAATGCACGATTAAAACTTGGCTTGGCTCCTTTTCTCCTTGGGGACTAGACCCGAGGGGCACCAAAGGTAGCGTGTACCTGCTCCGTGAAGTGGGAAGCGGTTGGGGGAGGTTAGAAGGAGGTGGTTTGAAGGGCGCGGGTGGCGTTGGTGCAAGCGATGGAGAAATAATGATGATGATCGGCATGGGTGGAGGTAAATGGAAAAGTGGGGGCATGGGTTTAGGGTCGGCCTGCTCGGGCTCAGAGGACGATGGCGAAAGAAGTGGCATCGGTCGCGGGGATGGTTGTGAAGGTGACGGAATAGGTGTTATCACGAGGAGAGGTGATGAAGACAGTAGTGAGGATAATAGGGATAATGGAGAGGGTGACGATGGAGATGTGGCCAATGGAGGCGGTGAAGACGGGGGTGAAGAAGGTGGTGGCAAGGGGGGTGACGTGGTTGATGGAGATGGTGAAGGGGACGAAGGAGGAGAAGAAGGTAGTGGCGTAGTGGAGGAAGTGGCGGGTGGTGGCACTCTTCGGCGTATCTTTACAACACGTCGAGAGGAGTTGGTGACAGGAGTGGTGGTGGAAACGGAGGGTGAAGGAGAAATTGCCCGAGCGGAGGCTGAAATAGGTAAAGGTGGTGGAGGAGATGGGATAGAGGAAGGAGTGGACAACGGAGAAGGTACCTTATTAACTGAAGAAACACCAGGGTGCCCCTGGTCATGATGTGGAGACGGTTGCTTAGGCGGCACGGCTTGCTGCTGCTGCTTGCTACTGAGGTCTGAATCAACTTGGCGCATGGTAGCCCAATCAATCATCTTCTTGTCTTCCAGACTGTAAAGAAGTTCTCGAAACTCGAAGCAATTCTCGACCACATGCCCCTGTTGATGATGGAATTCACAGAACTGGAGCAAATTCCCGATCGCGGGTCGGCAAGGCACAACCGGAGGGAGTTGCAACGCATGGGTAGTCGCCAAAGCCTTGAAAACGTCTGTAAGAGATTTCGGCAACGAAGAGTGAGAAGCCTGCTTCGGGCAAGGTGGATGCCGAGGGGTGTGAGAAGGTAGTGGGGATGGTAGCGGAGGTTGCGTAGGCAAGGGGGATTGCGTAGGTGAAAGCGAAGGGCTAGAATGACGTGGCGACGTGGAGGGATTGGGAATGTAATGGATGACATCCACCCGCTCTGGGTATAGTGTTTCCTTGACCAGAGGTGGAGGGGTGTGGTGAGATGAAATAGCGAAGGGCTGACTTGTGGAGGGATGTAAGGTGGAGCACATGGAGGTATAGGGAGCGGAAGGCCGACTTGTGGAGGGATATGTAGTGGAGGGTTGACTTGCTGTGGAGGGCGGAGGGAAAGTGTATGTAGAAGGTGACGATGGAGGAGACTCATTGTCAAAAGAAACTAGGAGTTGTTGGCTAACGAAGCGGGCTCGATTGTAAAGCTGTTGCCAGGATGTGATATTGTTTAGGGCTAAGATGCACCTGAGCTCGGGCGTTGCATTAGAAATAACCATCTTGATCTGCTCGCCCTCTGGAATATGCCCGGGAACTTGTGCGGCTAGGCAACGCCAGTGGTTGGCGAACATGGGGAATTCCTCGCCGGGCTTCATCTTCTCTTGGGCCAGATCAACCATAGAATATCTGGGCCCCACCTGGTCTCGATATTGCTGAATAAACCTTGCTTGGACGGCTTGAAAATTCATCATCTCCTCCTACGGTAATGTGAAGAACCAGTCCTTGGCCGAGTCCTCTAAAGATAGGCCAAACAAATAGGCCATCAAGCGTGGATCATGCTGGAACTGGGCCGACTCATATAAGAACTCCTTCAAATGGGCATAGGGGTCACCAACTCCACCATAGCGGAGATATGCTGGAATCTGTGAACGCGGTGGAAGTTGAAGACCTCGAAAGGCAAGTGGGATATCTGAAGAACTTTGAGGATTGATTCGGCGTTGCAGTTCATCAAGCTGGCGTTGGGCCTGAGCGAACATCTCCTCGGTAGGAAGAGTCTGAGAAGGATATGGGCCAGCCCGAGCAAGAGATGATGAATTTAGACCAAGATAATGATGATGGGCCGAATAAGGGGATCCAACCTGAGAAGAAGGAAAGCCCATTCCAAGAATGGAGGAATGCGTGGGCCTGGAAGAATCATGTATGTAAGAATGAGGATGGATTGGGCTAGCAGCAGCACGGGCGGGGTAAGAAGGCCCGTTTAAAGAATGGGGTCCAATGGAGGAATAAGGAGACGGGCCCGCATGCGAAGAGGAATCCACGCGGGGGTAAGAAGATGGAGAGGTGCAGGAATAAGGTACAGGGGAGAAATGCTCCATGGGGAAAGTGGAGACTTTATACGGTGAATTTCAAATGAATATAAGGATGGGAATGAACCTAAGATAAATGTAGCTAAATAGACACACACAAAGATGAACTAGACGTAATGAGCCTAATCTGACCAAAAGATGCAAATGACGACACTATGCAACATATAATGGAGAAGAGAGATGAGAAAGAATCAACCAATTAGCCAAACAAATTCCAGATGATGCGCGAAGATCTTTATAAGTTATCTTAGGACCTTAGTGGATTAATTAAAATGTGAGTTCACTCAACCACAAGGTACCTAAATAGGGTGAGAATGGAGAACTGGCAGACTCTAAAGGACTCTCTCTCGCACGAATGCAGACCCTGGACTGGGGGGTGGTATGGTACAACCTGTCCGGTGTCCGTGTGGGAATCCATGGCTCACGGGGGCTTGCGGAGGTCCTCAGCAAGGTCCCCTAGTCGGCTCCAAGGAGTATGGAGACGAGAGGAAACCCTACCTCGGTAGGAATGCAGCTAGATGTGAATGAAATGCATGAGTCCTATGTGCACTGGAGTGCATGCAAAGTCTAGCCAAGAAACTAGCAACCAATGACCAAAATAAACATGGGAGGATGAAAACAAGTAGGCAGCAATAACATATAACCAGGGGGAGATCAAAAAATGGCACCAAGGATATCAAATATCATGGAATATCACAATCAAAAATGAAATATGAGTGCACTGCGGCACCAGAAGAACGGTCTAGATGCGACCGCCCAAAGAGTTAGACGGTCTATATAGGACCGTATAATCCAGGGAGTGACAGAACGACAAAATGACTGCAAAATAATCATAGAATGCTGTAAATATGGGATAGCAGTAATGAGGAACGTACCAGAAGGACGGTCTGTAACCAGCCGCGTAATCTCTGGAACGGACCTCCAGCAGTCGCGTGCCTACAATCAGAACATACCGACGCGTACCTGTGCCGAAGAGATGAACGGCCAGATACATGCCGCGCAGAAGGATGGACGGTTGATTGGACACCGTCTACGATAGGACGCTGGAGTAGGACTGGCACTAGTCGCAGGGGAAGGACGGTGGATGATCAGCCGCTCCAGAGGATGGACGGCTCTATAAGAACCGCTCCCGTCCCAAAAGGCAGAAAAAGGCTCCCGACCTGTAAATCACTCCAAGAAGAGAACTAAAACAATGAAAGGGGGGTCAACAACTCACAAGCACGATGGGCACTAGGGGTCCCACCGTGATCGCTGTAGATTATGAAAAATCCACTTAATGGGGAATGAATCCCAAACTCAATTTCTAATGCTTAAAAATTAATTGGCGAATGGAAGAGCATGCGTAGGATGCTAAAGGAGAATGTGATCGCTAGAGGGGTTACCTCAAATAAGAAAAAGGATGATCGCGAGTACCTTGTGTTGAGCGGGGGAGATTGTGAACCCTTTCTTCCTCCTTCTACCGGCCGGCCGATGAAGGGGGTTCTTAGTCTTGATTACCTTGCAAGAACATACAAATCAAATAAAAGAGTGGATTAGCCAAAGGGTGTAGTATCAAAGTTCTAAAATTATGAAATTAATCAAATTGAACATGAACATGAACACACCTTGTGTGTTTTGGTTTTAAAACCCCTAAGAGGAGTAACAAAGTTTGAAAAGTATGGATGCAATATGCTAAGTAACAATATGATATGAGGTCTAGCAAGAGCTAGAAAAAAAGGATGTAAGATGATGATATGCTAATGAAACAACTAAATAACTAAAAAGGGAGAAAGAGAGATTCTCTCTACTGTGTGTGCAGCAGTAGAGGGGAAAGAGCTTCAATATGCATGATGGAACAGCAACAAAGAATGAAGCCTGGAGAGGATGAAGAACCGTCGAGAAGAAGCTTTGGAAGAATAACCTGCAATCAATAAAACACTCTTCTCTCCATTAGCTTTCTTCTGTTCTCTTTTCACTCTCGTGTTATTGTCTCTCTGCAGCTCTGCTCTCTGGTGTTCTCTCATGTCTCGCGCGAAGAGACCCAGGAGGGGTATTTATAGGGCCAAAAATTCTTGGAGAATAAGGATTAAAACAAGGTAAAGATCTTCCATCAAGAAACACCCTTCCCAGTCGAACACAAGGCTCAAAATGAGGAAGGAACCATTACTGGAAAGAAGCAGGCGAAAGGGAGACGGAATTGAAAATGACGACCGAATGAAGGGCGTCACTTGAAAATGACGACACATCCAAAGGCGTTAATTAGAATAACGAATCCCATCAAGTCGTCAATTTCTGAATTTATTTATAGAAACAATTAACTTTCCTTATTTAAAATGATGAACTGACGCTTGTCGACAATGCGTCACATAATAAACGCCTTCAGGAGAGACGTTAATTATACAATTTCATTTTATTTGAAATTCGAAATTTTTAGTAAATCCAAAAAATGACGCCCGTATTGGTAGTCGTCCATTGTTAAAATAGGCGCCCTTGTACATGCCGTTAATTTAAATAGCGCCCCTGATCAGGGCGTTAATTCCAATTTCCCAAGGAAAAAATAAGAAATCACAATTAATTTATAAGAAATAGAAAAACTTCATATTAAATCAATATTGAAGTCCGCTTTGGGGTGTCACATGGTGACATGAGATTTACTCAACATAGCATCAATTTTAGCGTGTCTACAGCTGCCCCGCCGTGACGTCTGCTTTGCAAGGGAGTGAGACGGAATGAAGCAAAAAATGAAACAAGCAGAATAAGGTGGAACGAACTGATAAGTAGATGCCAAGGTGTGATGTGACACGCCTCTGACACTAAGCGTTGGAAATATTTCCAAGATTCTGAATGAAACAACTCCGGACAATTCTGAGAAAGCATCGATTAGCTGGATAAAGGAGACTAAACTAGATAATCAAAATGTGCGCGAGGGCACAACAGGGAGGCACCATTGGAGAGCGGTTACCAGCCAATGTGGATGTGCTACAACCAAGGTGGATTTTCAGAAAAGTAAAGTGAATTGAGATAAGGATCCAGCAAATGGATGATTTCAAGAGACCAGCCTGAGCGATTTCAAGGAGAATAAAGTACTTGATTTGGAATGGAATATCTCATGTCAACTCAATTAAGAGCGAGCGACCTTCATTATTGGCGTAATATGAAGATTTTCATCATTAAGCTCAAAGTCCTACATGATGCATGCGGGGCTAAAGGAAAAATTAAAACAAACTAAAATAAAAGATAATCAAGGATAATATTGTTAAGCCATTTAGATTTGGTCAAGAATCAGATCTCTAAGTTGACACTAAGCTGAAGCCCGTTTGTCCACGCATCAACTCAGAAAGTGGAACCATCGTCCCGAACCTTGAATGACTCAACGGCCTATCCGTGTGATCAAGATTCCCCTGGAATTATCACTGTTTTTGATGAAGGGGAACTCAAATTCCAGGTTCATCAGAACCACATGGTCCTTGATATGTTATAATAGCGTAGATACCATATAGTAACAATGCATAGGGGAAATACAAGAGTGAAGTGATGTTACCAATAGAACAATCCAAGCATTTCCAGACTTGCACAACCTGCACTCAAAGCTCATTACCTCAAAAGATCATTAGCTCAAAACATCTCAAAATACGATCATAAGTGCTTGATAGAAATAATGTAATCAAGATATAACAGCACTTAAGTTCATGAGAAATCCAATAATTCAAAAGCATAAGTTTGAAAATGATGACCCTTCTTATAGGCGTCAAATTAAGAAATGACGACGTGCTCGGAGGCGTTAATTGTAATTGAGGTTTAACTTAGAATTGGAATGCAAATGACGCCCTCCATGGAGGCGCTGTATAAATGACGACCCTGAGGATGTCATCAATTTAACAAATGACGCCAAATAACGCGTCGTCAATTACCTGTTTTCGTTTCCATCTCGGAACTAAACTTCCAGCAAAGTGTTTGATTCAAACTCAAACCATGATACTCATTAACGTTCAAAACACTATAAAAGGTAACTGCTGGTGTTTCCAAGTATGAAAACCATCGAAGCATAGAGACGAAGCTATCTTCTGTAATAGACAGAAAGAACCACGCAGAAGCAGAACAGAGCATTGAAGCTATTTTCTGTCAAGCAGACAGAAGAACAGAAGCAGAAGAACCAGTAATACTGTCAGAATGATGAATCAACTGATGCAGCAAAGGCTTTCCAAAAAGCCAAGGATGAATTTCCCAAGAATTTCTGAATTGCCAGGTCATATAAGTGAGAAAATCACCAAGGGCCAAGTAAGTGCTCTCGACGTTGAAGCTTTTATTTTGTAATGTCTTTCTTCCTGTTCAAAATATCTGATTATTATATTTTTTTTCCTCTTTCTTCCTTTATGTTTTATGTTTTCAGGATTACCCTATTATTCCTGGACCAAGAAGATTTATGAAAATTAAATGGCTTTCTTTATTACTCTCCAAGCTCTCTCTAGACATGAGATCCTTCCTTGCTAAGTGGAACCTCCTAGGCCTTATCACTCATGCTACCCATTATAATGACATGCATCTTGATTGGGCTTCCATTGGAGCTCTTATAGAATTATGGCACCCTCACACCCATACTTTTCTATTCCCAACCTTTGAAGCAACCATCCTCCTAGAAGAAGTGGAGATGCTCTTGGGTTTGAAGAAGATGAAGCAAGGAGAGGAAACAAAGATGGCCCATATGACTAAGCCCATACAAGCCCATGATATGCTCATGAGTCTTGTCCAAAGTTCAAATTTGGTGAATCAAATGAAGGACAACAAGGGAATCAATCTTTTGAAGTTGGCTTCTTGGGTATATAAAAACATGGATAAGGCTCAAGGAGATGAAGCCCTTTTGGAGAGAGTGATGAAGGAGTTCGTCAGATGTGTAGGTGGAGCTTTGTTATTCCCTTCATTGGAGGATCATTTAGAGGAACAACACTTGAGTGCAATAGCAAGCATGTGGGAGGGAAAGAGAGTAGGTGGGGCAATACTAGCCAACCTATACAACAGGCTCACCTCGGCTTCACTAGGACGGCCCTTATTCGGATCAATGCTTCTTCTAGCATGTTGGATAGATTTACACTTTAAGTTTGATCCATGTCAAGCAAACCAAGCGACCTCCAAAATCTTCTCCAAGAGTCCACTTCGGTATATGACAAGCTCATTGGGCTTATGTGAAAGAGTTACTAATAGAGTTCCCAAGCTCAAGAAAAGGAATGAATGGAGAGATTACTTCAAAACAATGCCCAAGAGCAATTTTACTTGTACACCGGGGTTTCTCAAAACCCAAGAACTTCGCTCAAGGTTAACCTCCGGCATCGAGCTCCATTTGGTTGGCGGGACCGACTTCGTCCTTTACAATGCACACCGATGCCTCCCACAACTCGGACTTCCCCGACATCTTTTCGAAGGGCCTTCTCACCTTCCTCCAATCAAAAGAAGGGAGCTATGCTCAAGTGGAGACCATGAAGAAATCAGGACCATCATGGCTCAATGGAAGGTGGGCCTTCTTCACAGATCCAAGACTCATGTTGAAGAAGAAGAGAACAAATGTAAAGCTTATGTACTGGCTCTCAAGAAGATAAGGCCCACAGTGGCTTAGAATGTAATCATGATTTTCATGAATGCAATAAGAATTCCTCTTTTATCTGAGCCAAAGCAATGTATGAAAGTGATCAGTTCTGATATTTCAAGCAATTCTGTCTGATAACAAGGAGTTCCGGTCCTTCTGTTATGAACAGCGCCCCTATCAACGGCGTTAATTACTTAAGACACGCCTCAGTCGAAGCCGTCCATTATATTTCAAACTCATAATTGACGCCCAAGGCACTGGCGTTTATTAACTCACGTCTTTAAACAAGGCGTTAATCAATTCAAATTTTCAAATAATTTTTGAAATAATTCCTTAATTTCTTAGAAAACACGCCTTTACTCACATCGCGTATTCACAAATGGACGTCCGTATTTGTCATCGTCAAATTTAAAGGGGTAATAATGACGCCCACTCACATCAATCAGTTCCCATTAATGCGCCTGGCGACGATTTTACAAATTCTCATGCAAATTAGAATAACGTCCAGCTTCAGGGCGTCAAAACTTAAAAACACGCCTCTGATCAAATCATCAATTTAAAAAGAAACGTCCTCCATTCAGCCGTCAATTATTCTCGACCGTTAAACCCCACTTTCCCCCTTTCTTCTTCCTTCGTTCAATTCTTTCTCTCTTTCCCTCCCTCCTGCAAACCCTAACCGAGCCCCCATTCCCTCTCTCTCATTCTCACTCTCTCTACTCTCTCACTCTCCTCTCAAACAGATGGCTGGTGGCGGACAGAAACGGCAGAGGGTTATGGCCCCCGACGTGGTAGACTTGGAAGGGGAACAAGCCGGGGAGGGACTCCCCCCCCCCCCCCCTGCGGCGGCCGAAGACGCACCGGCGGCGGTGCCCATTGAAGAACTGGAAGAGGAGCACGATGAAGACGGTGGAGGAGATGAAGGCGATGAAGACAACGAAGAAGACGAAGAAGGGGAGGAAGAAGAAGGAGGAGAAGATGAAGAAGACGGTGGAGAAGGGGAAGAAGAAGGAGAAGAAGACAAAGAACCGCCGGAGGCGGCGGCGGTGGCCCCTCGGCCTGGGCAGCTCTGGCGGCCACGCCAGCCAAGACAACCCCTCCGTGGGGGGTTGATTGGGCCCAAACGACAAAAGGTAGGCCCCCCCCATGCCCATTTTCATTTTATTTTATTTTCTTCCATAGCCATAGCTCTGGGGAGAGGGCAAACCAGAGACCAGACAAATGACGCCCCTAGGGGCATCGTGAATTTAAATAACGTCCCACAATGGGTCGTTAATTACATCTTTTCATTTTCTAAAAATAATTAATCACATGAAAGAAACACCCTACAGCATGTCGTTATTTTTAATTTTATCATGTTTCGCCAGCATGCTGTTATTTTCCCGTTATTTCATTTATTTTAAAATGTATGTATTTCTGTTATTTTAATTTCGCACATCAGCAACCCTGAAACCCCAGGAAAACCACGCCCCCCATCGGGACGTCAATTAGATAGGTAACGACCCAAGTTTGGTCGTCAATTAAACATTTTCCAGAAATGTAATTTAGGATAGAAAATTACTTTGTAAACCGCGCCCCCCCACAGGGCGTTACATAGGCAACTGACGACCCAGGGTTAGGCGTCAATTCCGAATTTTTCAGATTTTTAGAATATTACTTTCAAAACAACGTCACCCACAGGGGCGTCACTTAGATAAACAACGACCATGGGTAGGTCGTCAATTAAATGAGCGTACAGTATCACCTGAAACCTATTTGGAAATAACGTCGCCCTCAGGGGCGTCAATCATGAAAACCACGACCCACGGTAGGTCGTTAATTATCCAAGCAACAAATATCACAGTTAATGAGCTTAAATGAATTTCCACATGAAAACTTAAGCAAAAAGTTCTTTTATATGCATGCAGGGGCTGATGAGGACACGGATTTCTTGGGTCCAGGTCAGGGCAGCGTATTACGGCCTCCCCGAGTTCCAAAGAGCTAGGATAGATGCTATGGGATTTGGGGCCTTCCTTAGCATTGAGCCAGTCAGACCAGACCTGCCTTTGATTCAGGTTTTGAGAGTGAGATGGGATAGGTCTAGCCGGGCATTTATGATGCCATGGGGTCATATGGTTCCTAGTTTAGAGGATGTGGCTAGGATTAACGGGCTGAGGGTAGATGGAGAGGCTGTGAGCAGGTTCACCCTTCCTGACTATAGTGAGTTGACCCAGCGGTTGCTAGGGCTAGAGACGGTGTACGAGACACCGAGCGAGTGTAGGACCATCTTCTGCACTGACCTTACCATAGCTATGGGATTGGGGGACTCTAGGCAGAGATCTAGGGAGTCCTTAGAGCAGTTTTCACAGAGATTGATAGATGGGGCTAGGGCTGCCTATTGCCAGGATCCAGCTGACACGGAGAGAGCAGACAGAGATTTGAGGAGGTTTCTATTCTTGATGCTCGGGAGGCTGCTGCTCGGCACGAAGGGCGACATCATCAACTGCCGCTTCCTAGGGATACTCGAGGACTTAGAGGGCGTGGGGAGATACGCCTGGGGAGCAGCGCTGCTGGCGCACTTGATAGCCAACCTGTCCACGGTGACAGGTCGAGAGACGACAGTCAGTGGCTTTTCACCTTTTCTTCAGGTGTGCATTTTTTTCCTTTTATTCTTTTTCTTTTATTATATGCATATGCATGGTTAACTAATGCAATGTATGGATGCAGATTTGGAGCCATTTGTACATGCTCATGGGGCGTGTTGATCTACGACCCAGAGATGAGGGGTCCTTCCCTCTAGCACGGCGCTGGCTACCGGTGGTGATCGGAGCCCCACTCGCCTACGAGTTGTGAGTGTTGCGACGGGAGTTCCGAGACTTCCCCGCCTCACTGGTATGCATGATGCAATTTTTATTTTTATTTATTTTTTTTATGTGAAATATGATGATGATATGATGATGTGAATGCATGTTTGTGAATGCAGGTGAGGTGGAGACCCTATGAGGGGATGACCGACGAGGGCCAGCCGTGGGTCGTAGCGGGCCGACCTCGTTTTGGGCATGAGCTTTGGGTTCATTGCCTGAACGAGATTGAGCCGTTACGGCTTAGGCTGGTGATGAGGACCCTCGACCTACACCAGGAGTGGATCGAGGTTGGAGAGCCACGGGGAGTAGGCAAGAAGACGCGCGGTCGCACGAAAGCGATCGATTGGAGAGTGCGGTTCTTGGACCAGTATGCCGACTGGCGGCGTGGCGGGACCCGGGTCACTTCACAGGCGATCAACAGCTCCGAGTACCTCCGACGCTACTGGGAGGTCTACGCCGGTCGACCCCAGATGAGGGTCTTAGGGGTATGTATGAATGCACTTATTTCTAAGTTAAATGCAAATGCTTTGTATATCTATCATGTAATTAATATGTGATGAATGCAGGATGCGCGGGACATAGTGGCGATGGATACACATGCCCACCTACACAGCCTAGGGGCACAACTAGCCACTACACGGGCAGACCTTGAGACCTTGGTGAGTGTTTAATTTATTCTTATATGCATATGAATTTTTTTGAATTATTGATGATTAGCTACTGACAATCTTAATGAATGCAGCGTGCCCAACAGGGAGCAGTAGGGAGAGAGGCAAGAGAGGCCTCCAGCTCGAGAGGGCCTAGTGCAGAGGTGACTGCACTAGCAGAGCAGCTAGCAGGGGCAGTTGCACGGGCCGAGGCAGCAGAGCGCGACCTCGCCTCACGGGTATGCCTTAAATCTTAAACTCAAAATTATTCAATTGTTTATAGGATATATTCATGAAGATTGTTTTCTTACAGACCGAGGAACTCCGGGCCGCTATTACTTGCATCGCGGAGGGATAGCGGGCGATGGCCTCTCGGGTGAGTTATTTATTTTCAGTTGTATATTGCCTATTCCATGAATTATTAAATTGTGGAACTGATGATTTGTTTATTTTTTTGCAGACCTCGGAGCTACAGGCTTCGCTTACCCAGACTGCCCTGGCCGGTACAGAGTTGGCGATCCGTGAGCAACGGGTTGTGGAGCTGGAGCGGGCCTTGAGGCGGCGAGAGGAGTTGCCTCAGGACATGGCGGAGCTACGACTCGCCCTCCAGATGGAGCGGAGAGAGCGTGCTCGGGAGCGCGAGGAGCACCAGGCGGAGCGTGTCCGGGACCGTGAGCAGTACGAGGCGGAGCGTGCCCGGGATCGTGAGCAACACCAGGCGGAGCGTGCCCGGGACCGTGAGCAGCACCAGGTGGAGCGTGCCCGTGACCGTGAGGAGCGGTCAGCTTGCGATCGGGATCTTACAGCCTTGAGGGCCCAGCTAGCCGTTGCACAGGAGCGGCTACGAGCGACCGAGGACCGACTTCAGCGAGGTCGGGAGCGGGCGCGAGCTGCAGGGTATAGCTTCACCAGCTCTACTTTTGTGGCGGGTTCCTCTCTTCGGTAGAGGAGCTAGGCAGAGGAGCCGGCTCGAGCTCCAGCTACTTCCCGGGGGCCCATGCCCCCTCCACCAGTGCCTCGTCGGGAGGACGAGAGTGAGGCAGAGAGTAGGAGAGAGGAGGGTGGAGGCGAGAGCTGAGAGACTAACTTGTACTCCTCCACCCTCACACCTGTACTTAGACATTTATGATGTATATAGATATGAAATTGAGATTTTGTTACCTGAGCACTTGTGTAGTTGTGTACTTGTACCTTCTTTTCTTTCTCGTCTTTTACTTTTGCCCTGTGCTTCCACACTTGAACAAACAAGTTAATTCATCTGTTCGACTTGGCCCCTTGCTCAATAAGCAAGGGATGTCTTCACTTTGACCTTGATAACGGGTCAAGGGGCCAAGCCTTTAATCAATGAAAGTGAATGATAGATATAAAATGCGTCATGCAAGCAAGCAAATGCAAACTGAAAATAAAAGATACCCATACAAGAATGCAATCAAGCATATGAGAAACAAAGGGCTTGAAATTCCACAGTCATTTTTTTGTTATTATTGGTATATATGCTTTTTTTGTTGAATTTTTGGTTTGAAAATGACACTTAATTTTGAAAAGGACGCCTATTTGAAAATTTTTGTTTTGGAGGCGAGTATGGTATAGAGCTTTGGAACCTTAACCATCATAATCTAAAATTCATTAGATTTTCTCAAGAGACTTAACAAAAGAGTCAACGTGATTTATACTTAGGCTTTTACTCATATTCTCTCGCAGCCCATCCTTCTTAGTCGGTCCTTGCCATTCTTCGAGTTCACAATCCACCATGGAGGGAGAAGAGAAGAATGATTAAGAAAGCTTACGAAAGGTTTTTCAAGAATGGGGCACGCTCCTCCCCTGCCCTTATGCCTGTTGGGATTAGGTCTTCGACTTAGGAAAATTTTGTTGCTTTTTTTGCCCTTATTCATGCATGCTTACGACCAAGGTTTTCCTTGCGGGGACTTTGCCCTCTTGACATGCTTTCTTTTATCATAACTTCCTTTTCTTTTCTTCTTTTATTAAACAGATAAAGACATAATTGTACTTGGGCTTTAAGCATTTTGTTCCCTTTTGGGCCCTGACTTCCACCTACTAGGGCGGCGGGCAGGCTTGGTTGGTAACCCCTTAACTTGTATTCCCTATCGCGAGCCGAAGGGAAGAGAATATGTAAGGCTTTTACACTCTTGATTGGGTCGGACTTTCCTTGAATTCTGGGCTGCTCGAGTTTAAGAATAAAGCGTGTAGTGTGTGCGTGAATTGACCCAAGAGTTAAACCGTCGAGCCTGAAGAATGAATTAAAGCTTTTGATTGCTTCGGGCTCGTGGCCCATGTACTATACCGGCCTCTAAGAATTCTTCTTTATTTTTTTTTCTTTTCTCTCTCTCTCTCTTTTTTTCAAAATTTTTGTTTTCCCCTTTTTTCTTCTTGTTTTTTTTTCTTTCTATTTTTTCTTTTTGTTTTTTTTCTTCTCTTTTTTTTTAGTTTTTAGGGGTAGTATTTCTTCAAGTAGAGGCCATTCCAAGGATGAGTTAGTTCTTCACCTTCAGCATTAATCAATTTATAAGTATTGCCAGGATAAATATTTTTTATAACAAAAGGACCTTCCCAGTTAGGTTGGAGTTTTGAACGAGGTCCCCCAGGTTTTACAAAGATTCTTTTAATTACCAATTCACCAATTTTGAATTTTCTCTCAATCACTTTCTTTTGATAAAAACGTGAAAGCCTGTTTTGATAAATACGCGCATGCTCGGCGGCAGCCAGACGCTTCTCATCTAGGAGTTCTAACTGGGCAAGGAGGGATTCACGATGCTCATCAATAGAGAATTCCTTGTCCAATTGTACTCGTAGAGAAGGAACAAGAATCTCGTAAGGAACTACCGCCTCCATTCCATAAGTTAGGGCGAAAGGGGTTTGCCCAGTAGGAGTATGAATGGAAGTGCGATAGGCCCAAAGAGCTTCAACCAATTTTTCTGGCCAATCCGCAAATTTGTTAGCCTCACACGTTTTCTTGACAATTTTAATCAAAGTCTTATTAGTTGCCTCTGCTTGGTCATTGCCCTGCGGATAATAAGGAGATGAATGATGCAATGCAATGTTATACCTGTTGCAGAGGTCCTGAAGTTCCTGAGAGATGAATTGGGGTCCATTGTCGGTGACGATGGTACTTGGGATAATGAACCTTGCGATGATATTTTTCATTATGAACTTGCAGACGGTTGACGCTTTTATCTCCACGTAAGCTTCCGCTTCCGCCCACTTGGTGAAGTATTCCGTCGCCGTCAGTATGAATGACTTTGGTTTTGTGAGGAGGGTCGGATCACCAAGAGGTCCAATGATATCGAAAGCCCACATGGAGAAAGGCCATGGAGAAGATACGGGATGAGTGAAGAAGCAGGAGAATGAATTTTGTCGGCATGCAGTTGGCACTTAACACACCTTCGGACATAGATAGAACAATCCTCTTCTAGAGTGGGCCAATAGAAATCTAGCCTTAGGATCTTCTTAGCAAGCATCTGGCCATTGACATGACCACCACACACTCCCGAATGGGCCTCTTTGATGAGGGCATCTCACGACACTCCCTCTAGCTCGGGTTGCCTGCACACTTTTGATATGGGATGGATATGATCTCTACATGTTATCTTCCTTTTCCATGATCCCATCTTATGTATTTTCATTTTATTGAGTCTTATCTTATGTACTTTCTTTTATTGAGTGATGGTGTCTAGTCTATTTCTCTTATTTTGTGTAATTGGGCCTTAGTACATTAGTATGGGCCTAATGGGTTGAGTCTAGGACTTGTTGGGTCTTTTGTCTTAATGTCAGGGTCATTTTGGTCATGTAAAGAATGGTTGCCTATAAATAGGCCCCATCTCTCTCCATGTAAACAACTTTTGATGAATCAATTTGAATAGAAGCATTTCCCACATCTCACTCCCCTCCACTAAATTATCTTCTCTCTTATGCTCTCATTATCTCTCTCTCTCTCTCTCCCAAGGGGAAGAGTTCGCCCCCTCTCTCTCTCCTCACTTCCCACCCACTTTCTCTCTCTCTTCCCCTCCCCAATAACTCCTCCCAAGTTCCCACACCACTCCCATAACTCCACCCCAGCCCCAAGGTATCCTACACCAATCAAAACCCCACCCTCCAACCACCACCTACCCCTTCCACTTCCCAAAGCACCTTCCCACCCTCCCAAGGCTGAAGGGACTTCCCCCAAGGACCCAAATTCGAATTTCCCTCCCCTTGGGCTGTGCCCTTTCATCTCCCCCACCCCCAAGCTCCCAAGTTCTCCCCCCACCTCCCCTTGGTCAAGCCAAGTTCGCCCCCCTCTCTCCCTTGCTCTCTTCTTGCCCACCAAGAGCTCCACCTTCCCTCCACTCATCTCATAGCCCTCTCCAGCCATTTCACCCCCCCAACCTTCATTCCCCTACAACTCTAACAACCCCTAAACACCCCACATCCCCCCTCCATAGCCATTAGACACACCTCCCACCTCTTACTCTCTTGGCCATCCCCTTCCCCACACCCTCTTCCTCTCCTCATTCTATCTCTATTTTAGGCACCAGAGTGGCAGCGACTTGCAGAGGCAGCCACGACCATCTCTCAAAGATTCAGGTGGCAAGGCCTATATTAATGGAATCATCTGCGAGGTAGCTTTCCAATGGTGGTGGTCTCGCATCCATCCGAGTCCGGAGCTGTTCGTATTCGAGGATCTCGTCCAACTGCACATTCTGTCCCTGTCTGAAGACCTGAAGCTGAAAGCAGAAGCTGCCACGGCCAGCTCCTGAAGGATCTGAGTGCCATTTTTTTGGAGAAGAAACTACGTCCAGTTAGCGTTCATCTCCAAGAAGAAGGACCTCATTCGGCCACCGGAGCTATCAGTTACCATTTTCTTCGCCGGAGTGTGCAGTCTGCCACATGTGGGTCCAAATTCGACCAGTCCCCACTTCTCCGGTCACCACTCTCTTCTCTGACCTCGGGTTGTGGCCCCATCAACTTCTGCTCAAAGCTACTCCAACCAAGATCGCGCCACCACCAGTTTCGTTCCATTTGGAGTTCGGGAGCATCCGCAGTGTTTTCTACAACCCACTGCATCAGTTCTGCATCAGTCAGTGGCAGAGCATTGCTTTCCTGCTCCAGTCACCGGTCCGATCAGCCCCGCGTTCCAGAGCTTCTGCAAAAATTCAGACATCATCCCCTGTCAGTTGGGAAACTTTTGGCACCAGTTTCATCAAGTTTGGAGTTCTGTGGAGTCCGTGGCAGCGTTGTCATCGACACCCTGTCCAGCGAGCCTGAAGCTTGGCAGAACCGGCGGAGTTCGGAAAGTCGGTCTTCTTTGCTTAATTCCCCCACCCCGCTTGGCCAGCTGAAGGCCCCTCCCTGCGTGGAGGTAGTTTTGGTTGTACTAAGCTTAATCCCTACCCCAAGATCACCCCTCCTACGAGAGGTGTAGTGTTGTACTTCTCTCACTTTCAGGTCAAGCGACACCGCCGCGGCGATTGGGTATATACCCTCGCCTCCCGGCGCGCCCTCGTCTCCGAGCGGGATCGGTGTTTTCACACCGATCAGGTGAGCCTCTGATACTACCCTTGATTGCCTTATTTCTGCGAGTTTAGTATTGCTTTGAATGCCCGTCGGACGGTGAGAAGAGAGCCCGATCTTGTATGTTACTTTGGATGTGACCACCGCGGACCGGGAGTGAGTGCCACCCAAACCCCGCCCTGCGGGCCAGCCGCCCCCGAAGTTGGGTAACCCAGATCCTTAGGGGTTAGCCAAAGCCCACTAAGTCATTTAGAATCATTGGGTCTCACCTCGGACCCTCGCCATCATCCCCCGGCCCCACCGGGTGATCGCGTGTGCCGTGTGAGTAAGCCGCTATTGTGAGAATCATTGGAGTGCTTGTATGCTTGCGGGTCTAGGTCCTAGGTTGCTCATTTCATACTTAGTCAACCTTGGGCTATTTCACATCAAGTAGTATCAGAGCAAGTTCACAACTTATCTCTATCAAGTTGGTCCTAGGACACACATATGCATTTAGAGTCTTCCAGTGCATCACTCTTGTCCACTAGTATGGCCATCTCATACCGACCTTACCAATCGGCCCTCTCCATAAGTCCAAACTACCAAGGGATGCCTACCACTAACACACATAACCTCCCTGGCCATGTCAACTACCTCATGAAGGCCTTGACCCATGCCAATGAGCGGCTTGATAACATATCGGGTCGACTCAACCAACTTGGAGAAAATGGGTCCGCCCCAAGGACGGACGATAGAAGGACATGTCCCCCACCTCCCACTTTTGATGGAACTCATCTTAATGACTATTTAAATTGGGAGGCATCTATGGATCATTACTTTGAGAGGAATCTCATGTCCGAGGATAGGAAGGTTCGATGTGCCACAATGCAACTAACCAAAAGGGCCCAAACTCATTGGTTGAAAATTGAAGGCTTAAGGATAATTAGAAGGGAAGCTCCCCTCACAACATGGGGGGACATGAAGGAAAAACATAGGGCTAGATATATTTTCCCCTCCCATTCTGAACACCAAAGCCCAAAGAGCATTTCAACTCCTTCATTTCTTCTTGGCCAACCCAAGACCCTAATCACGCATTGCCCACCATTTCCCACCTCTCCTACTCCAACCACAACATCTACATCCTACATCCAGTTCCTCACCACAACCATATGTCCACATACCCAATTGGACCCCATGTCCACCACTCCACCTAGGCCCATAATGGCCACCACCCCCAAACCCAAATCCCCTCACCAAACCCACACCCCACAAGCCCCCTTGGCCACCACCGCAACCTCACCATCATCCCCAAAAAGGGACACATCTCCCAAAATCAATCAACCCAAATCTCCTCACCCAACCCACCTCCCACTTCCCACCCCAATCCTACCCCAATTTAGGCCTCCACTACTTCCACTCCCAATTCCAACCCACGTCCGACCTTACTCACCTCCTCGGGTGCGCCATGCATTGACTATCACCAACCCACCCACCATAGACCTTCCTACCCCATTGTCCTTAGGAGTTGCAACCCACACACCCACCCAAGTGGAGAGGGATACCAATCCGGATCGATCTCCCAAAATAGAGGAAATCCAAGAGCCACACAACTCACCCACCTCTCCTAGCCTGGCTCCTCAAGAGCTACACACCCTTCCCCATGACACCGTCACCACAGATGAGTCCATACTCCAATGGCTCAAGCGAGGCCTCACCATTCCTAGTTTACAACCATGCCACCTACCCATGGGACATCAATCCCAAATCATTCCCACTCAGCCTCATATAACTTATCAAACCTCCTATTGTGTGGAAGATTTGGGAGACTTAGTGGACTACCTACATTGGCAAGTCCACTTGACCGATATGCTAGCCATGAGGCCGTCGGAGCCTAGCACCATTAGCCTAGCTTACCCTGCCGTTGGCTCCATCACTTCCATCTACACTAATGGCCAATTTACGAGTGAGGTCATACTCTTTCTTCCCATAGAGGAGGAACCCATCCTAGTCTACTCCCCAACCATTGATATCCCGAGTGCTTTGATTGGCCAACCCATTAGCAACCTTGGCCCAATTATTTTGGAGGAGAATGACTCACCAGTTGAGGATCTTGAGGACATGGAGTACCCCTATCTTGGTGACCCTTACCATGATCCCTTCGACCCTTTCCTATGGGAACCTAGATCTCCATGTAACCCACCCACCTTATTCACCACCCACCTCACCCTACCCATATCACCCATGTTGACCCAAACTCCTCCCTTCCTAGAATCGGGTTACACCATGAGAGCCTTGACCTTAGGCAACAAACACCTTGGTATTGATGAAATGCCCCACCCCATAACCACCTTCCTAGATCCATTCGACCCATTCACATGGAAGTTCAAAAGTCATCCCACATCTATGCACATGGAAGTCACCTTTGGGATAAACATGCATGTGTCTAGGCTTACCACACCATTTGGCATGATTCATAAGTCGGGTACATTCATTCACATCACCCACATGTCAAGTAGGAAGCATAAGTGGACCATATTTGGATGTATTGGCCCACCTTCATTCATCATGAGTCTTAAGCATGAGAGCAGCATACATGGATGTCCGGGACCCCCGACATTTGTCACACCCATGTATAAAAGGTTAATCTATGGATGTCCCGGCCCTCCTAAGTCTGTCACAGTCTTCATGGAATCAAAGTGTGATCGGTCAACATTTGGCTGCCTAGGTCCACCTTTGCACACCATACTTTTCACACCAACATCACATCATAGTGCATGGCATACGCATTCTCGCAAGCATATAGGAAAGAGCAAAGAGACTTACAAAAGGTGGGAAGATGCTCATCGGCGCCACTACGAGTTCCAAGTGGGAGACTTGGTGATGGTGAGGACGGAGCGGCTCCTTCCGGGACCTGCCTCCAAGTTAAGGGCACGGGGTTCGGGACCCTTTCGAGTTCTGAGACGACTTGGCAGTAATGCTTATGAGCTGGACCTACCTGAGGGTTTTGGGGTACACCCTACTTTCAATGTGGCGGACCTAGTACCCTACAAGGGCCCCACGATGGAACCTAGTGAGGAGCTCGAGCCTTTATCCCTCCTTGAGAGAGACACTCCCGGAGGGACTCCACTTTCTAGCTTGAGAGACCGACGAGAGCAGGTAGAGGCAATACTGGATGAGCAGAGTATCATTACTAGGCACAAGGTGTATCAGCGCTACCTGGTTAGGTGGAAGAACCGTCCCCCGATATAGGATACTTGGGTGAGTCGGGAGGATCTGCTGCGCTTGGACCCCGACATGCTGGAGCATTACGACAGCCAGGCGGACCCATACTCGACAGGGTCGAGTTCTCCCCACCCCGGGGGATTTGATGAGGGCATCTCACGACACTCCCTCTAGCTCGGGTTGCCTGCACACTTTTGATATGGGATGGCTATGATCTCTACATGTTATCTTCCTTTTCCATGATCCCATCTTATGTATTTTCATTTTATTGAGTCTTATCTTATGTACTTTCTTTTATTGAGTCATGGTGTCTAGTCTATTTCTCTTATTTTGTGTAATTGGGCCTTAGTACCTTAGTGTGGGCCTAATGGGTTGAGTCTAGGACTTGTTGGGTCTTTTGTCTTAATGTCAGGGTCATTTTGGTCATGTAAAGAATGGTTGCCTATAAATAGGTCCCATCTCTCTCCATGTAAATAACTTTTGATGAATCAATTTGAATAGAAGCATTTCCCACATCTCACTCCCCTCCACTAAATTCTCTTCTCTCTTATGCTCTCATTATCTCTCTCTCTCTCCCAAGGGGAAGAGTTCGCCCCCCTCTCTCTCTCCTCACTTCCCACCCACTTTCTCTCTCTCTTCCCCTCCCCAATAACTCCTCCTAAGTTCCCACACCACTCACATAACTCCACCCCAGCCCCAAGGTATCCTACACCAATCAAAACCCCACCCTCCAACCACCACCTACCCCTTCCACTTCCCAAAGCACCTTCCCACCCTCCCAAGGCTGAAGGGACTTCCCCCAAGGACCCAAATTCGAATTTCCCTCCCCTTGGGCTGTGCCCTTTCATCTCCCCCACCCCCAAGCTCCCAAGTTCACCCCCCACCTCCCCTTGGTCAAGCCAAGTACGCCCCCCTCTCTCCCTTGCTCTCTCCTTGCCCACCAAGAGCTCCACCTTCCCTCCACTCATCTCACAGCCCTCTCCAGCCATTTCACCCCCCCAACCTTCATTCCCCTACAACTCTCACAACCCCTAAACACCCCAAATCCCCCCTTCATAGCCATTAGACACACCTCCCACCTCTTACTCTCTTGGCCATCCCCTTCCCCACACCCTCTTCCTCTCCTCATTCTATCTCTGTTTCAGGCAGCAGAGTGCCAGCGACTTGCAGAGGCAGCCACGACCATCTCTCAAAGATTCAGGTGGCAAGGCCTATATTTCTGGAATCGTCTGCGAGGTAGCTTTCCAACAGTGGTGGTCTCGTATCCATCCGAGTCCGGAGCTGTTCGTATTCGAGGATCTCGTCCAACTACGCATTCTGTCCCTGTCTGAAGACCTGAAGCTGAAAGCAGAAGCCGCCACGGCCAGCTCGTGAAGCATCTGAGTGCCATTTTTGGAGGGAAGAAACTACGTCTAGTTAGCTTTCATCTCCAAGAAGAAGGACCTCATTCGGCCACCGGAGCTATCAGTTACCATTTTCTTCGCCGGAGTGTGCAGTCTGCCACCTGTGGGTCTAGGTTCGACCAGTCCCCACTTCTCCGGTCACCACTCTCTTCTCCGACCTTGGATTGTGGCCCCATCAACTTCTTCTCAAAGCTACTCCGACCAAGATCGCGCCACCGCCAGTTTCGTTCCATTTGGAGTTCGGGAGCATCCGCAGTGTTTTCTGCAACCCACTGCATCAGTTCTACATCAGTCAGTGGCAGAGCGTTGCTGTCCTGCTCCAGTCGCCGGTCCGATCAGCCCCGCATTCCAGAGCTTCTGCAAAAATTCAGACATCATCCTCTGTCAGTTGGGAAACTTTTGGCACCGGTTTCATCAAGTTTGGAGTTCTGTGGAGTCCGTGGCAGCGTCGTCATCGACACCCTGTCCAGCGAGCCTGAAGCTTGGCAGAACCGGCGGAGTTCGGAAAGTCGGTCTTCTTTGCTTAATTCCCCCACCCCGCTTGGCCGGCTGAAGGCCCCTCCCTGCGTGGAGGTAGTTTTGGTTGTACTAAGTTTAATCTCTACCCCAAGATCACCCCTCCTGCGAGAGGTGTTGGTGAGGACACGAGGGCAAGAATACGGCTCGACTCCGAGAGCCGTCGGTACCGGACACGCAGCACGACTCGGTCGACACCGACCTCTTTGTGGCTGGGGGACAGTCTGGAGTCTCCCCCGGAACTTTGACACTTTAGTATGTATTTTTATACGTATTTGTATTTTGTATGTATTTGGGGCTTATTTGCATTGTGTATGTATTTAGGTCTTATTTGTATTTTGTACGTATTTGGGTCATATTTGTATTTTGTACGTACTTGGTCGTATTTGTATTTTGTACGTACTTGGTCGTATTTTGTATTGTGTACGTCTTAGGTGTGTCTTTGGCATGTATTTGGGTTTGCATCATTTTGGGATTTCAAATTTCAAATGGGTTCGAATTCAAACTCCAAGGAGGGAGAATAGAGCCCATAGAATTTAAATTTCAAATGGGTCAAACACAAACTCCAAGGAGCAATGATGGAGCCCATAGAATTTAAATTTCAAATGGGTTCCAAATCCAAACTCCAAGGAGCAATGATGGAGCCCATAGAATTTAAATTTCAAAGGGATTCAAATTCAAACTCTAAGGAGGGAAGGTGGAGTCCAAACTCTATATATTATCATGTACTCCCCCTCTTGAGGGATTTTGATGAATGAATGAAAATTGAATTTTGGCCAAGAGCATTTCCTTCTTTTCCCTCCCCTCTAGGGTGAGACACCATCTATCTCTCCTCCCTCTCTTCCTCTTCCCTTGGGAGCGACTCCTAAGGTCTATTACAGGTTTCTAGGATGCTCCACAGGTGGGAGACAACCTCCCCATCTTCTGCTCAAGCCGGGAGTCCCATTGATCAAGGTTTTACAACAAGCTTGGAGGAGATGGCCCTTGCTGTCCTGCGCCCAGATCTGGTTGTCTGCCTGCAGAAATGAGTCCGGAAGATCAGGTTGGCACCCTCCTTTCCCATTCCAAAAACCCATTGAACCCTTCTAAGATTTTCTTCATGCCCCTGTCCCCCACATCCCCTGAAAACCCCATAGCCAAATTCGTCCAGTAGAGAAAGTTGTCTTCATAGCCCTTTTCCTTGCGCAGTCTGTCTCTGTGCAGACCTGTAGTAAACCAGAACCCAAAAGATCACGTTGGGACACCCTCTTCCCTACCTCTGATCACATCGACCCCTTCTTCACTTATCTTCCCCTGCATGTCCCCTACCTCTCCTGAAAATCCCATCTCAAATCTCCATCGGGGCAAAAACTTTCCTTTGGACCCATTTTGGTTGCGCAGACAACTCCTGTGCAGTCCTGCCGCAATAGTGCCAAAGCCCCTCCATAGGAACGTTCCTCTATACGTCTTCAAATGACCTGAGATTTTCAGAATTGCTTCATCACATCCAAAAACATACCCTAGAATTTTATTGCAAGTGTCTGAGCTCCCGTTCCCTACTTATCCCATCCACCTTCATAGCTCTCAGTTCTGACTGCACTGGACTGCAGAACTGAACTCCATCTGTTTTCACTTTCCACGCCCAAAACCTCCACTACGTGCCACCCCACCACTGCTACCCAGTCATCCCACGACCCTCACCTATCCACCAGAGAAAACCCCGCCCAATTTGCCATCCGGAGGACCCGGTTCAAGCCCAATCTTTGACCTGTGGTCCTGCTGCCAGAGGACAGACCAGAACGTATAGGGCCTGTTGCAAAATTCGCAACATCACCTTCAGTACTCCGTTGTAGTCGCCACTTCACCGGTGCCCCTGGGACACCCCCACCAGCGCCTACGCTGAGTTTCGTGACCAACAGACGAGTAGAAGGTCACGTGCCAGGGTCTTCGTCCAGCTGCTCTCCTACACGCGCGCAGGCCGGCTAGCAGCCTGCCCCCCGCCCGCGACCACTCCGGAGGTTCCAGCCGGCGTCGTCGGCTTCCCTCGTCTTCCAGGAGGCTCGCCATCCCCCACAGCGTGCTACCAGGGACATTGGCGCCTTCCTCAGCCTCCGTGACGTGCCACTCTTGCTGCTGGTCCCAGTTCGTACCGACTCGCGGCGGCTCGCGTACGACGAGGTTCATCGACCCGGCACCCGTCACCCCACGTTGCACGACCCCCGGGTCCCGCTGTGTAGCCTTTTACCTCCCTGTGAGGAGTGGGCTGTGTTTGGTTGTACTCGTTCAGCATTGTACCGGGGATCGTGTGACTTGGCCGGGCTTCTTCCCCACGCCCCGAGCGTGGAGGTATGCGTCTGCTTCCTTGCTCAGTAGCTTGCTCTTTTAGTATTTTCTCTTGATGCCGCTGCTTGTGTGCGTAGTAGGATCCTAGCTCGTATATTCATTTTATAACACTGCTGCGGAGAGAGAGTGTGACCGTCCCGTGGCTCATCCGAGTCACGAGTGTGGAGCTACCCACCCTAGACTCGCCGGTTTCTCAACCGTGCAGATCGACGCGCTTCCCTCTCTTGGGACGCCAGTGAGCTTAGTTTCTTGTTATTTTGGCATAATTTCCTTCTAGGGAACTCTAGGTGTCGCATCTACGCCATTCAAACAATTGCAAAGTTGCTGGTCTTGTTGTCCATTTAGTCGCGTCTTCACCAAGAGTCCTAGCTTGCATAGCGTTCTGCATCAAATTTGGTATCAGAGCCATAGGTTGTCTAAGGTGCATTTGCGTCTTCGTTCTACCCCCATTTGTCCCTTAGAGTCTTGCATTAGTTTGCATTAGAAAAGAAAAAAAAATTCCCTTGCATTTAGTTCCATTACATGCCCACTCGGCGTGGTACAGATTACCAACACCCGGTCCCAATGGGTGACCCTAGGAATGCTGTCCCTAGTGACTTTTCCCTTCAGGATATGATGCAGGCTCTCATGAATCGGATAGATCAGTCCGATAAGAGCTTTAGAGATCATGCTGCATTCATGGAGGGCCAGATGAAGGCCATGGAGGACCGGTTGGAGGCTTCCGACCGGACCATTCAAGGTCTAGTTGGACGGCCCAACCAGGATAGAGCTCCGCGTGAGGATGTCCCCGGGCAGGCCCAAGGCCCACTTGACCCTGCTCTTCGGCCCGCACACCCTAGGGCCGACGACCGGAGACAACGTATTCAGGAGTTTGATGATTTTGGGTCCGATAATGAGGTTGAGGGTTATGGCCGTGCTCGACGTGGCTATAGGCCCCATAGGGATGACGAGGATGACCGTCTCCTTAGGTCCGTGCGCGCGGATCCTCCTACCTTTGATGGGTCCTTGGACCCTAAGATCTATGTTGATTGGGAGGCGGGTATGGACCGCTACTTTGAGTGGTACGAGATGACGGACCACTGGAGAGTCCAATTTGCCAAAATGAAGTTGCTAGGGCAGGCACAGACCTATTGGAGAAACGTGGAGAGCCTGTTGATGCAGCGACATCAAC
Organism: Amorphophallus konjac; assembly: GCA_022559845.1. Lineage (NCBI taxonomy): Eukaryota > Viridiplantae > Streptophyta > Magnoliopsida > Alismatales > Araceae > Amorphophallus > Amorphophallus konjac. Next base: position 201,045,438 of record CM040120.1, on the reverse strand, counting down.
CCCATATTGAGACATGGGATGATATGAAGGTAAAGCTCAGGCAAAAATACCTTCCTTCCACATACCGTCAGAGGCTTATTGATAGGTGGCAGAGTCTCAGCCAAGGGGATCGGACTGTGACCGACTACATCGCTGATTTTGATGAGTACTACTTGCGATGTGGGGTCACGGAGGAGAGTGCCATGACCATCTCTCGCTTCCGTCGGGGTCTGCTGCCACACTACCAGTATGAGTTATTTCGCCGCCATGCCACGACCCTGGAGGAGGCTTATCAGGTCGCACTCGAGTTAGAGCAGTTTGAGTCTGAGTTTGCTCCGGTCCAGCGCCTGGGAACCACATATCCTCGTGGGTCGGACCCTCGTGCTATGACTGGACCTTACCCTCGGGGACCTGTGGCCCGTCCACAGGAACCCGCTCGTCAGGACTTCACTGCCCTTAGACCTCGTCCTCCCCCTCCGAGGGACTATCCCCCTCGACCCCAGGTTCCAGCCCCGGCCCCTCGGCCTCAGCAGCCCACCATTCCTACCCGACCCCAGCTTCCACCACCCCCGGCCCGTCGTGATGACAAGGGAAAGGGGCCGATGACTGGTGGAGCACCTCAGGGCACTGGGTCCCGTCATGAGTGTTATAGGTGCGGAGGGGTTGGTCATTATGCTGTTAGTTGTCCTACCAGATCCTCTTTGGTCATCGGAGATTCTTCGACTAGTGAGCTCGCACATGGTGTCGTATCCGTCAGTTATGAGGCTGACCAGGAGCTCGTAGAGGAATTCTTTGATGAGCTGCTTGAGGACGAGCAACTAGATGTCCAGGGCACACAGTGCCAGGATGACGTTCAGCTGGGTGTTGTCAGGTGTATCTTGACCCAGCCGTTGGTGAGTGATGACTGGCGTCGCACCACCATTTTTCATGCCTTTTGTAGGCTGGGTGGGAAAGCCTGCAAGGTGATCATAGACAGTGGGAGCTGTATTAACGCTATCTCCACGGGTACTGTGACACGCTTAGGGTTGACCCCTATGGACCACCGTTCCCTTTATCGCGTGTCATGGGTAGATTCCACCTCTATCCCGGTAAGGCTGCGATGTCTGGTGCCATTACCGTTTCATGCCTACCAGGATGGGATCTGGTGTGATGTGTTGCCTATGGAGGTAGGCAGTATTATCCTGGGAAGGCCCTGGTTATTTGATCGAGATGCTACCCTCCATGGCCGGTCAAACACATGCACATTCGACCATAATGGCCAATGGATTACCCTTCACCCATCCCAGCCGAGGAGTCCATCCATCCGGGGTCCCACTGGGCCTAGTACCCCGACTCTTCCTATTCCAGGGCCCAGTACCCCATTGCCAGCTCAGGCTACGACCTTGCCTCCGGATGTCCCCGCCCTGAGTGTTCCTCCGACTAGGAGGTTGATGCTAGTCAGCTCCCGGGAGTTGGAGCGTGACTTTGTTAGAGGGGACCCTATTTTTGCCATTATAGTCCGAGAGGTGGTTGGAGAGACGGAGAGTGATCTCCCATCTGATGTTGCTGATGTCCTTCGGGAGTTTATTGATGTATTTCCCGATGATTTACCCGAGGGTCTTCCACCTATGCGGGACATTCAGCATGCTATTGACCTGATTCCGGGGTCCTCATTGCCCAATTTGCCACATTATAGGATGAGCCCCGCTGATCACGCTGAGCTTCAACGTCAGGTTGAGGAGTTGATGATGAGGGGATCTCTCCGTGAGAGCATGAGTCCATGTGCCGTCCCTACCTTGCTTGCCCCTAAGAAGGACGGTACTTGGAGGATGTGCGTCGACAGCCGTGCAATCAATAAGATCACGGTAAAGTATAGATTTCCCATTCCCCGCTTAGATGATATGCTCGATATGATGGCGGGAGCCACTATGTTTTCCAAGATTGATCTGAAGAGTGGCTATCACCAGGTGAAGATCAGGCCCGGTGATGAGTGGAAGACGGCCTTTAAGACCAAAGATGGTCTTTATGAGTGGCTGGTCATGCCCTTTGGGATGACCAATGCTCCCAGCACTTTTATGCGGCTGATGACTCAAGTCCTTCGACCTTTGATTGGGGTCTTTGTGGTGGTATATTTTGATGATATCCTTATCTATAGCCGCACTCGGGAGGCCCACTTAGACCATCTACGGCAGGTCTGTCTTATTCTGAGGAGAGAGAGTCTTTATGCCAACCCTAAGAAATGCGCTTTCATGACTAGTCAGGTCACATTCTTGGGGTTTATCGTGTCTAGCGAGGGAGTCTCCGCTGACCCGGAGAAGGTCAGGGCCATAGTGGAGTGGCCCGAACCTCGTACTCTTCATGATGTCCGCAGCTTTCACGGACTGGCGACCTTCTATCGTCGCTTTATTCGAGGCTTCAGCTCTATCACGGCCCCAATTACAGATTGCATCCGAAAGGGGACGTTTGAGTGGACGAAGGCCGCCTCAGCCGCATTTGGGCTCCTCAAGGAGCGCATGACCCAAGCACCTATTCTTAGACTTCCTGATTTCACGAAGGTGTTTGAGGTCTGCGATGCCTCCGGGGTTGGTATTGGTGGTGTTCTGAGTCAGGAGACCCACCCCATTGCATACTTCAATGAGAAATTGAGCGATGCTAAACTGTGTTATTCTACGTATGATAAAGAGTTTTACGCAGTTGTGCAGGCCCTTCGGCATTGGAGACACTACTTGTTGCACCAGGAGTTTGTCCTGTTTTCTGATCATGAGGCACTCAAGTATCTCCATGCCTAAAAAAAGCTCAATTCTCGTCACAGTCGCTGGGTGGAGTTCCTTCAGGATTATACCTTTGTGCTGAAGCACAAGGCCGGTGCGGAGAACCGGGTGGCCAACGCTCTGAGCCGTCGCGCTTATCTTTTGACCACCATGAGTGTAGAGGTGGTAGGGATGGATAGGATGAAGGAGGCATATGCCGATTGTCCGGACTTTGGTCCGATTTATAACACCCTCCAGTCGGGGCCATCCCAAGAGCACATTGATTATATGTTGCAGGATGGTTATCTCTTTTGTGGGAGTCGCTTGTGTGTTCCACGGACTTCCGTTCGTGACTTCCTCACTTGGGAGATGCATGTGGGAGGTCTAGCCGGCAACTTCGGTCGGAATAAGACCATCGAGGCAATCGAGCATCATTTTTATTGGCCTAGTTTGAAGCGTGACGTTGCTCGCATTGTGGCCCAGTGTCGTACCTACACTGTGGCCAAAATGAGGAAGCAGGTTTCAGGTCCTTATACTCCTCTTCCTGTGCCTGATAGGCCGTGGCAGGATATCAGCATGGATTTTGTTTTGGGGTTGCCACGGACCGCCCGCAAGCATGATTCAATTTTTGTGGTGGTTGATAGATTTTTGAAGATGGCCCTCTTCATTCCTTGTTCATAGACTTCAGATGCCTCTAGGGTTGCTCCATTGTTCTTCTCTAGTGTAGTGAGCCGATTTGGGCTTCCTAAGTCCATTGTGTCTGATCGAGATGTCCGGTTCACTAGCTACTTTTGGAAGACCCTTTGGCATTTGATGGGCACTCAGCTCAAATTCTCCACAGCTTACCACCCCCAGACTGATGGGCAGACTGAGGTAGTCAATAGAAGTTTGGGGAACCTCTTGAGATGTTTGGTTAGGGAACGCGAGAGGGACTGGGATTCGATTTTGCCACTTGCCGAGTTTGCATATAATGACTCAGTCAATAGGTCCACAGGAATGAGTCCTTTTGAGGTTGTTACAGGATATAGACCTAGGAAGCCAGTGGATCTTGTTCCCTTACCCATGCATGCTAGAGTGTCGCAGTCTGCAGAGTCATTTGCCGAGCATGTTAGGGGTTTGCATGATGGTATTCGTCGCCATATAGAGACCTACAACGCGCGATATAAAGAATTGGCTGACGCTCATAGACACCCCCGTGAGTTCCGGGAGGGAGATTATGTCATGATCCGGATCAGACCGGAACGGTTTCCTTCTGGAACTGTGAAGAAACTACAGGCTCGTTGTGCTGGCCCCTTTAGAGTAGTGAAGCGAGTTGGATCCAGTGCATATGTTGTTGACTTACCAGATGACTATGGTATCAGTTCCACATTCAATGTCTCGGACTTAGTCGCATATAGGGACCTGGCAGTGATCCCTAGTGAGTTGTTTGGGCCTTCTCCACCCTTTGTGAGTGAGCCCTCCCCTGAGAGTCCACTTCCAACCCTGTCACCTCAGCAGCGTGAGCGGATAGAGTCTATACTGGATGAGCAGGTGACCACCACCACGAGTGGCGTGTATCACCGCTACTTAGTGCATTGGAGGGGACAGCCCGCGTCGATGATGCATGGATCTCCTGGGCAGAGTTGGAGAGGTTAGATCCAGACTTGCTAGAGCGGTACTAGAGCGACAGAGACCCTTACTCGACAGGGTCGAGTTCTTCCCACCCGGGGAGAATAGGTGAGGACACGAGAGCAAGAATACGGCTCGACTCCGAGAGCCGTCGGAACCGGACACGCAGCACGACTCGGTCGACACCGACCTCTTTGTGGCTGGGGGACAGTCTGGAGTCTCCCCCGGAACTTTGACACTTTAGTACGTATTTCTATACGTATTTGTATTTTGTACGTATTTGGGTCTTATTTGTATTTTGTATGTATTTGGGTCTTATTTGTATTTTTTATGTATTTGGGTCGTATTTGTATTTTGTACGTACTTGGTCGTATTTGTATTTTGTACGTACTTGGTCGTATTTTGTATTGTGTACGTCTTCGGTGTGTCTTTGGCATGTATTTGGGTTTCCATCATTTTGGGATTTCAAATTTCAAATGGGTTCGAATTCAAACTCCAAGGAGGGAGAATGGAGCCCATAGAATTTAAATTTCAAATGGGTCAAACACAAACTCCAAGGAGCAATGATGGAGCCCATAGAATTTAAATTTCAAATGGGTTCCAAATCCAAACTCCAAGGAGCAATGATGGAGCCTATAGAATTTAAATTTCAAATGGGTTCCAAATCCAAACTCCAAGGAGCAATGATGGAGCCCATAGAATTTAAATTTCAAAGAGATTCAAATTCAAACTCTGAGGAGGGAAGGTGGAGTCCAAACTCTATATATTATCATGTACTCCCCCTCTTGAGGGATTTTGATGAATGAATGAAAATTGAATTTTGGCCAAGAGCATTTCCTTCTTCTTCCTCCCCTCTAGGGTGAGACACCCTCTATCTCTCCTCCCTCTCTTCCTCTTCCCTTGGGAGCGACTCCTAAGGTCTATTACAGGTTTCTAGGATGCTCCACAGGTGGGAGACGACCTCCCCATCTTCTGCTCAAGCCGGGAGTCCCAATGATCAAGGTTTTGCAACAAGCTTGGAGGAGATGGCCCTTGCTGTCCTGCGCCCAGATCTGGTTGTCTGCCAGCAGAAATGAGTCCGGAAGATCAGGTTGGCACCCTCCTTTCCCATCCCCAAAACCCATTGAACCCTTCTACGCTTTTCTTCATCCCCCTGTCCCCCACGTCCCCTGAAAACCCCATAGCCAAATTCATCCAGTAGAGAAAGTTGTCTTCATAGCCCTTTTCCTTGCGCAGGCTGTCTCTGTGCAGACCTGTAGTAAACCAGAACCCAAAAGATCACGTTGGGACACCCTCTTCCCGACCTCTGATCACGTCGACCCCTTCTTCACTTCTCTTCCCCTACATGTCCCCTACCTCTCCTGAAAATCCCACTTCAAATCTCCATCAGAAAGAAAGCTTTCCTTTGGACCCATTTTGGTTGCGCAGACTACTCCTGTGCAGTCCTGCCGCAACAGTGCCAAAGCCCCTCCAAAGGAACATTCCTCTATACGTCTTCAAATGACCTGAGATTTTCAGAATTGCTTCACCACATCCAAAAACATACCCTAGAATTTTATTGCAAGTGTCTGAGCTCCCGTTCCCTACTTATCCCATCCACCTTCATAGCTCTCAGTTCTGACTGCACTGGACTGCAGAACTGAACTCCATCGGTTTTCACTTTCCACGCCCAAAACCTCCACTACGCGCCACCCTACCACTACTACCCAGTCATCCCAAGACCCTCACCTATCCACCAGAGAAAACCCCGCCCAATTTGCCATCAGGAGGACTCGGTTCAAGCCTAATCTTTGACCTGTGGTCCTGCTGCCAGAGGACAGACCAGAACGTATAGGGCCTGTTGCAAAATTCACAACATCGCCTTCGGTACTCCGTTGTAGTCGCCACTTCACCGGTGCCCCTGGGACACGCCCACCAGCGCCTACGCTGAGTTTCGTGACCAACAGATGAGCAGAAGGTCACGTGCCAGGGTCTTCGTCCAGCTGCTCTCCTACGCCCGCACAGGCCGGCTAGCAGCCTGCCCCCCGCCCGCGACCACTCCGGAGGTTCCAGCCGGCGTCGTCGGCTTCCCTCATCTTCACGGAGGCTCGCCATCCCCCACAGCGTGCTACCAGGGACATTGGCACCTTCCTCAACCTCCGTGACGCGCCACTCTTGCTGCTGGTCCCAGTTCGTACCGACTCGCGGCGGCTCGCGTACGACGAGGTTCATCGACCCGGCACCCGTCACCCCACGTTGCACGACCCCCGGGTCCCGCTGTGTAGCCTTTTACCTCCCTACGAGGAGTGGGCTGTGTTTGGTTGTACTCGTTCAGCATTGTACCGGGGATCGTGTGACTTGGCCGGGCTTCTTCCCCACGCCCCGAGCGTGGAGGTATGCGTCCGCTTCCTTGCTTAGTAGCTTGCTCTTTTAGTATTTTCTCTTGATGCCGCTGCTTGGGTGAGTAGTAGGATCCTAGCTCGTATATTTATTTTATAACACTGCTGCGGAGAGAGAGTGTGACCGTCCCGTGGCTCATCCGAGTCACGAGTGTGGAGCTACCCACCCTAGACTCGCCGGTTTCTCAACCGTGCAGATCGACGCGCTTCCCTCTCTTGGGACGCCTGTGAGCTTAGTTTCTTGTTAATTTGACATAATTTCCTTCTAGGGAACTCTAGGTGTCGCATCTACGCCGTTCAAACAATTGCAAAGTTGCTGGTCTTGTTGTCCATTTAGTTGCGTCTTCACCAAGAGTCCTAGCTTGCATAGCGTTCCGCATCAAATTTGGTATACTGGATGAGCAGGTGACCACCACCAGGAGTGGCGCGTATCACCGCTACTTGGTGCATTGGAGGGGACGGCGCGCGTCCGATGATGAATGGATCTCCCGGGCAGAGCTGGAGAGGTTAGATGTAGACTTGCTAGAGCGGTACCAGAGCGACAGAGACCCTTACTCGACAGGGTCGAACTCTTCCCACCCGGGGAGAATTGGTGAGGACACGAGAGCAAGAATACGGCTCGACTCCGAGAGCCGTCGGTACCGGACACGCAGCACGACTCGGTCGACACCGACCTCTTTGTGGCTGGGGGACAGTCTGGAGTCTCCCCCGGAACTTTGACACTTTAGTACGTATTTTTATACGTATTTGTATTTTGTACGTATTTGGGTCTTATTTATATTTTGTATGTATTTGGGTCTTATTTGTATTTTGTACGTATTTGGGTCGTATTTGTATTTTGTACGTACTTGGTCGTATTTGTATTTTGTACGTACTTGGTCGTATTTTGTATTGTGTACGTCTTAGGTGTGTCTTTGGCATGTATTTGGGTTTGCATCATTTTGGGATTTCAAATTTCAAATGGGTTCGAATTCAAACTCCAAGGAGGGAGAATGGAGCCCACATAATTTATATTTCAAATGGGTCAAACACAAACTCCAAGGAGCAATGATGGAGCCCATAGAATTTAAATTTCAAATGGGTTCCAAATCCAAACTCCAAGGAGCAATGATGGAGCCTATAGAATTTAAATTTCAAATGGGTTCGAAATCCAAACTCCAAGGAGCAATGATGGAGCCCATAGAATTTAAATTTCAAAGGGATTCAAATTCCAACTCTAAGGAGGGAAGGTGGAGTCTAAACTCTATATATTATCATGTACTCCCCCTCTTGAGGGATTTTGATGAATGAATGAAAATTGAATTTTGGCCAAGAGCATTTCCTTCTTCTTCCTCCCCTCTAGGGTGAGACACCCTCTATCTCTCCTCCCTCTCTTCCTCATCCCTTGGGAGCGACTCCTAAGGTCTATTACAGGTTTCTAGGATGCTCCACAGGTGGGAGACGACCTCCCCATCTTTTGCTCAAGCCGGGAGTCCCATTGATCAAGGTTTTGCAACAAGCTTGGAGGAGATGGCCCTTGCTGTCCTGCGCCCAGATCTGGTTGTCTGCCTGCAGAAATGAGTCCGAAAGATCAGGTTGGCACCCTCCTTTCCCATCCCCAAAACCCATTAAACCCTTATAAGCGTTTCTTCATCCCCCTGTCCCCCACGTCCCCTGAAAACCCCATAGCCAAATTCGTCCAGTATAGAAAGTTGTCTTCATAGCCCTTTTCCTTGCGCAGGCTGTCTCTGTGCAGACCTGTAGTAAACCAGAACCCAAAAGATCACGTTGGGACACCCTCTTCCCGACCTCTGATCACATCGACCCCTTCTTCACTTCTCTTCCCCTACATGTCCCCTACCTCTCCTGAAAATCCCACTTTAAATCTCCATCGGGGCGACAACTTTCCTTTGGACCAATTTTGGTTGCGCAGACTACTCTTGTGCAGTCCTGCCGCAACAGTGCCAAAGCCCCTCCAAAGGAACGTTCCTCTATACATCTTCAAATGACCTGAGATTTTCAGAATTGCTTCACCACATACAAAAACATACCCTAGAATTTTATTGCAAGTGTCTGAGCTCCCGTTCCCTACTTATCCCATCCACCTTCATAGCTCTCAGTTCTGACTGCACTGGACTGCAGAACTGAACTCCATCTGTTTTCACTTTCCACGCCCAAAACCTCCACTACGCGCCACCCCACCACTACTACCTAGTCATCCCACGACCCTCACCTATCCACCAGAGAAAACCCCGCCCAATTTGCCATCCGGAGGACCCGGTTCAAGCCCAATCTTTGACCTGTGGTCCTGCTGCCAGAGGACAGACCAGAACGTATAGGGCCTGTTGCAAAATTCGCAACATCGCCTTCGGTACTCCGTTGTAGTCGCCACTTCACCGGTGCCCCTGGGACACCCCCACCAGCGCCTACATTGAGTTTCGTGACCAACAGACGAGCAGAAGGTCACGTGCCAGGGTCTTCATCCAGCTGCTCTCCTACGCGCACGCAGGCCGGCTAGCAGCCTGCCCCCCGCCCGCGACCACTCCGGAGGTTCCAGCCGGCGTTGTCGGCTTCCCTCGTCTTCCAGGAGGCTCGCCATCCCCCACAGCGTGCTACCAGGGACATTGGCGCCTTCCTCAGCCTCCGTGACGCGCCACTCTTGCTGCTGGTCCCAGTTCGTACCGACTCGGGGCGGCTCGCGTACTACGAGGTTCATCGACCCGGCACCCGTCACCCCACGTTGCACGACCCCCGGGTCCCGCTGTGTAGCCTTTTACCTCCCTACGAGGAGTGGGCTGTCTTTGGTTGTACTCGTTCAGTATTGTACTGGGGATCGTGTGACTTGGCCGGGCTTCTTCCCCACGCCCCGAGCATGGAGGTATGCGTCCGCTTCCTTGCTTAGTAGCTTGCTCTTTTAGTATTTTCTCTTGATGCCGCTGCTTGTGTGCGTAGTAGGATCCTAGCTCGTATATTCATTTTATAACACTACTATGGAGAGAGAGTGTGACCGTCTCGTGGCTCATCCGAGTCACGAGTGTGGAGCTACCCACCCTAGACTCGCCGGTTTCTCAACCGTGCAGATCGACGCGCTTCCCTCTCTTGGGACGCCTGTGAGCTTAGTTTCTTGTTAATTTGGCATAATTTCCTTCTAGGGAACTCTAGGTGTCGCATCTACGCCGTTCAAACAATTACAAAGTTGCTGGTCTTGTTGTCCATTTAGTCGCGTCTTCACCAGGAGTCCTAGCTTGCATAGCGTTCCGCATCAGGTGTAGTGTTGTACTTCTCTCACTTTCAGGTCAAGCGACACCGCCGCGGCGATTGGGTATATACCCTCACCTCCCGGCGTGCCCTCGTCTCCGAGCGGGATCGGTGTTTTCACACCGATCAGGTGAGCCTCTGATACTACCCTTGATTGCATTATTTCTGCGAGTTTATTATTGCTTTGAATGCCCGTCGGACGGTGAGAAGAGAGCCCGATCTTGTATGTTACTTTGGATGTGACCACCGCGGACCGGGAGTGAGTGCCACCCAGACCCCGCCCTACGGGCCAGCCACCCCCGAAGTTGGGTAACCCAGATCCTTAGGGGTCAGCCAAAGCCCACTAAGTCATTTAGAATCATTGGGTCTCACCTCGGACCCTCGCCATCATCCCCCGGCCCCACCGGGTGATCGCGTGTGCCGTGTGAGTAAGCCGGTATTGTGAGAATCATTGGAGTGCTTGTATGCTTGCGGGTCTAGGTCCTAGGTTGCTCATTTCATACTTAGTCAACCTTGGGATGTTTCACATCACTCTTCCACAACTTTCCAAGATTCATCATCATCTAGGCATCTTAACAAAACTCCAGTGAGACCTCTTCTATAAAGCACACCTCCAATCAGGGTGTATCGCTGGGCAACCCTTCTAATGGCTTTCTTTTCTTCAGCCGTAGCTTCTTCAGGATATGATTTATCCTGGCAATACTTAGCAATTTCATAATACCACGGATTTTCTTCATCATCCAATTCCTCCTCTAAGTCCAATAGCATAACCTCCTTATTCTCAATGATCCTGCCTTGCTCAACTTTCCTAAGCACCTCCTCCTTAACCCTAAGAAAAGATGGGTCTTGAATAGCGGGAAGGAGCCGCTTACGAATAGTGATGGAGTGGGAATCCCTTTCGGGAAGGAGAACCAAGGAAGATGCGAGAGAAGCAAGAGCATCAGCTAGAATGTTATGGTCACGAGGGGCGTGAGCGAAGATCAATTTGGTGAAAAGCTTGGTGTAAGCAGAAGTCAATTCTTGGTAGGGCTTGAGTTTAGGATTGAGCGTGCGGCACTTGGAGAGCACTTGGTGAAGAATTAGCTGACTATCACCTACAATTCGCAATTTGATAACACCGAGTTGATGAGCGGCCTCCAGTCCGGCCAAAAGAGCTTCGTACTCAGCTATATTATTTGTAACTGGAAATGCAAGCTGAGAGGTGAGCGGAATAGTGATACCCTCCGGTGATAGAAGAACAATGCCGATCCTTTTTCCTTTAGAATTCAAAGCTCCATCAAAATGTAATGTCCACATTGAATGTGGTTGATTGATGGACATTAGTTCTTCATCTGGAAACTCTGAGCGAACAGGGTCAAATCGAGGGAGAGGATGATGAGCAAGATGTTCTGCTATGGTATAGCCTTTAATCACTTTTTGCTAAATGTAGATGATGTCAAACTGAGAGAGGAAGCTTTGCCATCGTTCTAATCGATCAGTGAGAACAGATTTTTCAAGAAGGAACTTGATTAGATTCATACGAGCAATGAAATGAACCTCGTGAGCTAAGAAATAATGCTTGAGTTTCTGAACTACCCAGACTAAAGCTGCACAAGTCTTCTCTATGGCTGAGTACCTCTGCTCACAGGGGTTAAGGAGTTTTGACAAGTAGTAAGCTGCCCTCTCTTTTCCTTCTTCATCAACTTGGGCTAGGACAACGCCTACAGAGTCATCCAGGACGGAAATATAAAGAACAAGCAATTTTCCCTGAACTGGCGGCCTCAGGACAGGAGGATTCGAGAGATAATCCTTCAATCCGTCAAAAGCCGCCTGACACTTGTCATCTCAAATAAACTTGACTCCTGGCTTAGTAAGCTCGTAGAACGGCTTGCATCTTTGTGAGTGTTGAGAAACAAATCGGCGAATAAATTGCAACCTCCCGATCAGTCCTCGAACTTCTTTCAAATTCCTAGGAGGAGGCATTTCTGTTATGGCCTTCGCCTTATTGGGATCAATCTCAATACCCCTCTTACTTATAATGAATCCAAGCAACTTCCCTGATGAGACACCAAATACGCACCTCTTAGGGTTCATTTTCAATTGATACTCCCGTGCCCTTTGCAAGACCTTAGTTAGAACCCTAGGATGCTCAATCATTGTTCTTGATTTTACTACCAGGTCATCAACATACACCTCAATATAAATGTTGATCATATCATGAAAAATAGCCATCATAGCCCTTTGATAGGTGGCTCCAGCATTCTTAACTCCAAAAGGCATGACCACATAGCAATAAGTTCCCCATGGTGTAGTGAACGATGTTTTCTCTTGATCCTCCTCAGCCAAGCGAATCTGATTATAACCTGAAAAGCCATCCATAAAGGAGAGAGTCTCAAATCTTGCCGTGTTATCAATTAAAACATCAATATGAGGGAGGGGGAAGTCATCTTTAGGACACGTGCGGTTGAGGTCCCGAAAGTCTATACAAATCCTGACCTTTCCATCATTCTTCATGACTGGGACGATGTTAGCCACCCAATTAGGATAGATGACAACTCTAACAAATCTGGCCTTATGCAGCTTGTCGACCCCTTCTTTCATTTTTAAAGCCATATTAGGGTGGAAACGTCTCAACCGCTGTTTGACCGGGACAGACCCTGGCTTAAGTGTAAGCCGATGTTCAACGAGCGCAGGGTCTAGTCCGGGCATATCTTCATAACTCCATGTAAACGTGTCCTTGTATTCTTGAAGTACCAAGATAAGCGCATCCTCTTCGGATGGCGGCAAGTTCTTTGAAATGAGGACAATCCTGGGGTCTTCTTCCGTACCCAGATTTATTTGTTTGGTAGGTTCTTCTACTGAGGCTGATGGTTCATCAAATCTTCTCATGCCACTAGCAAAAGCATCAGCCTCGTCCTCATATTCTTCGTAACTTTCATCCCCCTCTTCAATAGGGTCTTCATCATTCATAATCTCATAGACACCAAAACCCTCATTAGAAGCATAAATATCCTCATATTCTATCTCTGGCAGGATGATCGGATTTTCCACAAATTCTGGGATGGCTAGGCAAGCTTGACATCTTCTAGCTAACTCCAACAAGAATCTACGGAGAATCTGCTTACTTCTGGATTTCTTATGTGGAGCTACCCCATGAGTTTGAAAACTAGAGGAAAAAGAACAACTAGCTTGATCACTAGAAGATGGGGAAGAAAAGCGGGTACAGAAGGGGATACATATGAAGTCCCCTCACCAGAGGGGTAGGGGAGGTCCTTTAACAAATCCGGGAAGAGCGGCCCCGGGATCGAGACACACTCAGGAAGAAGATAGGAGGTCTCCTCAACAGAGATGGATTGGGAAGTTTGAATTTTGGCCTTTTTTTTTTGTCTTCAAGGAGAAAGCAATGGGAGGTGGAAACAGGGGGGAGTGTTGAAATTGAAAGTTTGGTGAAGGATTGAATCAATGATGACCCACGCGGGGGTGTAATGGAGAGTTTGGAAAACTGCTCGAGGAGTAAGGGAGGAATTGGAAGAGAAACTTGTAGTGAACTTGGAGAGAAGTTTATTAAGACCGCGGGCGACCTAGGGATATCTGAAAAGAACACCCGATCAATCAAACGGACAACAGCCGTCGGGTGAATGGATTTGGTAAAGAAAAGGCCGGCCCACAGCATGTCTGCATCGAAACCCTCTTCAAACGGCACATCAGGTTCTCCAGTATCTGAATAGTCACTCAGAAGCTGCCTCTTGTCTGTAATTACTGCTGGCTTTTCAATCAACTCATGAATCAACAGCGGCCATTCTGGATCAGTCGGCATGAACAAGCGGCTCAGAGCAATAGAGATATCATTCATGTCAAACCACCTATACCAGTCACATTCAGGATCGTCGATCTTCCTTCGCTTATCTGGCCTTAATGACTCCAAAGCTTTATACGTGGCTAGTGGCGCTATATGGCGAGCAAACTGTCGTGCATGTACGTCTTGACAATCCAGCATAGAAGTGATTACTGTAGTATGCTCATCATCATTCTGAATACCTCCTGTTACAAAATGTGTTTGAAGGGTCCATGTAAGAGGTTGCCGGTCAGTCATGAGAGTGGAAGTCATAACGGCGCATGGTTCTTTTTCATCTTTGCTTGGTGCTTTATATCCGAGGCCACCTCGGAGAATCATCTTTTGAGGCTTGACAGGCTTAACTCTCCCTTGGAGATTGACGCCCAAGCCTTTACCAGTTCGATACCCCATCTTCATTTAAATGTTCCATCCGGGCGTGTTCATCAATCCTTTCTTCTTCTTGCCTTTGGATGGCTGTGTGGTGAAAGGGGTTGAAGGGGATGATGATCTTACCGAGTCTTGCCGCAGATCGACAACATCCAGCACTGAGAGCAAAGGCCTATTGGAAGGCCACATGGAGGGCACTGATGTTGCAGAATGTATGTCTTCGGTCGGAAAAATGGGCATACTGGTCACTTTAATGATACGTCCTTTGTGTGGAAATTTGATGCATTGATGATTCGTGGAAGGCACGGCATCCAGTTCCTGAATGTAAGGGCGGCCCGAAATGCCATTAAATGTCGGGTCCATATCCAAAATATGGAAATCTGTCGTGACTGAGACTGGACCCAAACCGAATTTCAGAGTAATCATTCCCAATGGAGGCTTTCTTGTGTTATCATAAGCTGTGACTGTTATAGTGGACGGCCGAATCTGACTCTCCGGAATGCCGCACATCTTTAAAGTACTTGGTGGCAAAACATTAATGGATGCCCCAGTATCAACCAAACATTGCTTCACGGCTATTTTGTTGATATCAATGGTGATGCACAGTGCATATTTCCTGGCCGGCTGCGGAGCCAACTCATGTTCATAAAAAGTAATAGCCGGCTGATTACTAACTGGGTTTAAGACAGTAGTAACCTGTCCGGCCGGGATATCTTCATTCACCATTACTTGTTGCAGGTATTGTTTCAAAGCTTGCTGATGTGTGGCAGATCTTTTAATCAGTTCCAGAATAGAAATACGGGCCGGTGTTCTGTCCAGATGCTTCAATAAATCATACTTCGTGCCTTGTGTAGATTCTTGTTCTTGCTCTCCTTGTTCCTGTGGTGGCTCCTGCTCCCGCTGGGGAAACACTCGTTGAAACATCCGTCCGCTACGGAGCACCATTGTTCTTTGCGCCTCTGTCGGGCTTGGAGTGGGTAAAGGGGTGGAGGAAGTAGAGGGAGTGGTGTTGGGTGTAGGCGCAGGATTGGTGGGAGGAAGGGTTCTTATAAGGGGCCTTGCCGGCTGTGGATTATTGGAATGAGGTGATGGTGATTGTGTAACAAGAAGGGGCCTTGGAATCATGGTGGCGGTAGATGGAGGTGGAACGGGAGGGGCGACGGCTGCCGGCGAGGTACGAATAAGAGGAGGTCTGTTTGGTGGAGGGTTTTGGGGTGATGGAGAATTTGTGGGTTGGCGCAAAAGAAGGGGACGTGAAGGGATGATATTGGCATTGGATGGCCCAGGAGTGAGGGAGCGTATAAGGGGACGTTGTGGTTGGGAAGGAGGGATAGGCTGGTGCCTTCTTATCAATGAGGGTGGTGGATTAGAATTCTGATTAATAGCCCCGACAGAGGCGTTTTCATTATGCCAAATTTGTCCTCTCTCCACTTCATGGATCGAGGTGACAATATTCACTGGCTGATTTGGGACCGGATGCTCCGGTAGTGGATTATTAACAATCCCCATATTGGGTTGGGGAGCAGGAACCTGTTGTTGTTGTGGAGCTTGTGGTTGTCCTTGTTGCTGATGCTGTTGAGCTGCTGGCTATCGGGGAGGCCTTCGGACTTTTAAAGAAGCAATGACCTTCCTCATTTCATCCCAATCAATATCACCTTGATCATTCATGTCATGTATGTAATCTTTGAAGTGAAAGCAATGATCGATATTGTGCCCCGGTTGTTGGTGAAAGACGCAATACCGGGATGTATCCACATGTTGGGGCCATATTGCTCTTTCCTTTGGCAATGTGAGCAGGTTAGCGGCAATGAGGGCATTAAAGATATCCAATAAGCTTTCGGGAAGAGGGGAGTACTGTGCCCTTCGGGGACCCAAAGGCCTTCTTTGTTGAAATTGTTGTGGTGCATAATTGGCCGATGGGGGCACTTGGTGATATTGTGGGGTTTAATTTGGTGGAGCAATGTGGGGTTGTTGTTGAGGAGGTGGAGGAGGCCGTAAGGTCTGAGGAGGGTTGTTATTTGGCTGGTGGACTTGATTATGGAAGGCGGGCTGTTGTGGTGACGGCCCTTGGTTTGGAGGGTGGCGGAAGGGTGTGGAATTGCCAAACGCGCTCACCTGCTCGTTGGTAACAGTGCCTTCAGTGGTTGCCCCAGTATTGCCAATATTAACATTCCTCTTTATCACCTTCGGCCTAGGCTCAAACATGCCCATGATTGGCAAATCCTTCATTTGCATCTGAATATATCTAGCTCTTTCATAGAGCTCTTCCGTAGTGCTTAGTTTATTCATGGCCAGGATATGACGGAATTGTGGAGTAGAATTTGAAATAATCATTTTGACTTGCTCCGTCTCTGACAATGTGTCTTTCAATTTCTCGGCCATGGCCCTCCATTTGTCAGCAAATAAAACGAAGTCCTCCTCGAGCTTCATCTTTTCACCAACCAGATCTGTAACGGACAAGGAGGGACCCACACGGTCCTTGTATTTCTGCAGGAACTTTCTTTGAACTGCATCAAAATCGCCAGCATCAGCCGGCTCCAAGGAATAAAACCATTCAAGTGCCGGACCATCCAAAGACCGCCTAAAAAGATAAGCCAGTGAAGTTTTGTTGCCCTGCCAGAAGGATGCTTCATACAAGAAATCCTTTAAATGGATGTGCGGGTTACCCGTGCCATTATACTGTCGAAAGTTGGGCATCTCGGACGGTGGAAGGTGGAAAACCGGCAACGGGGGAAGCATAATTTCGGGAGTGGCATTTGATGTGGTGACTTCTCTAAGTTGCTCCTCCATACTGGCCAGCCTTTGGAGGAGCAAAGTATGATCATTAGATTCAACTGGGGACGGTCGGAAAGAATATGGATTTGGCATAGGTGGCGTAGGCCTCCTCAAGATTTGGGGAGCAGAAGGTTGCTGAGGCCTAGCAACAGAATGACTTACCGGTTGGGCCGGCATAGTCATGACCAGAGTAGGGGGGCGCGAGGGCACCCTGGACGCGACCGCCTGGTCGTTAGGAAAATTGGTAGAATGAGTAGCCATGGCCTGGGGAGGATTGGAGGATGAGGGGACAGACTTTCCCTTCAAAGCGGCTTGAACCGCATAGCGCTGGGAATCATCCAGCTGGGAAAGGACCTTGAGGACATCATTAAAATTGAGGGAGGAGGGAGTATCCCCGGAGGTGTTCAAAGTGGCAGGCTGAGCCTGGGAAGGAGGGTCAACCTCCGGAAGAGTAGAGTCCATCATGTGGACATGAGTAGGAGAGGGAACATAGTTCCCATCACAGTAAAGAGGATTTTGAGACGGATTCTCATTAAACGAGTCAAAATGACCCTCCTCATAGTCATCATATGTGTACCCGTAGTTGGCCATGTTGACGATTTTACCTGAACGCAATTTCATGCTTAAGGAGAAAGAGATGAATGTCTCACAATAAGATATAACCCAAAAGATATCACCTTTTCAAAAGAAACACACAAGTTGTAATGAGCGCAAGATTTTAAGATTTCTCTTGGAAATTAGGGTGGATTCAATATTAGGTACTTTCTTTCGAAGGTGGATCCTGGTTGAAAATTTGGGTATAATCTCCGGGTATCTAGATTTTCTCTCCTTTCCAACGAATGGGTCAACTATACTCCGGGTACTTCAATGGTACAACCTGCCTAGCGTCCGTGAGGGAATCCACGGGTGCAAGGACTTACGGAGGCTTGGCTTAGGAATTTCTGGTCCAAAGAGATGGAATGCTCAATGGAGGGTCCTTCCTTCACCAAGAGGGGTGAAAACTCCTAACAAGTGTGGGGAGAGGAGGTCTCCCAAACCGTATGCCAAGATGAATGCAAACAGGTGATATCAATCAACAGATATGATAATCAGATAATATCAGCCAAATAAACAGACAGGAGCAGCAGTTCTGTGGGCACAGAACAAAATGACGACTCAGATGGGGTCGCCAAATAAATAAATAACGCCTTGTATGCAGGCGCTAGTCACTGCAGGTAGTGAGATAGCAAATGACGCCTTGGGGTGAGGCGTTAAATGATGAAGAGACGCCTCTGTAAAGGGCATGAATCACATCGAACAGTAACCAGGAACAGTAATAATGCAAATGACGCCTTGCTGAAAGGCGTCCAATTATAAAATGACGCCCGGGAGTTAGGGCGTCAAAACCAATGAACAGCGATCGGGGACAGGAACAGTAATAATACAAATGGTGCCTTTCGGTAAGGCGTCGAATGAAGAAATGACGCCTCTGACAGAGGCGTGAATTGTAAAATAACGGCAGCAACGAGGGCGTTATTTCAGCTCAATGAACCGAAACCCTGATAGTCAACAGAAAACAGATTCCTCACTAAACAGATGATATGACAGATGATATAGGGGCTCCATAGTGGCCTAAACAGTGGGAGGTGTGCATGTGGTGCACAATAGGAAAGGTGCTATGTGGAGCACAAGGGAGGGGTACGCGAGGGTACCAAAGGAGGGACACGCAAGGGTGTCAATGGGAGAGTGCTACGTGGAGCACAATGGAGGGGTACCGAGGGTACCAAAGGAGGGACACGCGAGGGTGTCAATAGGAGAGTGCTACGTGGAGCACAATGGAGGGGTACTGAGGGTACCAAAGGAGGGACATGCGAGGGTGTCAATAAGAGGGTGCTACGTGGAGCATAATGGAGGGGTACCGAGGGTACCAAAGGAGGGACACGCGAGGGTGTCAATAAGAGGGTGCTACGTGGAGCACAATGGAGGGGTAATCAAACTAAAAATAAAAGAAGTCCCACCGTGATCACCAATTTATAGATTATGAAAAATCCACTTAATGGGGAATGAAACCCAAACTCAATTTCTAAAGCTTAAAAATTAATTGGCGAAAGGAAGAGCATGCGTATGATGCTAAAGGAGAATGTGATCGCCAGAGGGGTTACCTCAAATAAGAAAAAGGATGATCGCAAGTACCTTGTGTTAAGCGGGGGAGATTGTGAACCCTTTCTTCCTCCTTCTACCGGCCAGCCGATGAAGGGGGTTCTTAGTCTTGATTACCTTGCAAGAACACACAAATCAAATAAAAGAGTGGATTAGCCAAAGGGTGTAGTATCAAAGTTCTAAGATTATGAAATTAATCAAATTGAACATGAACATGAACACACCTTGTGTCTTTTGGTTTTAAAACCCCTAAGAGGAGTAACAAGGTTTGAAAAGTATAGATGCAATATGCTAAGTAACAATATGATATGAGGTCTAGCAAGAGCTAGAAAAAAAGGATGTAAGATGATGATATGCTAATGAAACAACTAAATAACTAAAAAGGGAGAAAGAGAGATTCTCTCTGCTGTGTGTGCAGCAGTAGAGGGGAAAGAGCTTCAATATGCATGATGGAACAGCAGCAAAGGATGAAGCCTGGAGAGGATGAAGAACCCCCGAGAAGAAGCTTTGGAAGAATAACCTGCAATCAATAAAACACTCTTCTCTCCGTTAGCTTTCTTCTGTTCTCTTTTCACTCTCGTGTTGTTGTCTCTCTGCAGCTCTGCTCTCTTGTGTTCTCTCATGTCTCGCGCGAAGAGACCCAGGAGGGGTATTTATAGGGCCAAAAATCCTTGGAGAACAAGGATTAAAACAAGGTAAAGATCTTCCATCAAGAAACACCCTTCCCAGTCGAACACAAGGCTCAAAATGAGGAAGGAACCATTACTGGAAAGAAGCAGGCGAAAGGGAGACGGAATTGAAAATGACGACCGAATGAAGGGCGTCACTTGAAAATGACGACATATCCAAAGGCGTTAATTAGAATAACGACTCCCATCAAGTCATCAATTTTTGAATTTATTTATAGAAACAATTAACTTTTCTTATTTAAAATGATGAACTGACGCCTGTCGACAAGGCGTCACATAATAAACGCCTTCAGGAGAGACGTTAATTATACAATTTTCATTTTATTTGAAATTCAGAATTTTCAGTAAATCCAGAAAATGGCGCCCGTATTGGTAGTCGTCCATTGTTAAAATAGGCACCCTTGTACATGCCGTTAATTTAAATAGCGCCCCTGATCAGGGCGTTAATTCCAATTTCCTAAGGAAAAAATAAGAAATCACAATTAATTTATAAGAAATAGAAAAACTTCATATTAAATCAATATTGAAGTCCGCTTTGGGGCGTCACATGGTGACATGAGATTTATTCAACATAGCATCAATTTTAGCGTGTCTACAATCGCCACAAAAGAAGGGTGTAGATATATTTTCTCCTCTTACTTAAAGGAAGATGGTGTTATGAATAAATCAATATGCAATGAGTAAGTGAAAAATAGTAAGAGGAGAACATAAAACTAAAATGACCGTGATCGCCACCAAAGCGCTGAACGTGATGAACACGCTGGGCTTTGGAAAGGAAGGGGAGACACTTGCCGAGCTGCAGCACTGGGAAGATGAGCGGTTGATGAAGAACCGCCTATTGGACGCACGGTCTTATGATAGACCGCCTAAAGGTGCTGCAGAAGATGCGGGAGGAAGCACTCCTAGCTGTTGAATGGCTCTGTAACGACCGTCGGACGAAGAAGAACGGCCGAAGATGCACCGCACGTCTCCTTACACGGACAGAAGGGAACCGCTCGAGACCACCTAGCCAGAAGTCGCAAAGGGGTCCAACCTCCACCCTCTCCGGCCGGCCAGAGGGGATGGGCCTCATGCTGATGAAGTGCTGACCTGCAAAACAACGTAAAGAAACAAAGCAACAACCTGGATTAGAACTGAATGGTGTAGTAAATGTCAAGATAGTAATAGATGAACATAAATAAGTGGAAAGGGGGAAACCTGGGGGGTTTTAAACCCCTAGGGTGTCAAAAACGTGGGTGGATGTGTGCATGCTGATGAAGGTGAAGAAGAGCGTAGGGAGAAAGCAATGCATGCAATGAACAGTGACGAAAGCTATAAAACACAAAGGACTCAAAACATCGACTACTCTCTGAACCGGAGGCTTGTATGGACGTAGAAAGCCTCCCTCCTTGGTGCTAGGTCGCTTAAGAATGCGGCAAGGCTTTGCCGTCAACCAAAAATCTCCCCCCTTTTCAAACCCGGCTCTTAGGGTCTATTTATAGAGCACCTAGAAAGCTTGGCTCGAAATGAGGGTTTAGAGTCATTTTTAGGTCAAGATTATCAAACAAAAATTGTAGATAAATGAATCATCTTTTATCCAATTGAAACGGCAGCTAAAATGGTTGATTATCCGCGGAGAAATTGACGAAAGAAGTTGGGGATAAAACCACGGATAAAAGAATCAAAATCCGTTAAAATTCAACAGTCGACGGTATGCACGGTCTTACGATAGATCGCTTAACCTGATGAGCGGTTACCTACTAACCGTCCAACCCCGTCGGTGGAACTTCAAAATAATCAGAAAATAACCCCAATTATCCATCGAACTGACCGAAACGCCCGCCGTTGGACTCTCACAGATGAACGGCTCTATTTAGACCGTTCAAATGTAGAGCGGCCAAGGACAAACCGTTTTAGCCTTGTCGGTGATAATTCAATTAATTGGATAATTATCTGAGAAAACTTTGAAGCACAGGACTCTGAGAGAGGAGCGGTCACCCTTAGTCCGTCCATCAAGTTGAGCGGCTAGGAGAGAGCCGCATAAAATCTTGTTGGTGAAAATTCAGAAAATCATCAGAAATCAACCATAAATGTATGAACGGTCTATATCTACCCGCCCCAGTGTTGAACGGCTGAGGGTGAACCGTACATGCTCCTGGACACTTGATTTTTATAAACATGTTCAATTAACCAAAAACTAAGGCCCATTAAGCCCTGAATTGATATGGACTGAACTAAGGAGAGAGGTTACACATAAAACTGGCCCATGATTCACCAGAAAACGTCCAGCGAGTGAGGGACAACTCGAGGCATCAACAGACGGGAGTAAGAAGAACGACTCAACTTATCGGCATAAAACGGGTGTCAACTGGAATATGAAAGTCTCTTTATGGTGATTGTAGAAAAATAATTATTGATATAATTTTGTCCACTTTCAAAAATAGATAATATTCTTTAATTAATAAAATCATTGAAGTCGTTAAATAACAAGGAAATTTCTTTAATTCCAATACATAATTCAAAATTTTTCTTTTGTAATTTATTATTTAACCGGGGTGTTACACTTTATCTCCTGATTCCCTTGATCTATGGACGTGAAATTTTGAGGGTAAGTAGACGATATGAAAGGAAACATAAAGTTCTAAAGAACCTCTATGTAATTACCTCATTTTGGGCTCCGAATTCTCTGATCTTCTTGGGTCGGACGCACTAATTCCTGAGTTCTTAATGTAGAATCAGCAACTTTGGAAGCTCCTAACTTCACGTAGACTTGATCTCCTAAAACGAAATTTGGAGGGTAGTTAGTTCTAAGTATAATGAACAAATTCATAGAAGAAACTTACCTCAAAATTGGCCTCTTTACGTGAGTTCCACACGAGCTAAAGTAGGGGTCGCGCATGTCAAATATGGGACCTATTTATCGGATCTAGCTAGGGTTTGAGGATTAGAACGAATTTAGAGTCCCAATTAGACTTTCCATTCGATCTACAATCCGTCTAGACCTATCTAATTAGCTAATAGAGTTGATCCAAGATGATTTGGATGCTAAAAATTTAACCTTTTCACGTTTTCTTTCACTCACGGAACTGACAGCGATTAGCGGTCGTTCGGAGACCATTTTCTGGGCGTTAGCGGTCTTGCGATAGACCGTTTTTCGTATTGGGCACCGAATTTAAAATACTTCAAACTCTTTTGATATTATCCCCAATATTATCCTTTTATTTATGTCCCAAGGAGTAATTATCTCCTTAGTTCCGTGATTTCACCTATTTTAAGGTTCTAGAACATGGGTCAAAGTCTAAAACAATCTTTTTGGGCCTATTGGGTTTATTATATGGGCATAATCCACTTGGATCAAATGTAGGGCCTAATTAATTAAATATAACTCATTATAATTCAATTAATATCCTGGTAAATGATTAATAATTATATTTTAAATCCAAAAAATTCTTAGAAAATTCTCGGGCGTTACATCTGCCCTCCGTCAACCACAATAGACCGCTCTACATGAGGGGGCAGCTGAATGGCAAGCCAATAGGCAGAATCTTGATTGACCCAGGGGCTGCAGTAAACATACTCCCCTATCGGGTATATCAGAACTACTACTTCGATGTGCACCTGATCGAGGTTAGGGATATGAGAATTGCTAGCTTCAACCAGAAATTTGAAGTCCCCATGGGCATGGCAGAGTTTGAACTCTCACTCGGTGACCTCACTACCACAGTGCAATTCCATGTGATAAACTCTGATACGTCATAGAAGGCGCTATTGGGCTGGCCATGGCTGCATAAAAATCAGGTGGTAGCCTCCACCCTCCACCCTCCACCAATGCATAAAGTACCCTCGGGATGGGAAAGAAGAACGAGTGTTTGCCGACTTACACCCTTTAGAGGTGTTCGAGTGCCAATTGTCAGATGCATCTCTGTATCTAGAGAAGCTGACGAAGCCCAACCCTCCAGCTCAGGATAAGGGGAAGAAGAAAATAGAATCCGGCGACTGGTTTCCTTTGCCGCCGTCTGACTACGTGGCTCCCCCAGAGGTGTCACTCATATCTGAAGAAGAAGGAGACCCCAGAGCACTCCAACTCAACATTTACCCTGAACCGGGGGCACTAAAACTCGAAGAGCTACTTGGGGATGTCAAGGTCCTACTAGGGGTCACCAAACCCGTAGCTGATGCAGACTGTCAAACAGTCGAAGTATTAAAGACCCTGGAGGTCCCTAATCCCGATGGCCAACCCACCATGTTCTATGTGGCCAAGGAGCAACACGCAAAGGGGGACGATTATTGCCGATTCCCCGAAGAGATGCTTGATCCACCTGTCCCAATTACGGGACTCCCCTATGTCACCGTCCGTGCGATCAAGCTAGCTAGAAAGCAGCAAATCTCCTTTTGTCAACCTTCCAGTCAAAAGAAGATATTCAAAGAACTGTGGTATCCACCAAACATGGACAGAAGGCTGCTACAGATCACTCGGCACCCGGGGCTGGGTTTCTCTGTTGAAGACTACCAAGAAATCGATATGATTTCCATCTGCACTGTAACAAGTAAAGGCTCCATGGGGGAAATTGATAATGAATACATAGGAGACTATGAAATAACTGAGCCATCGGCTGAATTGAAAGACTCAGGCCTGCCTCGGCCGCGGGTGCATAATAATCACGGAGCGGCTACTCCGTGCAGACGTTGGGAGTCCATTCCTATGTAGGCAACTATAATTCCCAACAATGACTCACAAGAGTCAAAAGTTGAAGAAAGTCAGCCCGCCCTTGAGGGCGCTCCACCCATAAGCCGACATCCAAGCTACGCAAAATTTACACAATCAATACCAGGGATACTCATCCAGTCCAATCAACAACCAAATGGCTCAGAGCAAGGCAAAGCCGAAGTCACACCATTAGGTGAAATAAGACAAGAACATGTCTACGAGGCCCTCGAAGTTGAAGAAGATGATGAAGGCTTCGTCGACCTACAGCCGGCTTCGCCGGAAATAGAAGATGGCGGCCAAACGACTATTGATGAATTGGTCAAAATAAACCTCGGCACGAAGGATGATCCTAGGCCGACCTTTCTCAGTGCCCTCCTGCTACCCGAAGAGAGGGGGGAATACATAAAGCTGCTTCAGGAATTCCGAGATTGCTTTGCTTGGAATTACAAAGAAATACCAGGCCTTAGCCCTATAGTTTCCCAGCATATCCTGGCCATTGACCCTAAAGCCGAGCTGGTGAAACAATCACCCCAGCGAATGAGGCTCGAATTGATAACTCAAATCTACAAGGAGGTCGTGTCACGCCCCGATGCGGAAAATCGGAACGTAGCAGTTTAAATCAATCGTGTCAATCAGAGCACACGTTGCCACAAGAGACTAACCACCAAGCCAATAATAAAGAAACAATTAACCCAACTTTATTGATAATAATAATAATGATAAGAGAAAGTATTCGATTACACCCGACTCCTTGTGGACTTCTATCTCATTAATGGAAAATACATCAACTCTAAATAACAACTAATCCAAACTTGACTTGAACATAAACAATAAATGGCTCGCTCCTGGCATCACTCATTCCCGTCCCCATCGGAACGCACGTCCGCATAAGAACTACCTGAAAAGGATTGGAAAGTAGGGGTGAGCAAAGCTCAGTAGGATTTTTTATCTCTATTATCAGGCATAATTAAAGTGATTAACCATTTATGAATAACATTGTAACAAAAGCGATGATAAATAAATGACAAGAGATAGATAGGAAAAAGAACATGAGCCTTCAAGTAAAGAGTAAACACAAGTATAGCAAGAACTTTTCAGGTCATGAAATGATAAATGGAATTGGCCATATCAAGCACGCATATCACGTCACGTAGGAATTTCCAAGTAATTGAGTAAGAGTGGAAATGTCATAGACCAATCACGCTAGTCATGCACTTCGGTGCAATGCCACACCTTGTCATTACAAACTCTCCGGGGCACAAGTATTTTCGGGCGCTCCTCCCAGGACCAGACCGGGCCCTTTATGATGCGTTGGCATTGAAAGGTTTGGATCAAAGATCCTAGTCTAGACATTCATCACATTAATGGCCAAGAGTTCCAAGGTCAAGCTCACGAACTTACTTCTAAGGTCAAGAGAAATTCCAACAAAATTGGAATGACATCGAGTAGAAAGAGTATGAGTCTTTGGGTAACAAGGATGTAAACAAGGATCACGCATGATCTCACAGTTCAAGGCCAAGCTTGATAACTGCTTCATGATAATAAACAAGGGAAATATAAGAACGTCGGGAATACAAGAATATCTTACCTGTGACGGTCGATAACTAGGCCGTTACAGGAATGTGACGGTCGTAGACAGGGCCGTTACGATGATGTGACAGTCCAATCTTGGGCCGTTACAGTACACAGATCAGTCCAACTTGAACTGACCCAAAAACACGATTCAAACCACGTTCATAGGTTCAGGTCTTTAGGGTACAACCTGCCCGGCGTCCTGGTGAGAATCCCGGGCTCACGGGGTCTTACGGAGGTCTCATAATAGTGGTCCTAGTCCGACGGAAGGAGTATCTGGCGGAGAGTCCCATCTATTACAAGCATTGAGGCTAATAAACACGAAAACCAAGACGGTGCGGTCAGTCAATCCCACCGGAGTGGCATGACTGTCAAACAATAATGCTAAGATCAAATATATATCTTACATAATTTAGAATTTATACAAGTATTAACTAAGGGTTTTTATCAAATTCTTCATGATCATTAAACTTAAGATTTTCTAAACATCTTTCATGTAGAACAATGAAAAATTAAGGTTTATGATCATAATACAATATTAACATCACGTTCTGCCTTGTTTATAGATCAAGATATCTTACTAACATAGCAAGTTTCTAGTTTTAAGAACGCATAAACAAAGTTTAAAAACACTATTAGGAGAACGTGACGGTCTAATGAAGGGGCGTTACAAGCATGTAACGGTCTATAGTAGGTGCGTTACGTACCAGAAAAACAATCAGATTAAAATTTCAAAAATTTTAAAACACAGGGGCATGTGACGGTCTGTCGTAGGGCCATCAGGCTCAGGTGACGATCTATCGAGCGGCCGTCAGGCTGTAACGGCTTCTGAAAGATGCATCACATGACCTGGAAAACCCGCCAATGATGAACTTCGACATGTTACACTAAAACTTCGATTGGTCATGATAGAATGAATAAGAATTAAAGAAAATACTGCCATTCGAAAGAGCATAAAATTTCATATAAAATAGCATGCTTTGATTTAGATCTAACATAACAAGATTAAATCTTTAACTAATAATCATGAAAGTTGTCCTTTTGATACACCTCGGAGTAAAACGTAAAATTCGAACAGCAAGATGAAAGAAAATTGGGCAATTAGGTATCAAAAGAAAGAGCTGATGGAGACGCACAAGCTGGTATTATTAGATTGCTGTTTGGCCTGAGAGACACCTACCTTTGCTTGAAGGAAAGAAGGATGAAGAAGAGGGGTCGTCGGAACCCTAGGTACCGCTCCTACAACACCCAATTTCCCCCTCGTCCGATCACGATCAGTCTCGCCGCCTGATGCTGGTGCAAATAGGGGTCTAGGGTGTCGAAAGCCCTCTATAAATAGAACCTATAGGGACTCCTAGCGATCGAATTAGGTTGAAGAGTCCAAAGAAGAAACTCCGATGAAAAACTCGGATAAGGTTCTAATCCACCGCCGCCGTCGCCAGTAGAAGCATCTAGACTTAGGGTTTTCGAAGATAAAATAAGGTCCTATCAATGGGCTAGGGATTGGCTCGAATTGGAGCGCAAATGGGCTGAATTGGACCCAAAATTGCGATGGTTAAACTAGGTCTTCTAACCCACGAAAAACTACTAAAAACGTGAAATTGAGCCTTCACGGATTTTATTTTGGGCTCTTACCCGAAGATAAAGTTATTACAATTTCAATTTTACACTAGATACATATTTTTCTAGATTTTTAATAATTTCATTAGAAGTTGAGCCAATAAATAATTAACTTATATGGAATTATTATAATAAAAATGCAGAATGCTACACCCTCCCCCTCTTTAAGGAATTTGGTCCCCAAATTCACCGAATCTGCTAACAACCAACCTTAAAATAATTCGGGATATAATTTCCTGATTCCATCCTCGGACTCCCATGCTGCCTCCTCTGCTCCACGCCAACTCCACTAGACCTTGACCATCGGGATGGATCGATTCCTGAGTTGCTGCTGCTTAAAGTCCAATATCTTGATAGGCTTCTCTTCATAAGATAAGTCATTCTTCAATTCCAAATCAGCATGTTGGATTATGTGCGAAGGGTCATAGACATACTTCCGAAGCATAGATACATGGAACACATCGTGAATACCAGCTAACTACGGTGGTAGGGCCAATCTATAGGCAACTTCGCCTACCCTTTCTAAAATCTCAAATGGGCCAACAAACCTTGGGCTTAACTTGCCTCGAATTCCAAATCTTCTAATTCCTCTTGATGGTGATACTTTCAGAAATACATGATCCCCAATCTGAAATTCTAACTCCCGTCTTCTATTATCTGCATAGCTCTTTTGTCTGGACTGGGTGACCTTCAAACGATCTCTGATAACTTGGATGTTCTTTGACGATTCTGAGATAAGATCTAGCCTGAGCCATTGCTTTTCGCCAATTTCTTCCCAACAAAGAGGGGATCTACAACTCCTGCCATACAAAGCTTCAAACGGTGCCATCTGAATGCTGGATTGATAACTATTATTGTAAGCAAACTCAATCAAAGGTAAATGTTCATGCCAATTGCCTCCAAAATCAATTATGCAGGCCCTCAACATGTCTTCAACAATTTGGTTTGCTTTCTCAGTCTGCCCGTCAGTCTGAGGGTGAAAAGCTGTACTGAAGTTCAAACGAGTGCCTAATGATGCTTGCAGTCCTTTCCAAAAGTGAGATGTAAACCTGGGGTCTCTATCAGATATAATGGACACAGGCACTTCATGTAATCTTATTATTTCCTTTAGATACAGGGCATCCAAAATATCCACGGTCCACTTTGACTTATTGGGCAAAAAGTGTGCGGACTTTGTCAGTCGGTTAATGATCACCCAAATTCCATCAAGGCCTCCTCGTGTTCGGGGTAAACCCATAATAAAATCCATACCGACACTTTTCCACTTCCATTGTGGTATTTCAAGAGGCTTTAACTTCCCAGCAGGTCTGAAATGCTCTGCTTTAACTTGTTGACATACTAAACACCTGCTCACAAAATCGGTCACTTCTCTTTTCATGTTCGGCCACCAAAAGGTTCTCTTCAAATCTCTGTACATCTTTGTAACTCCTGGGTGTATAGTATACTTAGATCTATGTGCTTCTTCAAGAATCTTCTTCTTTATTTCCATGGAATCAAGGACACATGTTCTCCCTCGAAACAACAACCTCCCATCATCTGCTAACATAAAATCTGGTCGACTATCCATCTGTTCTTTAATTTCTACGAGCACTGGGTCATTATCCTGCCACTGCTTAATTTCTGCTAGTAATTCTGAACGAAGTTGGACATGAGCCACGAATATTCGATCTTCTTTTTTTGTAATATCTAGACTGGCAAACTGTTCTAACAGCTTCCATTCTTGAATCATCAAACCGGCTAGCCTAGCTGTCGGCTTCCTGCTTAAAGCATCTGCCACAACATTCCCCTTTCCGGGATGATATTCAATGGAGAAGTCGAAATCCTTTAAGTACTCTAGCCACTTTCTCTGTCTCATATTCAACTCCTTTTGAGAAAATAGATATTTCAAGCTCTTATGGTCTGAGTACACTATGAAAGTTTCCCCATAAAGATAATGCCTCCATATCTTAAGAGCAAACACAACAGCTGCTAACTCCAAATCATGAAAAGGGTAATTCTTATCATGTTTTCTCAACTACTTGGAGGAATAAGCTATCACTTTCTCTCGTTGCATCAATACGCAACCTAAACCGATCTCCAAAGCATCGGTATAAACTTCAAAACCTCCTTCACCTAAGGGTAAGGCCAAAACTGGGGCTGTGGTCAAACACCCCTTCAAAGTTTGAAAACTCTTCTCACAATCATCAGTCCACTCAAAACAATTCTCCTTACGAGTTAACCTTGTCAAAGGTACTGCAATCTTGGAAAAATCCTTAATGAACCTTCAATAATAGCCTGCTAAACCTAAGAAACTTTTGATCTCAGTTACATTCACAGGTCTTTCCCAACTACGTACAGCCTTAACTTTCGAAGGGTCTACTGCGATTCCCTCTTTAGAAATAATGTGCCCCAGAAAAGATACCTCTTGCAACCAGAACTCACATTTACTAAACATGGCGTATGGGTGATGCTCTTTTAATATTTGCAACGCCATTCTCAAGTGCCTTTCATGCTCCTCTTTGCTCTTTGAATATATCAGAATATCATCGATAGATACCACGACCCACTGATCCAAGTAGGGCCGGAACACACTATTCATTAGCTGCATAAAAGCTGCAGTGGCATTAGTTAGTCCAAATGGCATCACCACAAATTCAAAATGCCCATACCTGCTACGGAATGCCGTCTTAAAATATCTTCATCTTTTATCCTCAACTGATGATACCCAGATCTGAGATCGATCTTTGAGAAGTACTGGTCTCCAGATATCTGATCAAATAACTCATCGATCCTTGGTAATGGGTACTTGTTCTTCACGGTGAGTTGATTCAACTGACGATAATCGATACACAGCCTCAAGGAACCATCTTTCTCGGGGAAGTACTCGGACGAATGAACCCTCTTTCTAGCAAGTCTAACAACTGCACCTTCAATTCTCTTAACTCAGCAGGGGACATACGATAGGGGGCTCTCGAAACAAACGAGGCGCCAGGAATCAGATCGATAGAGAAAACCACCTCCCTTTCAGGGGGAAGACCTGGCAATTCATCTGGAAATACCTTCAAAAAATCTTGAATAACAGGGATATCCTTCAACTCCACTTTCTTTTGATCAGTTAAAGAAATCAAAGCCAAGAATGCTGGACACCCCTTTCATAACAACTTATCCGCCCGAAGTGCCGATATGAGTGGCACGAACTTGGATAGCCTAGAGCCAGAGAAAGAAATCTCCGGACGTCCAGGGAAAGACACTACTCCTGATTTATAATGAACACTAGCACCATGCTTAGATAACCAATCAGCCCCTAAGATTACGTCATAATCTTTCATCTTCATGCATACTAAATCGGCAGATAAATTACACCATTGATCAAAACTTCACTAGAAGGATAATAATATTTAATCTCGGATCTCGAACCAATAGGGTTGGATATCATAAGATGAGAGTCCAATAACACCAGTTCCACCGACAAAGTCTTAGCAAATTTCAGAGATATAAAAGAATGAGTGGCCCCAGTGTCGAAAAGTACGAATGCTGGCTTGGAAAGAATAGTAAGAGTACCTTCGACAATACCTCCTTCCTCGGTAGTCTGGTTCTCGGTCTCTGCATCCTGGAGAGCTTGGAGCCTGCCTTGCCGCTTGGAACTTCCTTGCGACTTATCAGATGCGGCTGGTTCATTAATAAGGGGACATTCTGGAATTCGGTGGTCCCTGCTACCATACCTCAAACAAGCGCCTAACTTCCACCAACATTCTTCCATCTTGTGACCTGGACGGTCACAGTACTTGCAAACTGCCTTGGACGGCACAGCTGGTCCAACTTTCTTCTCACCTTCCCTAGGTTTCTTGCTTTTAGAAAAACTCAGCCCGCCATTGGGCCTCTTCTGACCATTACCGGGTTTAAAGTTCCCGGAACTGGTAGTCTGTTCCTTCTTCTTATCCCAAACTTTGATCCGGTTAGTCATTTCCATCGTGTCTTCCAAAACTTGTGCTTTCCTTACTATCTCGGCATAGATATGGATTTCCAAGGGTGCCAATTGATTGATGTACTAAAGCTTCAAACCATTCAAAAATCTTTTAGCCTTCATTTTCTCAATGGACACCAAGTGTGGGGCATACTTGCACAATCTAGAAAATTGTGCTTCATACTCTGCAACCGACAAGTTTCTTTGTTTCAAAGTAGCAAACTCAGCCGCTTTCTTCTCCTGCACCCGATCTGAAAAATACTTGCTATTGAAAAACTCTTTGAACTCGTTCCACGTGGCACACCTATTCCCAAGCGTGGCTTCCACGGCTTCCCACCAAGCACGAGCATCGTGTTCTAACTGGAAAGTCGCTAACAGGACGCGATCCTGATCTCCGCACTGCATAACCCTGAAGATCCTCTCCGTCTCCTTCAACTAGTTCTCGGCCTCATCTAGGTCCGGAGATCTACTGAAACGTGGGGGATTCATGCCTTGAAAGTTCCGATGTAGATTGCATGCTCCTTGCTGTCCACCGCCTTAGGCAACTTGCTGTAAGGCTTGGGTCAGGCCCTGCATGGTACGTTGCATGTCTCGCCATTGAGCGCGTTCTGCCGCCATCACGAGAAATTCCTACAGCATAAGAAAAGTGATTAAGAACGTTCTAATGAATCTATCTTCTTGTAGTTAATTAATTAACTAATCATAGCCCAAGTTTCTACCCAACTCACTGGGTCGGATTCTAACTTTACTAATGTTAAAGGTTCTATAACACAACTAGCAACCTAGGGTCTAAAGAAAACCTAGGCTCTGATACCACAAAAGTTGTCACGCCTCGACGCGGAAAATCGGAACGTAGTAGTTTAAATCAATCATGTCAATCAGAGCACACGTTGCCACAAGAGACTAACCACCAAGCCAATAATAAAGAAACAATTAACCCAACTTTATTGATAATAATAATAATGATAAGAGAAAGTATTTGATTACACCCGACTCCTTGTGGACTTCTATCTCATTAATGAAAAATACATCAACTCTAGATAACAACTAATCCAAACTTGACTTGAACATAAACTCTAAATGGCTCGCTCCTAGCATCACTCGTTCCCGTCCCCATCGGAACGCACGTCCTCATCAGAACTACCTGAAAAGGATTGGAAAGTAGGGGTGAGCAAAGCTCAGTAGGATTTTATATCTCTATCATTAGGCATAATTAAAGTGATTAACCATTTATGAATAACATTGTAACAAAAGCGATGATAAATAAATGACAAGAGATAGATAGGAAAAAGAACATGAGCCTTCAAGTAAAGAGTAAACACAAGTATAGCAAGAACTTTTCATGTCATGAAATGATAAATGGAATTGGCCATATCAAGCACGCATATCACGTCACGCAAGAATTTCCAAGTAATTGAGTAACAGTGGAAATGTCATAGACCAATTACGCTAGTCATGCACTTCGGTGCAATGCCACACCTTGTCATTACAAACTCCCCGGGACACAAGTACTTTTGGGCGCTCCTCCCAGGACCAGACCGGGCCCTTTATGATGTGTTGGCATTGAAAGGTTTGGATCAAAGATCCTAGTCTAGACATTCATCACATTAATGGCCAAGAGTTCCAAGGTTAAGCTCACGAACTTACTTCTAAGATCAAGAGAAATTCCAACAAAATTGGAATGACATCGAGTAGAGAGACTTTGAGTCTTTGAGTAACAAGGATGTAAACAAGGATCACACTTGATCTCATAGTTCAAGGCCAAGCTTGATAACTGCTTCATGATAATAAACAAGGGAAATATAAGAACGTCGAGAATACAATAATATTTTACCTATGACGGTCGACAACTGGGCCGTTACAGGAACGTCATGGTCGTACACAGGGCCGTTACGATGATGTGATGGTCCAATCTTGGGCCGTTACAGTACACAGATCAGTCCAACTTGAACTGGCCCAAAAACACGATTCAAACCACGTTCATATGTTCAGGTCTTTAGGGTACAACCTGCCCGGCGTCCTGGTGGGAATCCCAG
Organism: Amorphophallus konjac; assembly: GCA_022559845.1. Lineage (NCBI taxonomy): Eukaryota > Viridiplantae > Streptophyta > Magnoliopsida > Alismatales > Araceae > Amorphophallus > Amorphophallus konjac. The sequence goes on along the minus strand of CM040120.1, from coordinate 201,011,845 downwards.
GCTCACGGGGTCTTACGGAGGTCTCATAATAGTGGTCCTAGTCCGACGGAAGGAGTATCCGACGGAGAGTCCCATCTATTACAAGCATTGAGGCTAATAAACATGGAAACCAAGACGGTGCGGTCAGTCAATCTCACCAGAGTGGCATGACTGTCAAACAATAATGCTAAGATCAAATATATATCTTACACAATTCAGAATTTATACAAGTATTAACTAAGGGTTTTTATCAAATTCTTTATGATCATTCAACTTAAGATTTTCTAAACATCTTTCATGTAGAACAATGAAAAATCAAGGTTTATGATCATAATACAATATTAACATCACGTTCTGCCTTGTTTATAGATCAAGATATCTTACTAACATAGCAAGTTTCTAGTTTTAAGAACACATAAACAAAGTTTAAAAACACTGTTAGGAGAACGTGACGGTCTAATGAAGGGCGTTACAAGCATGTAACGGTCTATAGTAGGTGCATTACGTACCAGAAAAATAATCAGATTAAAATTTCAAAAATTTTAAAACATAGGGGCATGCGACTGTCTGTCGTAGGGCCGTCAGGCTCAGGTGACGGTCTATCGAGCGGCCGTCAGGCTATAACGGCTTCTGAAAGATGAGTCACATGACCTGGAAAACCCGCCAATGATGAACTTCGACATGGTACACTAAAACTTCGATTGCTCATGATAGAATGAATAAGAATTAGGAAAAATACTACCATTCGAAAGTGCATAGAATTTCGTATAAAATAGCATGCTTTGATTTAGATCTAACACAACAAGATTAAATCTTTAACTAATAATCATGAAAGTTGTCCTTTTGATACACCTCGGAGTAAAACGTAAAATTCAAATAGCAAGATGAAAGAAAATTGGGCAATTAGGTATCAAAAGAAAGAGCTCATGGAGACGCACAAGCTGGTATTATTAGATTTCTGTTTGGCCTGAGAGACACCTACCTTTGCTTGAAGGAAAGAAGGACGAAGAAGAGGGGTCGCCGGAACCCTAGGTATCACTCCTAGAATGCCTAATTTACCCCTCATCCGATCATGATCGGTCTCGCCGCCTGATGCTAGTGCAAATAGGGTTCTAGGGTGTCGAAAGCCCTCTATAAATAGAACCTGTAGGGACTCCTAGCGATCGAATTAGGTTGAAGAGTCCAAAGAAGAAACTTCGGCGAAAAACTCGGATAAGGTTCTAATCCACCGCCGCCAGGAGAAGCATCTAGACTTAGGGTTTTCGAAGAGAAAACAAGGTCCTATCAATGGGCTAGGGTTTGGCTTGAATTGGAGCACAAATGGGCTGAATTGGACCCAAATTGCGATGGTTAAACTAGGTCTTCTAACCCACGAAAAACTGCTAAAAACGTGAAATTGAGCCCTCAAGGATTTTATTTTGGGCTCTTACCTAAAGACAAAGTTATTACAATTTCAATTCTACACTAGATACATATTTTTATAGATTTTTAATAATTTCATTAGAAGTTGAGTCAATAAATAATTAACTTATATGGAATTATTATAATAAAAATGCAGAATGCTACAGGTCTGTTGACACCCATTTTATACCCAATAAGTCGGGTCGTCTCCTTATTCATTCTATATGATGCTCCGAGTTGTTCACCCTTCATCGAGTCTCTTGATCAGTTGAAACCTATTTTCTTGGGTCTTAATTCCTAGATTAAGATGTGGCTCCCAGTGGCATTTCGTTGGACGAATCTTAGCAAAAACCCTCCACTCTATTTTTTGAACCTCAATGCTAATAACGGTCCCAGTCAGGCGCGTTTCTTCCTTCTGACGGATGGGTCCTAGGCCGTTACTTTTTGAAGAGTCTTAAGGCTTAAGGCCTCGTGTTCAGAGCTTATCTTTTTAATTCCACGTTGATAATAACGGTCTGTCGTGCAGCCGTTGTTTCATTCTAACGCCCTATGCCTTGGCCGTCGTTTCCTTGAAGAGTCCAGCTTGTTGGGTCTTCTTCCCGTTGATCTTATCTCTTTGGGATAGGGTTGAAAGTGACGGATGAAGCTTGGTGCGTTACTTCCAAGTGGCGGTCTGTCGTGCAGCCGTTACTTCCTTCCGAGAGTCCTGGCAGTCCAGGCCTTTTCTCTGCTACTCCGTGGTCGAGATAAGGATTTGGATTGACGTTATCTCTTTCAAATCCGATCCTCAGGACCCCCCGTTTGTTTCTATGGACTCTTGGTGATATTATCTTCAAGGATTTGCTAAGAGTTATCTTTTTATCTTGCTGAATTATCCTCTGCTCGACCTAAGAGTTTGAGGGTCTATAAATAGAACCCTTGACTTCATGGCCAAGGAGGAGGAAGATTTGAATTCACGACGAAGTGCTGCCGAACTCAGGAGCCATCTTCATCCAGGAGGAGCTGCTTCCCACGTCCATCCATCTTCTAATCAAGGGAGTACTTTAGTTTTGTCTTTCAAGTTCATCATTGCATACTTGAGTTCTTCCTTGGTTTTCCTCAAAACAAAGCATTGTCCCTCCTCTTCCTCCACATTTTTCACTGTTCTTTAAGCATACAAACATCCTCCCAAACTTTTAAAACACCCAGAGGGGTTAAAAAACCAAAACTCCCCGGTAATTCCCTCTCCTTTTGATGTTCTTAAGCTCTTTAAGAATTGATGCTATGCTTGTGAAAAGGGCTAATTGAGGTTGTCTTGTCTTGTCTTTCTACTTCTTTGGCAGGTTTACAGGTTCATTAGCACGAGGCCCAAGTCTTCTAGCCGGCTGGAAGAGTTGGAGTTAAATGAATTCAAGCTTTACTACTGCAGGTTACCTGACGGTCTGGTGCAGGCGCGTCACTATCTTCTGGCGGTCTATCGTGCGGCCGTCACTTCCAAGCGACGCACAGGGTTCTGGCCGTTACTTCCAAGTTGATCTGCAGGCTTTCCTTGGTTTTCTCTCCCGTGGGCGGGTGCTTCATCCACCTATTTCCAAGGTACATTCAGGTCTTCGACTTGTGTTTACTTTGGTGGCGATCACATCTTTCCTTGGTATTGGGCATTAGCTGTCTTCTTCATCATATCTTCTTTATTTTCCTTGCTTGTTCCACCCCTAGCGGTGTGTTTTTATTTGTTCCTTGTTCCACGCCCCGGCGTGTGTTTTCCTTTTCCTTAGCGCAATTTGATTGAGGTAGCATGCCCATGCTAGAGCTGGCTATGATTGCTTAGGTTCATGTTCACATGTTCACATGTTTGAGTAGATCTTTGATTGCTTGTTTGTCATCTTGCCATATTACTTTGCAAACCTCAAAAGTAAGATAAAAGATAGGCAAATAAATATCAACAGATAATTTTTTGGCGATCACGGTGGGACAACTTGTGCCAATCGTTCTCTTGATTCTTGTTCAAAACCTGCCATCATCTGCTTGTTGAGTTGCCCTTTGTTTCCCCTTTGATTATTGCATATTCTGGTTTTCCGAGTTCTCTGACGGCCAGGTGACCCAGCGTCACAGTTCTCTGACGCAGGGGCATTAAACCGCCACATTGGTTCTGCTGTGAGAGCTCACACGGGTTTCCCGGTTATTCCTGTTTGGTTTTGTTCTCTGGCTCATCTGACGGTCTCATCCCCCTGCGTTATATATTATCTGGCGGTCTGGCCTTTGGCCGTTATTGTTCTCTGACGCAGGGTCCTTCGACCGTTATTCTCCTGGCAGGTACGCAACCGAGGTGCATTGATTTTCGTAGTTTTTGCTGTGATTTATTGCTTGGGTGATACTTGACCTCCTTCTTGCTTTGCTCATATCTGCATATCATGGTGTGCCCTATTGATTGTTAGATTGTTAGGCTAGACTTTGCATGCACTCCGGTGCACATAGGGTCATTCATCTTTTCATACATTAGATTGCATTTTCCCACCTTGTTGTGAGGACCTCTCGTCTCCATATTCCTTGGGGCCGACGAGGAAATCACAGCAGGGACCTCCATAAGTCCCCGCGAGCCGTGGATTCCCACACGGACGCCGGGCTGGTTGTACCTTTCCCACTTCGTGTCTAGGGTTGCATAAGTGATTGAGTGGTTACACTTAGAGTCAACCAAGTCCCATATCCATCTCCTATTAGGAACCCGTTGTTGAGAATGCATATCGATCAACTCACTAAAGTTCCAAAGGAGAAATCATAAGAATCCTGTCGCATCATTCTAAACAACTTGCTTGATTTTTGAGTGTCTCCATCTTTTATCACTTACATCTTGTTAAAATCACCTGAGTTCGGTTTCTTATTGTGTGCTTTGTGTTGGTTGTTTTTACTTTTTGTCAAGGTTGTCCGTTGCATGTGGAGTTGTTTTCGTCCGTCTGAATCGTCTTCTCGAGTCGCTTCTTCCTTCACGTTCTATTCCAATCCCCTCTTCGAATCTACCATGGCATCCTTTAATCCTCCGCGCTCCCAAGAGGACTCTCTTCCTCAAGGGCTCCTTGAGAACCCCCCTAGGGTTGCCACCTTTCCCTCCGGAGAAGGGACAGTCCCTCTCCCATCCTCCACATCTGTGGGAGGTAGTCAAGGTACCCCTTCTGTTTCTACTCCTTCCGCGGGCTCCGTCCTTCACATGATGGCCCAATTGGACCCGACCCAACTTCAAGTCCTATATCAAGCTATGCAAGGGTCCAACGCTTCTCCCTCCACCGCTGTTCTAGGTCAATCTAATCCTTCCATTATTGGGCCGTCCGTTCAGCCCACTCCGATTGACCTCACCCCGGTCCAACCTCGGACCATCACCTTCGCCGGCCTAGAGATGGGCCAATCTTCCAGTTCAGCCCATCAGTCTTTTGATAAAGGGAAATCGCCTATCCCTTCTTTTGTCCAGGTGGATCATCACAATTCTGGTTCGGTGGCTTCACAGCTTCTCATGAACCCTTCTGATTTCTTACACCCTCAGCAAGGGGTGGCCCAAAACTGATGCGGGACGGACACGGGGACCGACTCTACGTGGTATGGACCTCGGACTCTAGACGTGGACACGACCAGCAACACATGATGGGAGAGACATTAGGCCCGACACGGAGAGCTCCCATAGGCTACACGTCGCTAACAGAAGTGCAAACTCACTCGGCGTCCCATGCGAGGGAAAGCATGGATCGTGCGCGGTTAAGGAACCGACAGAGTTCAAGGTAGTCAGACTCACTTCCGGACTCGGATCGAGTCACGGGACGGGTCACTCTCACTCTCACAGCGGTGACATGGACACACGGGCTAGTACCTACACTCTCGGCAGCGGAAAAAGACCGTATACTAGCTAAGCAAATGAACGCCAAGAGGTTCGGACCATTACCTCCACGCACCCGGCGTGGCGAAGACAACCCCGGCCAATCACGGATCCCCGGTTAACACAATTTTACAGCAGTACAATAATTTGACCCACTCCACGCAGGGAGGTAAAAGGTCACATGCGGGGCCCGGGAATCACGCGAATTGGGTTGACGGGCAGCATCTTGATGTCGCCCGGCGGTGCCGAACTCCGCGTTTTCGTGCTTTCCGAACGGCGGGTTCTGCGGGCCCGTGGGGCCAACGGGTGGCGCTGGCCTCCGGATCTGCAGGAGTGGGTCCCACTGTGATGGGGACCCCTGGTGGCACTCCTCCACGGAAGGCGGTCGGCCGGGAACGCCGATCGGTGGCCGAACAACTCCGATCTCCAAGCTTGTGGAATGCTGCCCTCAGATTTTTGCTTGCTGTTTTCAGGCGCGCGCTCCGGCGAAATCAACTGCTGCGATCAGCCCCGTCACCGGAATGCGACGAAACCAGCGCCGTTGGAAAGAGGACTCAAAATCCTCCAACCTAGGGCCAGTGGATTCCTCTGAACCTGCGCGGACCTGGAACTTAACTAATTTTCAATTCTCTGCTACACAGTTCCAGAATTCTCAGTTCAGCACATCAGTTCCCTGTAAACGGCCGTTGACCGCCTACTTATAGTGGGATTCAGACTTCAAACTCTTCTTCAAAGTTGTAGATAATCAAACCACGAAGCTGGGAATTTTTAGAATTGGATTTGGAGGTGGTGGTGATTTGATAGGATTTTTGGAGTGTCTGGTGGTCGGATCTGGGAACGGGTGGACAGAACTTCAGGTGGATCTGAGAACGATTTGTGGAAAATATGAAATGGACGAACTAGAAATTTAGAAACATTGTGGATGAAGGGGTTGGTGGAAGGAAGATCCAGTAAAATTGGGCGAACCAAAGAAAATCAAAAAGTGGACCTAAGACCTAAAACTCAGGGCGGAGATGAATCTGGACAAACTGCTGGCAGAACTGAAAGGGAAGAGTGGACGAAAATCTAAAAATATGGAACGGGATCTGAATGACAAACCAATTTTTTTGGGATATCCGTGACACCTATGGAACCTGCAGTAAAATCCCCAGGTTGATCAGAGCTCGTGGTTGATGGCTGAATTTCGTGGAAGCTGCTGTGGTACTGCGCGGACAGAACTCCGATGAAGACGAAGGCGGTGCGGTGGCAGCTCGTGGCGGCGGCGAGGATGACCGGAACTGATAGGGGAGGAGTCACACCTCCAGAGGCAACCTTCACAGCTGCAAGGGGGGAGAGAGGGTCGCACCAAGCTGGAGCTCCAACAATTTCTTTGATTCAAAATGGCATTAATTCATCAAAATGGGAAAATACAAGCATATATAGGTCACCCATCTAATCCATCCTCCACCGTTGGATCTAGGGGTGTGAGATGGAGGGTTGGGATGGCTTGTGACCATTCCACAAAAATACAATTAAAAAAATAAGGGGGGGACAGCCTATTGACTAGGGGGGAACAAGCTTGACATGGTAGGTGGGTGTTGGTTGGAAATGTTGACTATTTTGGTCCCTTGTCCCCCATGTGGACAATTGACCATTCAAACTTCTAGATGCCCCATGTGGCATGTTGACTGACCCCACGTGGGACCCTAGGCTGAGGTGGCCCAATGTGGTGGGGCCCGGGGGGCCTGTGGGGCCCACGGGGTCCGAAATGCTCGTAAGTCCCTATTACACTCAAAATGGCAAACCGAATGCAACGAAATAAATACAAATTACACACACATAAAGTCTAGCTCAATATAATAAATGGGGAGGCTCAAGGCGGAGTCTCCAGGCTGTCTCCGAGCCAGATAGATGCTGAGGTGGCTCGTGTCGTGCTCCGTGTGCGGTACCGGTGGCTCGGTGTGTCGTGCCGATCAACTGCTCGGGTGTCCGCACCAATTCTCCCCGGGTGGGAGAAACTTGACCCTGTCGAGTAAGGGTCTGCATCGCTCCTGTATCGCTCCAAAAGGTCCGGATCAATCCGCTGCAACTCGCCATGTGTGATCCATGTGTCCTCAGTAGCGGGCCGTCCTCTCCATCGCACTAGGTAGCGCGGGTAAGATCCACTCCTGGTAACTGTCACTTGCTCATCCAGTATACGATCTATATGCTCACGCTGCCGTGAAAAAGGGGCTGGAGGTGGAAGTGGACACTCAGGTGTGGGATCACTCTCAAGGGGAGGAGATGGCTCAAAAGGCTCACTAGGGATCACCGCTGGGTCCCTATATGCAACAAGATCCGATACATTGAAGGTAGAGCTTATACCATATTCCTCGGGCAGGTCCACAACATACTCATTGGATCCAACGCGTTTCAACACTCTAAAGGGATCGGCTCCGCGAGCTTGCAACTTCTTAACGGTTCCAGAGGGAAACCGTTCAGGTCTTACCCTGATCATGACATATTCGCCCTCGTGGAACTCTCGGTGGTGTCGGTGGGCATCGGCTAACTCCTTGTACCGTGCATTACTGGCCTCAATGTGACGACGGATGTCGTCATGCAAACTCCTAACATGCCTAGCAAACGACTCGGCCGACTCCGACACTCTAGCATGGATAGGCATGGGGACAAGGTCAACGGGTTTCCTAGGCCTACGACCTGTGACAATCTCAAATGGACTCATGCCGGTAGACCTATCCACCGAATCATTATATGCAAACTCAGCCATGGGTAGGATGAGATCCCAATCCCCGATGCGATCCCTAACAAGACACCTCAGAAGATCACCCAGACTCCTATTGACCACTTCGGTCTGACCATCTGTCTGGGGATGATATGCAGTGGAGAATTTAAGATGCGTACCTATCATATGCCATAGTGTCTTCCAAAAATAGGAAGTGAACCTAACATCACGGTCAGACACTATAGTGCGAGGCAACCCGAACTTGCACACCACATGAGTAAGGAAAAGGCGGGCTACCCTAGAAGCATCCAAAGTCTTTGAGCAAGGGATAAAGAGGGCCATCTTCGAGAAACGGTCAACAACAACATAGACCGAGTCATGCTTCCTAGAGGTACGTGGCAATCCCAAAACAAAATCCATACTAACATCCTGCCACGGGGCATCAGGCACGGGAAGAGGCGTATAAAGGCCTGAGCTTTGCTTCTTCATCTTGGCCGTAGCACATGTACGGCACTGAGCCACGATGTTAGCAACATCGCGCTTTAAGCTCGGCCAATAAAATCGATGATCCACTGCCTCAATAGTCTTGTTCCGACCAAAGTGGCCGGCTAGACCGCCCGCATGTAGTTCCCACACTAAGAAATCTCGAACCGAAGTTCGGGGGACACATAGCCTGCTACCTCGAAAGAGGTAACCCTCCTGAAGCACATACTCATCAAGGTCTCTCGAGGGTCCGACCTGGAGGGTGGTAAAAATCTGACCGAAGTCAGGACAATCAACATAGGCCTCCTTTATCTTCTCTAACCCTATGACCTCGGCACTCATGGTGGTAAGCAAGCATGCTCGCCGACTCAAGGCATCAGCCACCTTGTTCTCCACTCCAGCCTTATGTTTCAGCATAAAGGTGAACTGCTGGAGATACTCGACCCAACGACTATGACGCGAGTTAAGCTTCTTTTGCGAATGGAGGTACCTCAATGCCTCGTGGTCGGAGTATAGGATAAACTCCTGATGTAAAAGATAGTGCCTCCAATGCCTAAGAGCCTGAACAACTGCGTAGAATTTTTTATCATATGTGGAATATCACAGCTTCGTGTCATTCAGCTTCTCGCTGAAATATGCGATCGGGTGGGACTCCTGACTCAAAACTCCTCCAATTCCCACGCCCGACGCATCACAAGAGACCTCAAACACCTTCGAGAAATTAGGCAGTCGAAGGATAGGTGTCTGGGTCATACGCTCCTTGATGTCCCTGAAGGCAGCAGATGCGGCCTTCGTCCATACAAATGTGCCCTTCCGGATGCAATCCGTGATCAGGGCGGTGACGGAGCTAAATCCGCGGATGAAGCGACGGTAGAACGTCGCAAGGCCATGAAAGCTGCGGACATCATGAACCGTACGAGGTTCCGGCCACTCAACAACGGCCCGGACCTTCTCCGGATCGGCGGAGACCCCAGTACTAGACACAATGAAACCCAAGAAGATAAGCTGAGGTGTCATGAAGGCACACTTCTGTGGGTTAGCAAACAACTGCTCTCACCGAAGAAGTAGACAGACCTGCCGAAGGTGGTCCAAGTGGTCCCCTGTGGTGCGGCTATAGATAAGGATATCATCAAAATACACCACTACAAAGACTCCAATGAAAGGTCGAAGGACCTGAGTCATGAGCCGCATGAAAGTGCTAGGGACATTGGTCAACCCAAAAGGCATGACCAACCACTCATATAGACCGTCCTTGGTCGTAAATGCGGTCTTCCACTCATCACCTGGCCTAATCCTCACCTGATGGTAGCCACTCTTAAGATCGATCTTCGAAAAGATAGTGCCACCTGCCATCATGTCTAGCATGTCATCCAGGCGGGGAATAGGGAACCTGTACGTCACGGTGATCTTGTTGATGGCACGACTATCAATACACATTCTCCACGTGCCATCCTTCTTCGGGGCGAGTAATGCGGGTACAGCACATGGACTCATGCTGTCCCAGACAGATCCTCTCTGCACAAGCTCATCGACCTGCCATTTAAGCTCGGCATGCTCCGTGGGGCTCATTCGATAATGAGGAAGGTTGGGCAAAGAAGAGCTCGGAACAAGGTCGATAGCATGCTGAATATCCCGCATGGGTGGGAGCCCCTCGGGAAGCTCATCGGGAAAAATATCAGCAAACTCCTGCAGAATAGGAACAACCTCGGGTGGGAGCTCACCCTCGGAGTCCCGCTCCACCTCTCGGACCGTAATGGCAAACACCGGACAGCCCTGACTAAGCTCCTGCTCCATTTCCCGGGAGCTAATCATCATCAATCTCCTCATCGAGGGCTCTCCTGGGCCAGAGGTAACGGTCATAGCCCGAGCTGGGGATGGGGTACTAGGCCCGGGAACGGAAGGCTTCGGAGTACTAGGGCCAGTAGGACCCCTAACAGATGGGCTCTTGGGCCGAACGGGTTGGAGGGTGACCCGCTGGCCATCATGGTCGAAGGTACAGGTGTTCGACCGACCATGGAGTGTGGCATCTCGGTCGAATAACCACGGCCTACCAAGAATGATACTTCCCACTTCCATGGGAAGAACATCGCACCAGATCTCGTCACGGTAGGAGTGGAGCTGCAGTGGGACCAAGCACCGCAGCCTGACCGAAATGGAAGTGGTATCCACCCATGATACCTGGTAGGGGCAAGGGTGGTCTACGGGTGTGAGACCAAGACGAGTGACAGCGTTCGTGGAGATTGCATTGATACAACTCCCGTTATCGATGCCCACCTTGCAAATTTGCTTTCCCAGCCTACAGAATACATGAAGGATAGTGGTCCGACGCCAGTCATCACTGACCTGTGGCTGGGTGAGGATACATCTGACGACCCCCACGTGGGTATCGTCTGACTGCTGGGCATCCTGGGCCTCACCTCCCATCTCATAGTACTCGTCAGCTAACTCTTCATCTGCCTCATAGTTGACTAACTCGAGGCCCGTAGGGGTGGTATCCTCGGCCTGTGTGTCCCCAATGTGAAGAGATGGGCGGGTGGGACACTGGTTGGCGAAATGGCCAAACCCATTGCAGCGATAACACTACTGTCGTGATCCACTAGGCTCCCCAATCATAGGTCCTTTACCTTTATCCTCCCGACGGATAGGAGGCGTAGGCAACAAAGGACGTGCAGGAGGTGCGGGTGCCGGTGGACGGACTGTGGGTGGGGCCGTAAGATGCTGGGGACGAGGAAGGTCCCTCGGGGGTGGAGGACGAGGCCTAGGAGCAAAGGGCTCGGGGCGAGCGGGCTCCTGAGGTCAAGTCATGGGGGCCCTCGGATACGTGCTAGATGAGCCACGGGACTCGACACTACGAAGGGGAAAGGAGCCCAACCGATGGGGTGACTCAAACTCGGCCTCGAACTGCTCCAATTCGAGAGCAATCTGATATGCCTGCTCCAAAGTGGTGGCATTGCGGCGAAAGAGTTCATATTGATAATTGGGCCGCAAACCTCTCCGAAAGCGGGATATCGTCATGGTGCTCTCTTCCGTGACCCCGCACCGCAAATAATACTCATCGAACTCGGCGGTGTACTCGGTCACGGATCGGTTCCCTTGGGAGATGCTTTGCCACTTGTCTATGAGACGTTGGCGATTTGAGGCGGGAAGGTACTTCTCCCTCAACTTGGTTTTCATATCATCCCAAGTACCGATCTGGGGTTGACGTCGCTGGTTGAGCAGGCTCTCCACATTGATCCAATAAGTTTGAGCCTGCCCTTGTAGCTTCATCTTTGCGTATCGGACTCTTCGGTGGTCCGTCATCTCAAACCACTCGAAGTACCGGTCCATGCCGGCCTCCCAATCTAAATACACCCTAGGGTCCAGGGACCCGCTAAAAGTGGGAGGGTCCGCACGCACACCCCTAAGAATGCGGTCGTCATCCTCGTCATCATGATTCCGTCGTTGATGACGACGACCGTTACCCCCGTGATCATTGTCGGAGGCATAATCATCCACTATAGGCGCCTGTTGCCTCCCGACATCCTCCACCTGAGCCCTTGGCACAGCGGGTTGCTGCACCGGCTCTTGTTGGCCGTTCGTCGGCGCGGGTTGCGCCGCTATTGGGCGCCTCTCTAGGACGGCAATCCTCCCAACAAGGCCTTGAATGGACTGCTCCGAAACCCCGGCCCGATCCTCGAGGACCTTCATCCGCCCTTCTAGACGCGTCCCTATGCCATCCATACGCGTACTAAGACCATCCATATGCGTGTCTAAACGATCCATGATGGCCCGGAACATCTCGGCCGTGGAAGACTCATCGGAACTACGGGCTCGGGACTCCGCCATAGGTGGTGGTGGCGAGTACTGGGTGCCTCGACGGGTGGGCATGCAAAGACACACGACCTAGAAGACACCGACTAATGCAAACACACACTAACTGATGCACTTAGACCTAAACCAATATCCAGTACGGGGCGGAGTTAATCGATCCAAAGATCACTCCCGCAAGTGTGCGACCTCCCGGTAGGCGTAGCCTAATGTTCGGACAACACCTTTTAAGATACCGAATAAAGGGTGCAAATGTAATTTAAAACACACTCTTTTTTTGTTTTGAAAATATTGATGGTCCTAGACTCGACTTAGACCATGATGCATGACTTATGCAACGACTACCCTAGACTCGACTTGCTCTGATACCAAACTGATGCGGGACGGACACGGGGACCGACTCTACGTGGTATGGACCTCGGACTCTAGACGTGGACACGACCAGCAACACATGATGGGAGAGATATTAGGCCCGACACGGAGAGCTCCCATAGGCTACACGTCGCTAACAGAAGTGCAAACTCACTCGGCGTCCCATGCGAGGGAAAGCGTGGATCGTGCGCGGTTAAGGAACCGGCAGAGTTCAAGGTAGTCAGACTCACTTCCGGATTCGGATCGAGTCACGGGACGGGTCACTCTCACTCTCACAGCGGTGACATGGACACACGGGCTAGTACCTACACTCTCGGCAGCGGCAAAAGACCGTATACTAGCTAAGCAAATGAACGCCAAGAGGTTCGGACCATTACCTCCACGCACCCGGCGTGGCGAAGACAACCCCGGCCAATCACGGACCCCCGGTTAACACAATTTTACAGCAGTACAATAATTTGACCCACTCCACGCAGGGAGGTAAAAGGTCACATGCGGGGCCCGGGAATCACGCGAATTGGGTTGACGGGCAGCATCTTGATGTCGCCCGGCGGTGCCGAACTCCGCGTTTTCGTGCTTTCCGAACGGCGGGTTCTGCGGGCCCGTGGGGCCCACGGGTGGCGCTGGCCTCCGGATCTGCAGGAGTGGGTCCCACTGTGATGGGGACCCCTGGTGACACACCTCCACGGAAGGCGGTCGGCCGGGAACGCCGATCGGTGGCCGAACAACTCCGATCTCCAAGCTTGTGGAATGCTGCCCTCAGATTTTTGCTTGCTGTTTTCAGGCATGCGCTCCGGTGAAATCAACTGCTGCGATCAGCCCCGTCGCCGGAATGCGACGAAACCAGCGCCGTTGGAAAGAGGACTCAAAATCCTCCAACTTAGGGCCAGTGGATTCCTCTGAACCTGCATGGACCTGGAACTTAACTAATTTGTAATTCTCTGCTACACAGTTCCAGAACTCTCAGTTCAGCACATCAGTTCCCTATAAATGGCCATTGACCGCCTACTTACAGTGGGATTCAGACTTCAAGCTATTCTTTAAAGTTGTAGATAATCAAACCACGACGTTGGGACAATTTTTAGAATTGGATTTGGAGGTGGTGGTGATTTGATAGGATTTTTGGAGTGTCTGGTGGTCGGATCTAGGAACGGGTGGACAGAACTTCAGGTGGATCTGAGAACGATTTGTTGAAAATATGAAATGGATGAACTAGAAATTTAGAAATATTGTGGATGAAGGGGTTGGTGGAAGGAAGATCCATTAAAATTGGGCGAACCAAAGAAAGTCAAAAAGTGGACCTAAGACCTAAAACTCAGGGTGGAGATGAATCTGGACAGACTGCAGGCAGAACTGAAAGGGAAGAGTGGACGAAAATCTAAAAATGTGGAACGGTATAGGAATGACAAACCAATGTTTTTGGGATATCTTTGACACCTATGGAACCTCCAGTAAAATCCCCAGGTCGATCAGAGCTCATGGTTGATGGCTGAATTTCATGGAAGCTGCTGTGGTACTGCGCGGACAGAACTCCGATGAAGACGATGGCGGTGCGGTGGCGGCTCGTGGCGGCGGCAAGGATGACCGGAACTGATAGGGGAGGAGTCACACCTCCAGAGGCAACCTTCACAGCTGCAAGGGGGGAGAGAGGGTCGCACCCAAGCTGGAGCTCCAACAATTTCTTTGATTCAAAATGGCATTAATTCATCAAAAGGGGAAAATACAAGCATATATCTGTCACCCATCTAATCCATCCTCCACCGTTGGATCTAGGGGTGTGAGATGGGGGGTTGGGATGGCTTGTGACCATTCCACAAAAATACAATTAAAAAAATAAGGGGGGGACAGCCTATTGACTAGGGGGGAACAAGCTTGACATGGTAGGTGGGTGTTGGTTAGAAATGTTGACTATTTTGGTCCCTTGTCCCCCATGTGGACAATTGACCATTCAAACTTCTAGATGCCCCATGTGGCATGTTGACTGACCCCACGTGGGACCCTAGGCTGAGGTGGCCCAATGTGGTGGGGCCCGGGGGGCCCGGGGGGCCCACGGGGTCCGAAATGCTCGTAAGTCCCTATTACACTCAAAATGGCAAACCGAATGCAATGAAATAAATACAAATTACACACACATAAAGTCTAGCTCAATATAATAAATGGGAAGGCTCAAGGCGGAGTCTCCAGGCTGTCTCCGAGCCAGATAGACGCTGAGGTGGCTCGTGTCGTGCTCCGTGTGCGGTACCGGTGGCTCGGTGTGTCGTGCCGATCAACTGCTCGGGTGTCCGCACCACAAACTCATTCCCATCCGGGTGTATCTCAGGCTCAATATCCTTCTTACGGGCCCCCTATTTCCACTGTCTATCCTTCTACTCATGCCTATGGGCCTCCCCTTTCCGCTACAGTCTTTCCGTCCGCTCCTCAAATACAATCGGCGTCCTTCACTACCCCTGCTCCCTCCCAAGTGCAGGACTTGCTTAACAAGTGGGCTGCCATGCAGCAACAACTCGATTTCCTCCAGAAAAGGGTTGGCCCACAATCCTTGGCCGATATTCCTATTCCGAGCTTCCAGAACATTCGGTTCCCTCTGCAATCAGAGCTCCCCAACTATCGCAAGTACGATGGGAACAGCAATCCCTTTATCCACGTGAGGGATTTTCTATATGAATCGGCGCAGTTCCAATATGATGATCGCCTCATGGCGTACTTGTTCCGCCGATCCTTAGATGGAGTTGCTCTGGAATGGTTCTATTCTCTGCCACTGGAAGAGGCCAAAAGTTTCAAGGTAGTTAAGGACAAATTCATTCAGCGGTTTCAAGACAGGGTTGGACCGGAATATTCATTTACAGACCTAGTAGCCGAAAAAATGAAACCGGAAGAAGAGTTCGCCACCTATGCAGACAGGTGGAGGCAGATGGCCGCCAGAGTGCCTGGCCATATTCCGGAGGAAGAGAAGGTCAAATTGCTGATCTCCAATGCCACGCCTACTTTTCGCAACATCCTCGCAATGAATGACATAGCTAACATGCATCAACTCTACAGCCGGGCGCGCTTCATACAAACTCAATTCAAGGACTCCCCTATCCATTCTCTATTCGAAAACCAAAAGCCCAAGTACCACAAGAAACCACAAGGGCCGGTTACCGAGGGAGTCCAAACAAGCGAGCAAGTACAAGCCGTTGCTTTTCCATTTCAGGCCGCACCCTTCCGCTACAACCAAAACCCCCACAATCCACAAAACCCCGCTCCACAAAGCTTCCAGGCCACTCCACAAAACCCTCCCCCCGCCTTCACCATTCCTCAAAACACCTTCACCATTCCGCAACAACCACCGCCACCATCACAATACCATAACGTCCCTCCACCCAACGGCTACAACAATAACAACCCTAATAGCAAGCGCCCGGCTCCCAGGAGAGCCCAGTATCCTCCATTGCCAGAGACACTTACAGATATTTTCTCGGCACTCATGTCAATAAATGCAATCCAACTTCCTCCGGAACGACCTGTTTGGAACCCGGCGGTTGATCAGACTAAATATTGCATGTTCCATAGGCAGCCGGGCCATACCATAGAAGGATGCTTTCAGTTCCGAGATCTGGTATATGACCTTCATGAGGGGCAGAGAATCGACTGGGCCGAAATGCATAGGGCCATTGTTGAGATTAAAGAGAAGAGAAGACAGCCGCAGGGGCAGCAAGTGCAGTAGCACCAAGCACCGCAGCCGCAGCAGCCGCCACAACAGCAGCAACCGCAGCAAGTACAAGACCTGGGCATCCATCAGAACCCGATGCCGAATCATCCACCCGCTCCTCAGCAGCAGCCACCAGCACCAACACAAGTAAACGTGGTTCAACCCCCGGCCCCCAACGCCGGGTGGTCTTTCGATGATGATGGCGCCACACCGCAAGTAATGGCCTTCCACCACAACCTCCGCAACCATTCCTTCATCCTCCCTACACAACCAACACCCTCTCCGCTCGTCTTACCTTCCACACCCGCTCCAGCAAACCCTCTACCGCTCTCCATCCCATCATACCCTCCGACACTTACTCCCCTCACCATCATCACACCACCACCTAATCCTTCGCCCACTCTCAAACATCCACTAGCCTTCCCTCCACCCGCATCAACGTCCATCATCGCCGTGCCTTCCACCAATCCCTCACCTATCATCCGCCCACCCTCCATTAACCTTACCAACCCTACGCTCCACCAAATCACCTCCCCCGCACCACCTGTCCCACTCATCCACCCTACAGGGCCCATCATACTCTCTTCGGATGCTGCGGCAAACTGTGCCTTAAGGCGCGGGAAGATGTTCCATAGGAATTACGTTACTACTTCTAATCCCCAGTCCACCCAGCCAACGGCCGAGCAAGAGGAAGCTGAACCTCTGTCGGGTACCCAGTATGACTTGTTACATCATCTGGATCGGGTACCCGCTAAGATATCTGTACTGGAGCTGATCAAAAGGTCTACCCTTCATCAGGATGCACTGAGGGATTTCCTGTAGAAGGTGATGGTTAGTGAAGACATGGCAGTCGACAGCTTACCAACGGCACTAGCAACTATCTCCAAAGGGCCGGCAATTACGTTCTCAGAAACCGAGCTTGCACCTCCGGGGGCTCGGCAAATGCCACTCTGCATAACAATTACCCTGAACAAGGTCAACATTGAAGCAGCACTGGTTGACACGGGGGCCTCAATTAATGTTTGTCCACTTAGCACCCTCCGAGCATGCAACATATCTGAAGAGTTAGTACGGCCTACTCCCACCACTATAGCAGCATATGACAACTCAAGGCGAGCATGTCACGGGATAATCACCATTCAGGCAGAGCTCGGGCCCCTTGCTATGGCCATGGAATTCTATGTTCTCGATATCGACCCTATGTTCAAGGCTATCTTGGGTCGTCCCTGGATTGACACGCTTGGCGCCGTACCCTCCACCGCACATCAGTGCGTTAAATTCCCCTTCCAAGGGAGGGTCGTCAAAGTCAAGAGCTTGTCCACGGTGCAGACAGTCAAGGCCATCTCAGATCAAGTTATTCCCACACTCTGGCCGAGCAGCCGGCCCGTTCTGTCAGTACTCGATCTGAACTTTCCTTGGGCTTACACATCTCCTAAGCCCATCACTACTCCAGTCAATGTCAAAGTGAAGCCGCAGATTCGAGATTCAAAGGGGTGGAACATTATATTGAAACTGGGCTATCAACTGGGGAGAGGCCTCGGCGCGCAACTGCAAGGCATGACTAAGCCTATACCCAAGGGAAGAAAAATGGGTAGGCGAGGTCTCGGTTATAAGGAGACAGCATTATCTATGATGGGTGATTCTGGGCCGCTTACCTGGGATTATCGTCAGCACTTTGTCAGAGGTCCTCTCCAGCCCGGCACATTAGCTCCAAAGCCGGTTCAGCCAAGAAGGGATATAGTTTGTCCAATTGCCAGTCCGCCTTCCCTACCAGGAGGGTCAGATGATGACATGCTCGACTACAGTCAGGCCTTGCAGAGGCTCTTTTATGAGGAGGAGCGCCAGAAGCAACAAGAGGTTCGGCTCGTGCAGTGGAGGCCGAAGAAGCAGCCCGCGGTTAAATTGAAGGAGAAGGAGAGCTCTCCAGTTATCTTCTCTTGGTCTCCCTTACGCTTCCAATCCATCTTTCACGCCTTCCTCCTGTCATGGTAAATCCATCCGTCTTTGATCCGCCGGAGATTCTATTCATTCCTTGTGCTTGCGGGAAGTGCCCGTGCCTTGATCTATCCGCTCTATTTACTCCTCCTCCTCCCAATGCTCAACTCCATGAGATGTGGTTCTCTTCTTCTGACCCCTTCTTCGATTGCATCTTCCCCGAGCTGTTCCCTATGTAGCTCCCACCTCCTCCGTCTTGCTATGTAGTCTCTACTGATCTCCAGGAAAAAAAAACGTGAAATTTAAAACGGAGATTTCAATGGAAGATTACGCTATCTTGTCTCCATCCTCCTTCTCCTAGGGGCACGACTCCCCTTCTCCTCCCCTTCCACTAAGTCTTCCCTCTCCTAGGTTAGGGTTAGGGTCTAGTGAGTCTAAGGAAGTAGAGTCAGTTAGGTCTAGAGAAGTAGGGTCTTGTTCTGGGTCGTCCAACCCTTCCCATTCTGAGCCGCGCCCGCTTGCGCGTCCTTCCCGATCTATTCCTGATAGGTTCTTGCAAGATCTAGCTCAGCGGTGTCATGCTCTTTTGAAGTGCCCGGAATTCGTCGCTACAGCAATTGTGATTAAAGACGAATAGAAAATAGAAGGGGAATGGAGCGACGACGGATTAGGCGTCTATGAGGTTTCGGATGAGAAGGATCCAATAGATGAAGACAACAACGTAGATGACACTGTCGATTTATATACACAAGGACTAAAAAGATTCGACCAGCCGTCGACGGCAGTGGATGAACCTACAAAGGAAATCAACTTGGGAACAGAAGAAGACCCAAGGCCCGTCATTATTTCTGCTAATCTCCCTTCACAGGTAGAAGAAGATCTAATTAAGATATTAAGGGAGTATAGCGATTCTTTCGCCTGGTCTTATGAGGACATGCCAGGTCTTGACCCCTCCTTAGCGGAACATCGACTCGTGCTTAAACCAGGGGCAACACTTGTGAAACAACGGTCAAGAAGATTTCACCCCCACATGGCCTTAAGAATCAAGGAAGAGGTCGACAAGCTATACAAGGCCAAGTTCGTCAGAGTAGTCTTATATCTCCAGTGGGTGGCGAACATAGTCCCTGTTCTCAAGAAGGATGGAAAAGTGCGCATATGCATTGATTTCAGGGACCTAAACAAAGCATGTCCCAAAGATGATTTCCTGCTACCTCATATAGATGTTCTAGTGGATAACACTGCCGGGTACGAAGCTCTGTCATTTATGAATGGGTACTCGGGCTACAATCAAATCCGTCTCGCTCCGGAAGATCAAGAGAAAACTTCCTTCACCACGCCCTGGGGCACGTATTGTTATGTGGTTATGCCATTTGGGTTGAAGAACGCGGGTGCCACCTATCAAAGGGCAATGATGGCCATTTTCCACGACATGATGCACATATACATGGAGGCTTACGTGGATGACATCTTGGTGAAATCAAGAACAAAAGAAGAACATCCCTCTATTCTGGCTAAGGTGCTGCAGAGAGCCAGGGAGTATAAGCTTAAGATGAATCCGAAGAAGTGCGTATTCGGAGTCTCCTCAGGGAAGTTGCTAGGGTTCATAGTGAGCAAACGGGGGATCCAGATTGATCCTAATAAAGCACAGGCCGTCATGGACATGCCTCCGCCAAAGAACATTATGGAACTTCGAGGATTGATTGGTCGGCTACAATTCATTAGAAGATTTATATCTCAGCATTCTCAAAGGTGCCGCCCATTTTATGAGTTGCTTAAGGTGGGGGCCAAGTTCGAATGGAATCAAGATTGTCAGAAGGCCTATGAGGACCTCAAAGAGTACCTAACCAATCCCCCGATTTTGCAGCCTCCTGTCCCTGGGAAACCCCTAATCCTATACTTCTCGTCATCGAGGACTCCCTAGGGGCGGTTTTGGCACAAGTGGATGATGAAGGAAAAGAGCGGGCCGCGTACTACCTCTCTCGACTGTTTAATCCAGCTGAATCCAAGTACACCTCTATGGAGAAGACTTGTGCCGCCTTAGTGTGGGTATCTCAGAAGCTTAAACATTACTTTCTCGCCCATCCAGTTTGGTTGATCTCCAGAATGGACCCGGTCCGTTATCTCCTAGAAAAGCCCGTCCTTTCTAGTAGGTTAGCTCGCTGGCAGAGCTTCCTCTCTCAGTTTGACATCACCTTTGTCGTTCAGAAGGCAGTCAAGGGATATGCTATTGCTGAGCATCTCGCACATCTTCCTATTCCTCATACCGATTCCATTCAGGATGATTTCCCTGATGAGCATCTCTCTGTCCTTTCTCATCATCCCTTCTGGTCTCTGCACTTCGACGGTGCACTCAACTCTCAAGGCCAAGGGATCGGAGCTATCTTGCTTACTCCAGAGGGAGTAACCATCCCCTTCGCTTATCAACTTCGATTTCCTGCTACCAACAACATCGCTGAGTATGAGGCTCTCCTGGCGGGCTTGAAGCACGCCTATCTCCTAGGCGCGTGCTATTTGAACATCATAGGAGACTCTCAGCTCGTTCTACGGCAAGTTCTGTCCACTTACCGTACTCGTGACCCCAAGCTCAAACCTTATCAAGATTTGGTCACGCTCATTGCTAAGCGATTCCGTAAGCTGATCTATATCCATACTCCCCGTTCTTTGAACATTCTAGCTGATGCTTTGGCATCCCTTGCTTCCTCCTTATTTTTCCCTCTCAGTCGTAGTACTGAGACCATCATCGTCCAGAGATTGGACGCACCCTCTATTAAAGATCCCTGGTTCGTCAACCTCAGGAAATCTGTAGAGGCGAGAGTTGAGAAGGAAGACCTCAAGGAAGTTTCATTAACAGAACTCGAGGAGATTCTGGACGAAGAGGAATTGCCTTGGTATCATGAAATCAAATTGTTTTGTAAAGAAGGGTCATTCCCAGAAGGGGCAAAGGCCGAGCGGCGTAAGTCAATAAGAAGAGTCGCCGCAAGGTACACTATCATTGCAGGAGAATTGTATAGGCGTGCTACTAATGGAATGCTCATGAGATGCTTGGATGATGTAGAAGCTTGGAAGGTGGCTGAGGCGGCCCATTCTAGCGAGTGTGGAGGTCATGTCAATGGCCAGGCTCTAGCAAAGAAGATCCTTAGGCAGGGCTACTATTGGCCCACTCTAGAGGAAGATTGCTCCCTCTATGTCCGGAGGTGTCTTGAATGCCAACTCCATGCTGATAAAGTTCACTCTCCAGCTTCGTCCCTCCATCCTATGACTGCTCCTTGGCCATTCTCTATGTGGGCTTTCGACATCGTCGGCCCACTCGGTGATCCTAATTCTCAGATCAAGCAAAAATCCTTCATCCTCACCGCTACTGAGTACTTCACCAAATGGGCCGAAGCCGAGGCATACGCAGAGATCAAAGCTACAACGGTGTGCCGCTTTATCATGAAGAATATCATCTCGCGGTTCGGAGTGCCAAGCAGCATCGTCACCGACAATGGACCCCAGTTCGTCTCCCAAGAGCTTAAGGACCTATGTAAGAAGTTCAATATTGCACTGCATCATTCATCTCCATATTACCCTCAAGGCAACGGTCAAGCCGAGGCCACTAATAAAACCCTTCTTAAAATCATTAAGAAAACATGCGAAGCACATAAATTTTCTGATTGGCCTGAAAGATTGGTAGAAGCTCTGTGGGCTTACCGCACCTCCGTCCGCACCCCTACGGGACAAACTCCCTACTCTTTAACTTATGGGATGGAGGCGGTGCTCCCATACGAGATCTTAATCCCTTCCCTTAGAGTGCAGCTCGATAAGGAACTTAATCTTGATGAACGTCGGGAGGCGTTGCTGGTCCAGTTGGAACTCTTGGATGAGAAGAGGATGAACGCAGCCGATCACATGTCCGTTTATCAAAAGAGGGTTTCGCGTTATTTTCAAAAGAAGGTAATCGAACGAAAATTTTGTAAGGGTGAAATGGTTTTGAAACACAAATTCATTCGGTCTGCAGGTCCTAGGTCCAAGTTGCAACCTAACTAGGAAGGGCCATTTGTAATAAAAGAAGCTTATCCAGGGAATGCTTATCGTTTAGTAAACGCGGAAGGTGAGGAGCTCTCTCACCCGTGGAATGGGTTGTATCTTAAGCGTTTCTTTCCTTAAAAATTTAAAACCATGTGCTTCTCCGGTAATAGGAACTTCCTCCCTATCTTCAAAAAGAGGGTCTCGAGTAAGGCAGTCACACACTACACGACGTCCCTGGTCGGGTTCCTTGCTTATAAGACACCGTTTTCCTCGGCCATGCTTTAGGAGAAAGTCGAAGTCCCTGTCCGCTTCATTCTTCGGCTGAATCCAGGGGCAAGGAGTGAATAAGGAGGCGACAACCAACCCAAGCTCCCTAACGAGAAGAGGTCTCAAATAGGGGCAAGTCCGTTATGACCAGACGCCACAAGGAAGAAAGGACAAGAAAAGAAAAGGAGTGCTCTTTACCAACAAGATCAAAAGCATCATCTCAAAGTCTGTGAATAAGATTTCAAAAGCTCCAAAGGAAAGAGAAAACTAGGCATGACAAGAGTGGCCGTACAGTTCCCCGCGGGACGTTATGAGCCCGGTCGCATGCATGCCTAGGTGGAACAAAGGTTCGATGACGGACATAAAAGCCCCGGCGCAACAGACCAAATCTCTAATAGGGTTGTGCGGTGAGGGAACCAAGTTCTAAAAACTCCCATATCTGGCCTAAGCTTACCCCCGTGTTCCTTTTTTCTTTTAGGACTGAGATGAGTACCCTAGGTATGGCTTTGGTAAAAACACCGTCACAATGATTAGGCCTCGGCCAGGGGTTGTCACAACATTGCACGCCGGTCTCGAGACTCAACCTAAAAACGAGGAAGGTCTCGTGTTGCTAGAGAGGCACTGGTTTTTCAAAATCCAAAAACAACAACAAATATTTTCAAAAATCCAAAAATAACAAATATTTTCAAAAATCCAAAAACAACGAATATTTTCAAAATCCAAAAACAACAAATATTTTCAAAATCCAAAAAAAACAACAAATATTTTCAAAAATCCAAAAACATCAAATATCTTTCAAAAAAAAAAACAAAACAAATATTTTCAAAAACATTAAATATTTTTCAAAACTCCCAAAAATACCATCATATGCATAGCATGCATCGCATGTTCATTATGTTTTCGCCCATTTAATAAGGCTCCACCCCTTGACCAAACATCAAGAAACAGTTATTACCTAACTTGCTTCAAGGCAAGGGGTTGAGTCTAAGAACAGATCTAACTTGTTTCATGTTTGAGTGTGTGCAGAATATAGGGGCAAGCCCAAAAGCAAAAGCCCACAACTATGCAGGTTCAGAGTGTGTAACGCGCCAGCATCAGACTGTTACAGTCATGTAACGGGCCCGTATTTGACCGTCATTTCACTTCAGGCATGGGCCTTCTTCTTTTCCTTAAACCATCACTATAACGGTCTGAGACTCTCCGTTACTTAAATATAACGGCTCAAGACCCATCCGTCATATCCTTCAGAGACCGGGCTCTTGTTACTCTCATTATGACGGCCTGTCGCAGGACCGTTATTTCCTTGTAGCGGCCCAGTGCACATCCGTCATATCCTCCAGAAGCCCTGTCTGTTCACATCAGTCTAGCCTTTCAAATGTTGGAACTCAAGATCATTCAACGATGGCAATCTCATCTCATTCAAGCAAAGATTAATGAAATATAATTCTTGATAAATTCAACTTCGATTGTCAGTTACATGATATCTTTCATGAATAAAAAAAAGGGAAAATCAAGATACATTCAATTTCTTATCCGCAAGAGGGCGGATTCTTCTCAACTCTTTTATGTAATCTCGGCGTGTTTCGTCGTTCTCTTCAACTTCTACTTGCCACGGACGCACCTTGCTGATCTCCCACATGGTCAGCGTGTTCCGGATCGCTCTTTCATCTTCCTCGGTCCCCATCTTCCTAGGTAGAAGGGGAGGGTAGTGTGATAGTGCAGAAACGCTGATTCGAGGTAATCCGATCTGAAGATGGCATCGGTGCGGGTTGTAGATCGCCATGATAGTGTTCCCTACTAGCTGGAGGTCCAGGCCTTGACGCCACGGTATTTTGAGAAGAGTGCTTCGGAGGACTCTTGGTCGCATGATGAATTTGTCTATTGGCAAAGTGTTAAAGAAGAGGCGCCATTCATCCCGAGTTTTCTTATCCGCTGTCTTGCATTCAACCTGAGAAGAGTATCCAAATGCCCCTCCAATAAAGAAGAGAGGGTGGCTCCCAAAGATCCGGCTTGCTGAGATTATGTCTTCCTTAGGAAGGAATTTGATTCTTATTCCCATCCAGCACTCAAGGAGTATCATGGAGCCGAACAAAAGTCCTCCTGTACAAGCCGAGCTTAGTCCTTCATAAAGGTATGAGAGGACCGCTTGAGAGATAGACATTCCCCGCCACAGCCCGCTGATAATACCAAGATTTTGAATGTCTAAGAGGTGGTCGGTAGTGGTAAAAAGAAAGACTCCACACAAGCAAACCACCACCGCCTTGGCTATCGCTTCATGTCTCTCCCACTTGTTTTTACAATGAGACACTATCCACTGTGCCAAGGGTATCAAGTGGATGTGGTGTGGGCTGATCATGGTTCGCACGTCCTTTGGATTGTGAATGAAATCACTCAAGATCAAGGACGGGTCGATAGGCTCTATTGTGTAGCAAACCCGGTCTTCATCCCCCACCTTGGTCTTAGGAAGGGTTAGGTAGGTTTCTACCTCCTCCAATAGGACGGTTGCTTCAAAGGAAGGGAAGATGAAGGTATGAGTTTGTGGATGCCATAATTCCACAAGTGCTGAAAGGCTTGGCCAATCGAAAGATAATTTCTGGAAATTCTTCCCTAAAACCAAGAGGGGTTGGAGGTGCCATGCTTTAAGGATTGATGTGACCTCTATGGGGAGTGCCTTTACCATGGGAGCCACCCACTTCAGATTGGAATAGCACCTTGGACCAGGAAGGGGCTTGAGAAAAGAAGGAAGGAAGTCATGAAAAGAAGAAGTACAGCAAAATTCTAAACTTTGGATGAATTGTAAGAACTTACCACTCTTAGGACGTTGGATCTTAAGTGCTTGGGAATTGAGGTTAGCCGTTGAAGCTCTCCATATTCCCTCCTTGCATCTTTGGGGCCGGGGTAAGCTTTCTCCTCCATAGCCATCACCTCGAAGCTCCTCTTCATCATGTTTTCTGCTCTTTGGAAGAGCTCTTCAAACCCTAGAGCAGAGGTTTCAGCAAAGTTGCGATTTTGATTAAGGTTTCAAGTTACTAAGGCTTATATTTAACTTTGAAAGGTTAAGACTCAGGCTAGAAGGCTTTATCTTCAATTAGGATAAGTTCTAGTGATGGATCAAGTGGCTAAACCTCGTGTTTTAGTTATCTCGGCTCAATCCGTTTCGGATTACAACCCAGATTCTGACGGTCCATCGTGCGGCCGCTACTTCATTCCGACACGCCAGCCCTTGGCTGTCACATTTTCTACGGGTTTCAATTCCCCGAATCATGTTCTGTGGAGAATAACGGTCTAAGGGTCTACCGTCGCTTCCTGTAACGCGCAAGCCCTAAGCCGTCGCATTCTCAGCTACTCAGTTCCTTCTCTTTTGGGCTAAAACACTTCTTGACGGTCTTGCTTATGACCGTCTCTTTCTAACGCGTCCTCTTCAGACCGTCGCATTTCCTGCTAGTTGCCCTGGACAACTATCGTTCTGCCATGATCAACGGTCTGACCCGTGGCCGTTACTTGCCTTTGACGCACCCTCGATTGGCCGTCGTTTATCCTGATGCCCCACTGCCAGAGTGGGCTTCTGATGATTAACGGTCTTTCACCAGAGCGTCGTTTGATTATGACGGTCAGACCTTAGACCGTCACTTTCTCTGCTGCTAAGTTCAGGCTATTCCTTCTGCCCTTGCCTAGACCTGGCGGTCTTTCACATTGTACACCTCATTTTCTTCCCATTTTCATACATGCATTCCTGCATACATCTCATTCATTCATTCCCATTTTCGTCCATCCTGCATTTTCACATTCATTCATTCACGCTCGCATCAAAAATTAAAACAAAATAGAAAACTAAAAAGAAGGGATCTCATTCCATTTTGCCAAAGGTTCTATACAAATGATAAATAAAACATAGAGAAAGGCATCATTCGACCGGTCTATCAGCTGGGCCACCCTCATCCTCCCCATCCTCAGGTCTCCTCGCGGGTGGCGGTGCTATGGAAGCACTCTCCTCCTGCTGTCCTCTCTCTGTACTCTCATTCCTCCGCTGGGCGGAGGAGCTGACAAGGAAATTCCCTACTGAGCCGCTAGGGGCAGCACTCCTATGTACCCCACTCTGGGAGGCACTCCGCTCCGGTCCCCGGCCAATCATCCGGACCGTCCGCTCCAGTGTCCGCAGCTCGATCTTCAGTGTAAAGATCTGACGCCGCGTCTCCCGTGCCTCGGTCCGGTAGCGATCCAAGTGGCTGTCCCGATCCGAAGCTCCTCCACCTCAGCTCGCGCCCGCGCTAACTCCTTCCGGAGTCGTTCCATCTCTGCATCATCTGGGCGTCGCAGGGTCTCCGCTCTCAGCCGGGCCATCTCCGCCCGTACCAACTCCGTCTCTGCTTGGGCTCGATCAGTCTCGGCCCGGCTTCTCTCCACCTCAGCTCTCGCCTGGCTGGCCTCGGCCATTGCTGCTGCTAGATCCCTCGCCTGTAGATTGCACTTCATATCATTAGTCATGAAGCATTTAATTAGGCATAATCATAAGTTTTTTTAGTCTCTTACCCGCTCCGTGAGGGTGGCCTCCGCCTCCTCGGCCCGGGCAACCGCCCGAGCAAAGTCAGCTTCCTGCTCAGCCCTGCCTCCCGCAGGCTGCGAGGAAGATGATGGGGCATCCGTTCCAGCGCGTTGGGCTCCCTCGGCCCGCTGCATTTAGAAGTCATGGTCAGTTGACATTGGCATTTGCATCATGAACATCATCACATAAATCATGAGCATTTAAGTTTTTAGTCTCACCAGGAGCTCCAGGGCAGTCCGGTACCCGTCCCGCTGTTGGATGGTGGAGTGGAGTAGCCCTTCCAGCTCGGCTATCCGTCCCTCAGGGTCTAGCTACATTTTAGAAAGCATGAGTCAGCATATATCACATTGCACATTGCATAATAGAAAAGTTTAGAGTTTTAGTTTGCATACCGGTCGTCAGGTACCTCGGTACACCCGGTCGCCGTAGAGTCGAGCAAAGGCCTTCAGATATGCCTCGTCGCTCTCATCTCGCTCCTTCACCGCTCGGCCCCGCCTGTTCCAATCGTGGACGTACTTCGCCTTCCGGGCGCACCAATCCACGTTACCGCTGATGCCCCTTGCTGACTTGCCGGGGTGGTCGTCGCTGTGGCGTGGAAAGGTCACCTCTGGCTGGTGTAGTCCTCGGGTCCGCAGGATCAGCCTGTCGTGCAGAGGCTCGATGATATGGAGGCAATGCAACCATATGTCTTGCCCCCGATACGATAAGGCCGCCTCCACCCATGGCTGTCCCGTATAGCCCTCGTCGCGGTATGGGGTCCATCTCACCTGAGAGCATTTAGTTCATTCATTAGCATATGAAAGCATTAAAAGATATTTGGAAAGCATTTTAGAAAGCATTTAGAAACATTTAAAAGCGTATAGAAATCATTTTAAGTTCTGGACTTACCGATGTATGCGGGAAGGAGTCCAGGTCATCCTAGATCGTCCGGGTCAGTCTACTGATCGACCCTGTGTCCCTCGCCACCGACCAATGCCTCGCGATCGGTATGCGGCCGGGATGGAGTAATGCGCCTCTCCCGATGCCCGGGAGGTACATATAGCTCCAGATCTGCATTTAGAAATCGAGTCAGTCGAATCATTGCATAAATCATTGCATAAATCATTTTTCATAAATCATAGCATCAATATTCATGGTATAATAGAAAGCATTTAGAAGTGCATTTACTTGTAGGAAAGGCGAGAAGCCGCCCAGCATCGTCTGCCTATCCGTAGTGCTGAGGGACTCGAACAGGAATGCAAGCACTGCCGCTCCCCAGGCGTATCGCCTGACTCTGCCCAAATCCTCTATCATCAGCAGCAGTCTGCAGCTGATGACATCTTCCCGAGTCACGAAGAGGAGCTTCCCGAATAGCAGCATCAGGAAGCGCCTGAGCACTCTATCTCCCTCTGGTCCCGCCTCCGCCGCCACGCGAGGGCGCACCTGGTCTATCACTCTGCTCAGGTGCTCCTCGGGGAGCTCTCCCACGGCGATCGCCGCCCCTCTCAGTCCCAAGCTCTCCTACAGCACTGATCTCGAAAGCTGGGAGGAGGACTGTCCCGGCCTGATCAAATCTAGCCTGATCAGCTGCTGCGCCATCTCTCGGTAGTCGCCGTATGTCCACCCTGTCACCGCGGCCCCGTGGACTCTCAATCCGGTAATCCTCGCTATGTCTTCTAGCGTGGGGATCATGTGGCCCCATGGGAAGATGAAAGCTCGGCTGATCGGGTCCCATCTCTCGTGCAAGGCGTACAGTACCGAAGTGTCCATACGGATCACCTCGATGCTGAGCACCTCGGCGAATCCCATCTCGGCAAGTCTCTCTCTCTGGTAATCGGGCAATGCCTGGTACACTGCCCGGATCTGTAGCCAGGAGATCCGCGATCGTCTCTTCCCCTGCATTGCATATTAGATCATTAATTAGTCCAATTTGCATCATATAAATTGCATAATCATTCTTAATTGAAAGCAAAATAAAAATTTAAAAAATTGAAAACCCTAAAAACAGTTTAAGTCCCTGGCAAGAGTGACGTCCCTGGGGTAGGGCATCACTTGCCTCTGACGGCCTCAGCTTGGCGCGTCAGGAGTGTGACGGTCGCTGGCAGGACCGTCACATTGACTGCGTTTGGGAATTTTTTCCCTTGCATCCCCATGGTCTCCCATGTTGGCCAAATGGCCTACATTTGTTCCTAGTGGGTTCGTAGACCCATTTCTACCCCTTTCCCTCACATGCATCCATAAATAAACACAAAAAAATAAAAATTAGAAAATTAGGGCGGAGGGCCTACCTCATGGTCCATGTTTCTCCTCTTCTTCTTCTCTGGTTCCTTGGGCTCCTCTGCACCCAAGGGTACTTCCCCTTCGTCCCCCGTAGCCGTGGGAGCTTCCTCTTCCTCCCTTGGACTTCGCCTCACCGGTTGTTCTTCTTCCACCGGCGGGATCGTCTCCCGTTCAATCCGACGGTGGAGCCGCCATATGGCCATCTTCTTCCCTCTCCCTCTCTTCTGTGGTGGAGGCTGGGGTGCCTCGTCGCCGGCCATGGTGGTCGTTGGGACGGTGGTCGCCGGAGCTCTCGATTTTGGGGTGTTTTGGGCGGTGAGTGTTTGAATGAATGGACCGTGACCGTTCGGTTGTTTTTTTTGAAACCTCAGGAAATGTAACGGTCTATCGACCGGCTGTCACATCATTATGACGCGTCTTTTATAGGCCGTCACATGTAATGGATTGTTTTATTGAAGAATGTGAACCGCCTTTTTTATGACGGATCAAGGGTGATCCATTACTTGATGTGACGCATTGTCCTCAGACCGTTATATGCTTGTAAGTTTCTTAATGAATTAAATGGTCTAATTAATGTCAAAATGGTTCCATTTTCTATCATGATGTTCCTTATGGATGCCTCTTGCACGTACAATGGTTATGCCTTGATGCTTATTTTTGATTTATTTTTGGCTAACCTATCTTTCATGAAAGGAATTACGAGTAAAATCACGCCTTGCCGTCCGTCCGGCAGGTAAGTCAGGTATTGTATCTCGTTCCCGCCTTCCCTTAATGCATTACTATATGTTATCTATGATATATTACCTCGAGAACCGGCTGGTCATTCATGTGTCTTGGGATCTGATGTTCCCCTAAAACAAAAACGATGATGATCTAAGTTCACATGTTTAATCGTTGGATAGGCCGTTAGATTGGAAAATTTGGGGACGATGGTTCTATCTTGCACGCCGTGGTTGCAGATGGTGTCCTGACTCTGATTTCTCCGATCTAGCAATATTATTCTCGAGTATCTTGTTATTTTATCTTTCTTTGCATTTGATTTGAAGATTTTGTTTTCCTTTAGCCCGGCATGCATCACGCGCATTCTTTGAGCATTCGTGAAGCTTCATTTGTTCAAGGTTTCGATGATGGTGAACAGCTGTGTTCTTAAATCCCGAAATAAGGAGAATCATTCCATTCTGAATTAGAAGGTTTCCTTCAATCTGCTCGCTTGATCTGGTTCGCTGAAGATTCATGTCTGGAGTTTAGTCTCTTTCTTTTTCCGTTGCCTCCGGCGGCTAGCCGTGTTTCCTTTCCTTAGATAATTATTTCCTCCAGACTTGCGTCCTTTGGTTGGCTATTTCCTTGTGATCAATTCGAGGTTTTCCAGAAAATCCCTATTGCTTGTTGGTACAGAACGGGTGTCGTTTACCTTAACGCCCTCTTTTTGATACACTCCACTTCATTTCCGCTTCATCTCCATGTTCCATTTCGCTTTCGCTTCATTTTCCGCTCGTTCCCCTGCAAAGAGGACGTTAAGGAGGGGCATCTGTTGACACCCGTTTTATACCCAATAAGTCGGGTCGTCTCCTTATTCATTCTATATGATGCTCCGAGTTGTTCACCCTTCATCGAGTCTCTTGATCAGTTGAAACCTATTTTCTTGGGTCTTAATTCCTAGATTAAGATGTGGCTCCCGGTGGCATTTCGTTGGACGAATCTTAGCAAAAACCCTCCACTCTATTTTTTGAACCTCAATGCTAATAACGGTCCCAGTCAGGCGCGTTTCTTCCTTCTGACGGATGGGTCCTGGGCTGTTACTTTTTGAAGAGTCTTAAGGCTTAAGGCCTCGTGTTCAGAGCTTATCTTTTTAATTCCACGTTGATAATAACGGTCTGTCGTGCAGCCGTTGTTTCATTCTAACGCCCTATGCCTTGGCCGTCGTTTCATTGAAGAGTCCAGCTTGTTGGGTCTTCTTCCCGTTGATCTTATCTCTTTGGGATAGGGTTGAAAGTGACGGATGAAGCTTGGTGCGTTACTTCCATGTGGCGGTCTGTCGTGCAGCCGTTACTTCCTTCCGATAGTCCTGGCAGTCCAGGCCTTTTCTCTGCTACTCCGTGGTCGAGATAAGGATTTGGATTGACGTTATCTCTTTCAAATCCGATCCTCAGGACCCCCCGTTTGTTTCTATGGACTCTTGGTGATATTATCTTCAAGGATTTGCTAAGAGTTATCTTTTTATCTTGCTGAATTATCCTCTGCTCGACCTAAGAGTTTGAGGGTCTATAAATAGAACCCTTGACTTCATGGCCAAGGAGGAGGAAGATTTGAATTCACGATGAAGTGCTGCCGAACTCAGGAGCCATCTTCATCCAGGAGGAGCTGCTTCCCACGTCCATCCATCTTCTAATCAAGGGAGTACTTTAGTTTTATCTTTCAAGTTCATCATTGCACGCTTGAGTTCTTCCTTGGTTTTCCTCAAAACAAAGCATTGTCCCTCCTCTTCCTCCACGTTTTTCACTGTTCTTTAAGCATACAAACATCCTCCCAAACTTTTAAAACACCTAGAGGGGTTAAAAAACCAAAACTCCCCGGTAATTCCCTCTCCTTTTGATGTTCTTAAGCTCTTTAAGAATTGATGCTATGCTTGTGAAAAAGGCTAATTGAGGTTGTCTTGTCTTGTCTTTCTACTTCTTTGGCAGGTTTACAGGTTCATTAGCACTGTAGACACGCCAAAATTGACATTACTTTGAGTATTTCTCATAGTGCCTTGTAATGCCCCATTTGACCCTCAAATTAGCTTATTTGAGTGTTTTTTCCATTTTTCATGGATTTTCTCCCCTTTCCCTCTTTTTTAAAATTAACGCCCTGGAGAGGGGCGTGTTTTTAAAACACGGCCTGATCCAGGGCGTGTCTCCCCATTTTATCTATTTCTCCCCATTTTACCTATTTTATAAAATCGTGACCTGGTAAAGGGCGTGTTTTAAAACACGACCTGACCTGGGGCGTTTCTTAATGAAAGGACGCCCTCAGATGAGGGCGTCAATTCCTGGCATTATCCAATTTTCAAAAAAAAGAATAAATATTTTAAAAATGTTAATTAACGCCCTACATTGGTGCGTTTTTCAATTAACGCCTCTCCCTGAGGCGTTTCTTACAATTTTCAAATAAAAGAAATATTTATTTCCAAAATTGATCTGGGAGTTGACGCCCTTGGCCAGGTCATGTTTTAAATTAACGCCCTATGGTAGGTCGTCAATTCTTGAATTGACGCCCTGACCCAGGGCGTGTTTCATCTTCTGGCTTCGCAGCCCTTTCCCCAGAGAGTCCTTGCTTCGTTAGACTCCTGCCTTGATTGGGGCTCTTGCCCATTCTTATCCTTTCCCCTTATTGGACTCTTGCCCATGTTTATCTCCTCCAATTCTATTTAATAGGGCCGATTGCTCTGTTGTTAAGGTTCGGATTCCTCTTCTCCCACTTTCTCCTCCCGCCGTTGTTCTTCTTCTTCTATTTTTATTTCTTCTTTTTTTGTTTGTTTGTTTTCTTCTTCTTACGCAGGGTGCTGCTGTTGGCTGAAGGAGGAATCCCTCATGCACTTTAACTTCATCATCCTTTGGAAGATTTCTCCCCATCGAGCATTCAAGCCAAGCACAGGCTCTTATTAGTTTTTTTTTTATGTTTTACTATCATCGTTCATATGCATGCATGCATGTTTATTTCATGTTAATTCTTCTTCTCAACCACGTTGAGAAATCTCCCATAAGTGCATCTCTTGCACTCTTTCCCTTATTCTATTTTGCATTCAATCATCATACTCCCACACCCTCTTTACATAGGGGTTTAAGGGCAACCACCCTTAAGGTGTGTTCTTACACATGCTTTCATGCTCATATATTTTTTATGAATTGATGCTACACTCACCATGTTTCTAATCCATATCTTTATTGGTGTTTGTCTTTATTTGCAAGGGTAATTAATTGAAGAACTCTCTTCATCGGCCGGCCGATTTGAAGAGAAAGGAGCACCTACAATCAACCGCACTCCAAGGTATTTTTTGCGATCTCTCCCATGCTTTCATTGTTATATTTTTGAGACCTCGTGTCTCTGGCGATCACACACTCCCCTTAGCACCTCGTGCTCACGCTTATTGTTTATTAATTTAACTTTTCTTAAGTGGATTTTCTTAGAATATACAAATTGGCGATCACGGTGGGACCCGTTGTATTCTTCTTTCATTACCCCTTTCCCCTTAGGCACCCGCGTGTGCCATCTCCCTTATTTGCACCCTCGGTGCGTCTCCCTTTTGTGCCCCTCGGGCACCCTCCATTGTGCTTTGCACTCTTCCCTAAGTGATTGGTCAGTTTGTTATTTTTTTTCTTTAGAATTCCACTTATTCAAGAAATTGATGAGCATGCTTATTCTGTTGATTGCCATGATCACGTGATTGTGAGTGTTTGTCGTTTCTGGCCGGGGAAGATTTTCTGGAAAAGAGTGAATTAACGCCCCTGTCAGAGGCGTGCTTTATTTAACGCCCTAACCAAGGGCGTCTTATTCATATTTTACGCCCTCTGACAGGGCGTTTTCCAGCATATATCCTGATTTCTCTTGGTTTTATTATGCTGCCTTTGAATTCACGCCCTTCTCCAGGGTGTTTCTTTATTGATTAGCGCCGCACATTAAGGCGTTTCTTGTGATTTGACGCCCGCTGGCAGGGGCGACCTTTTATTGATAGCGCCTCAGTCTAAGGCGCGTTTTTCTGCCCCTGGCCCCTCGCTTTGATTCACGACAGTCACATCGTCGTGTCTTTGGTTAGTAGCGCCCCCAGCCAGGGCGTGTTTTTACTGTGGGTTTTTTCATGCTGATTGATGCCTATATTTATTGATTGATCATATTGTGCTGATTGGCTTATTTTCCCTGCTGCATTCATCTTTGCATCAGTTTGAGAGACCTCCTCTCTCTTCATTAGGATTCCACACACCCTCTTGGAATCGGGACGACCCTCCATTGAGCATTCCGTCTCTTTGGACCGGAAATCCCTTTTCCAAGCCTCAGTAAGTCCCCGCACCCGTGGATTCCCTCACGGACGCCGGGCAGGTTGTACCCTTTTGAAGTCCCGAGTTAGTTGGCCTATGCGTGGTGAGAGAGGATCCCTAGTTGGCATTGGAGTTCAACTCATATTGAAACTAGGTTCCCCCCTTGTGTGAATCATTCCAAACTTTGCTAAAATTCATTAATTCACCAAGGTTTAAACAAATAAAAATCAAGGTAACCATTCCAACTTGTGTGTTTCTTTGCAAATTGTTTGCACATTATTTGGATTGCCTAATAGCTTACTTTGATAAACAAAACAACATGTTTAATTCAATTCATGAGGATGATCAACCTAGCACATCTTATAATCCTCAATTTCAACATGTTCAACATAATTCTCACCATTCTTTTAAAGGACCACGTCCTCATTTTTATGGTCATGTCCGGCCCATGGGCAATGTCCATTCTCATGGTCCTCCTACTCAATTTCAGGCCACTATTCCCTCGGGACCGTCTCTTCCCAATGACGAGAAGGTCTCTCGAATCATCCATGCATTAGATCATCTTACCCCTCAACAGATCCAAGCCCTTAAGGTGGCCGTTGAGGGTGCATCTCATTCATCTCTCCCTCCTTCTAAACCTATGCGGGTGGCCCATCACCCACCTCCCTCTTCTATTCACACTCGGGTGGCCCATCATCCACTTACATCTCCTCCTGTTCATGCTACTCGGGTGGCCCATCACCCGCCTCCTTCCATTCCTCCTCCATCGCGGCCCCAAGGCCCATTTATTCCTTGCAATCCGGCCCATCCAGGTTCTTCCATGGGTCGGCCCATTAATTCCCCTCCACGGCCTTTTTATGCGGCCCCTCCTCCTTCAATGCCCTGCCAACCCTCGGTTGCTCAGGTCACACCCCTCCAGCAAACTCTCCTCGATAAAATCACTTTGATGGAGGAACAATTAAAGAGGGTTACGAGCCCGCGGCCCGCTCCTCCTACTCCAGTCAATCCTCTTCACGCTTTCCTGGATGGTATTACCAAGATGGAGAATGAATAGAAAGATAGGAGAGATGATTATGACTTCGGCATTTCAAGCAAGCAGGAGCCGGCATTTGAAGAATCCGAGGCAGTGTACGATGATGATGAAGCTCCACGGGCACCCCTTCCGAGTTTCCTTCACTTTCCACTCCCTCCATTATCATTTGATGAACGCCCTGCTCAGGACGAAGTCACCGTCCCCGATCCAACCCCTGTTTATGAGACTAATTGGTGTTACGATGATGGGTCGATACTCCAATCACCCACACCGACACCCCTTGAGTCTCCTCCTATCCCTAACACCGCTTCCATTAAACCTCCACTAATTACACTCCCACCAGTTATACCATTAACCTTCACAACACCAGCCTCCACCGAGTCTTCCATTAAACCTCTACCTATTAAGCCATTAACCGCCATACCACCGGCCGCCATTGAATCCACCATTGAACCTTCCCCAATTAACATCCCATTACCACCACCTCAACCCTCCATTATCCCTTTAACCCCAAAACCCATTTTGCCTATTCCCCCACTTAACCTTTCTCCTTTACCCATGGCTAATCCTGAGCAGGATCCACCCCTTTTTGCACTCGAGTCAATCCCAACTGCTTCCGAGCAGAGGGAGAAACTCGACATGTTTGAACCTCCACTTATCCTTTCTCCAACGCCTTCTATTACACCATCACTATTCATGGAGCCTTTCGCCTCCGCTTCACCTCCCTCTACTACTCGGAATGGGGGGCCTTCTACAAGCACAGGTGCCGAAGATGATCAAGAGCCGGGCAGCAAGGATTTGGCTGTGGCTATGCCGTTCAAGATACAGGAATTCATTTACCGGATGCCAATCCGGGTTATTGTGCCGAGCACGATTGAAGAGGCTAAGCCGCTGCCCTTGCTCAGAGGAGAATGCCGGGCGTTGATGTCGTCTAAGGGCCGGGCAGGGCACCCCTTGTTCCTACTTTCGAATTCTGAATTTATTATTCCTTACAAGGGGCGAATGCCCATTTTGCTCAACATTCCATATATACCACATTCAATGGGCAACACGATGCTTCCCGTTCCAACTCTCCAACTCCCTCACATTGTTGATCTTTGCCTTCCAAGGGGGTTGCCACTTATTAAAGCTCCTTTTATTGGGCCAATTGGCTATACACTTTCACTGCCGTGGAGGGGCAGTTATCTTAATGCTAAGGGGCCATCCCTTATTTCTTCCACTTTCTATTCATCCATCTCATTCACTTTTTCTTCATGGGCCATTCCCAGGGTTAGGAGGAGGATCTCATCCTCTCGCCGTTCACATTCTTCATATTCTTTGCATTTTATGCATTCATCGCATCCATCCCATTGCATGCATTTGCACCTCCTGCTTCCAGGGTTTCCAAACCCGTATCTTCCCCGCCTTCCGACACCTCTGGATATTCTGCACTTCCCGTCTTATTCATCTTCATCTTTTTATCCACTATCCCTGGGACATCGCGTCCCTTTTCCTGCTATCTCCCTGGAACCTCCAGGAATTTTATCCCTCCTCTTTGGGCATCTCGCCCTTTCTGATTCTATTCCTCCGGAACCTCCGGACTTTCCCCTCGGGCATCGTGCCCCTTTCCATTCTCCAGAACCTCCGGACCTTTCTCTCGGGCATCGCGCCCCTTTCCACCTTCCTCCTCCGGAACCTCCGGATTTTCCCCTTGGGCATCGCGCCCCTTCTCATTTGCTACCTCCGGAACCTCTGGATTTTCCTCCTGATCCTCCTTCATCTCTCTCTCTTGGGTATCGCGCCCCTTTCTATATTCTTCCTCCAGAACCTCCTGATTCTCCACCTGATTGTCTCCATCTTTTCCCCGGGCATCGTGCCCCTTTCCATTTGCTTCCTCCGGAACCTCCGGACTTTCCCTTTGGGCACGACGCCCCTCTCCACCTTTTTTATTTGCTTCCTCCGGAACCTCTGGACTTTTCCCTCGGGCACGACGCCCCTTTCCACCTTCTCCTTCCTGATTTCATTCCTCCGGAACCTCCGGATTTTTCTCTCCTCCCTGGGCATCGCGTCCCTCGGCATTTGCTTCCTCCGGAACCTCCGGACCCTCCATCTTTCTTCCGATTCATCTTTCTAATCTTCCTGAACATCACATCCTTCATTTTCCATCATCTTTTTCCCTATCTTTTCCCAGGGCATCGCGTCCCTTCTTTTGTCATCCCTCCGGAGCCTTCGGATTTTTCCTCTCATGATTCTCCTCTGCCTCCGGACCCTCCGGATCCGCCTCTTTCTATCTACCAATTTCTTCTTCTAATTCCTCCTAATTCTGGGTCTGACCCAACTTCTTCCACATCCACTGCCTTGGGCATCTGCCCATTCTCCCATTGCTTTCGAGGCTTTAGTCCTCACCCCTCTTCTTGATTTTCCGCTCCTTCTGTAGACTGTTCCATGTGATCAGGGTCTCCGCGCCTTAGTGAGGGAGTTCTAGCCCTCGCCTCTTTTCCATTTTTTCCTTATTCGTCTGAGTCTGGTCTTGGCACCACTCCTTCTTGTTAAGCCACTCCCAAAATCCTTTGCTTCCAATCCTTTTGACTGCCAAAGAGGACAAATCCCACGATGATCAACCTCTCGCGGCAGCTGCCTTAACAAGGGTTGCAGGGTAAAATATTGACATAAGTACGCATTTTTATGATATCATTTCCTCATTACTTCACGCATGATTTTCAAAATGAAGTGCTTCTTCCAAGATTTAAAAGTGGTGTTTTAGACCTTTATCTTAGGCTTTTGTTTAATTAAATCATTCTCAAAAGAGTCTTTAGGCTTGCTTCTGTAGCACCTTTGGTAATAAAAACCCCGCGCTGGGAGTTCAACATTCTCTCCCTGCTTGTTAAGATCAACCCTTAGCTGGGCACCACACACACTTCACGGCGTCCTTAGCCGGCTCCTTTGGTTAAACACCGTCCCTACTTTGGCCATGCCATGAGTATATCTGAAAGTCTTTTCTCTTCTTTACTCGGCCGAATGCAGGGGCAAGAGGTTGACGGATGATATGACCAACCTTGGTAATCCCCAATACTAGAGGAGTCTCAAATAGGGGCAGTCTTGACCCAAACTAAATATGAATTTTATGATATACATCTCGCCAAAAGGGCTATTATGAAAAACAAGTCAAAATTTCGATAAAAGTAAGATTGTGAATTATGGCATGTCAAGAGTGGCAAAGTCCCCGCATGGAAAATCCTGGTCGTATGCATGTCAAGGGTCTAAAAATTAAAGGCACAAAGCCTCGGCACAATAGACTACCTCTTTGAAGGGAACACCTTGGAAGGAATTCAAGTCCCGATATCTCCCATCCTGCACCAAACTTATCTCCAATTATTCTTCTCTTCTCCCTCCAAGACCGAATGTTTCTCAGATATGGCGTTGGTAGGAGCACCGTTAATCAAGGGCAGTCAATTATAGGACGCCACTTTCAATGCACGCCTAGCTTTGGGTAATTTTAGCGAAAAGGGAAGGAACTAGGACCCCTAGCCAGTGGTTCAAAAACAACCCTTTGATGCTGCATTAACAATGTCTAAACCAAAATCCACAAAAAAATGAATATTTCCTGAGCAAAATCAAACAAAAAATTGAATACTTTCAAAATTCATAATACAAATTCAAACTATTTTCCAAAAATCTCCATAAAAATTCAAATATTTTCAGAACTCATAAAAATTTGAATATTCTAAAACTCATAAAAATTTGCTTATTTCAAAAATCTAAAAAAAAATTGCATTGTATTGTCTGATGGTGTTTTGCAGGAACAGCTTTGCAATGACCAAAAAGCACGGGATGGGTCCTCTCTCTACTTATTGCTATCAATCTATTGATTCTTCCCAATATTCTCATGACATGCCACCCAGGGGCATTTTTGGTTATCACCTCCTTATATCATTTTGGTTATATCTCATTCTGATTATCATATCATTCTGATTATTCATCTCCAAATCTTTCAATCAACTCCTGCTCGTTTCATCTGATCACTCCGCCGATGGGCATTATATCAGATCCTGATTATTTAACTCCAAAACTTGTTTAGCCAGATTGTCATCCTCATGACAAACAACAAATAATGATGCTTTGCTATGCCATGATTTGACTTATGCTGTTCATGCTATGCATGCTATGATTAAATGCCTTATTCATTGCTTGTTATATCTTGGCTAATGAATTTTTGAGCGCAGGAAGAGGCTCTTGGTCCCGCCGACTGGGCATCATCATCCAAGCCCCACGGTGCTTGCAGCTCATTTCTCAGTTCCCATGCTTATTGATATCACCATCTCCCTGTATGCATTCTACTATATGTTACATATGTTACTAGATTATATCAAGGAACTTGTGGCTTTGGTAAATCTGGGATTTGAGTTCCCCTTCATCAAAAACAATGACGATTCCAGAGGCATCTTAGTCACACGGATAAGCCGTTGAGCCGTCCAAGACTGGGGACGATGGTTCCCTTTCACGAGTTGGTGCGCGGATAAACGAGCTTCGGCTTAGTATCAGCTCGCAGAAGTCGGTTTCTTGACTCAGTCTAGGCAGCTTAGCAATATTATCCTTGATTATATTATATTTTCATTTGTTATTTTCCCTTTAGCCCAGCATGCATTCATGTAGGACTTTGAATTAACATTGAAAAATCATTCTGATAAGTTGATGTTGAGAATTGAATTGATATTAATCTTTCTCGATATGAGATTTTCATTGTCGAATTGGATCCCCAGTTCGTTTTATCGCTGTTTTGGGTCTTTTCTCGAAAGCTCCTTATTTGGATTTTTATCATCTTATTTCAATCCTTTCCTTTGATCCACCTTGGCTGCAGCACGTCCACTGGCTGGTAACCGCTCCCCAATGGTGAAACTTACAGGTTTGTGGCCTGGGGTACTTCCACCGCGCTGGAAGTTGATCATTTTATTTTATCTCCTTCGTGCACCGCGTGCACATCTCCCCTTTTATCCAAACATTGTTGATTTCGTTGGATTTCCTGAGATTTGCTTCATCTTGTGCTTTTGATTTGATTCTCATCAAGTGATGTTGATTGCGTGTCTCATCACACCTTGGCATCTACTTTTCAGTTTACTACGCTCCCTTGCAAAGCAGACGCCAAGGCGGGGCAGCTGTAGACACGCCAAAATTGACATTACTTTGAGTATTTCTCATATTGCCTTGTAATGCCCCATTTGACCCTCAAATTAGCTTATTTGAGTGTTTTTTCCATTTTTCATTGATTTTCTCCCCTTTCCCTCTTTTTTAAAATTAACGCCCTGGAGAGGGGCGTGTAAACACGGCCTGATCCAGGGCGTGTCTCCCCATTTTATCTATTTCTCCCCATTTTACCTATTTTATAAAATCGTGATCTGGTAAAGGGCGTTTTTTAAAACACGACCTGACCTGGGGCGTTTCTTAATGAAAGGACGCCCTCAGATGAGGGCGCCAATTCCTGGCATTATCCAATTTTTGAAAAAAAGAATAAATATTTTAAAAATGTTAATTCACGCCCTACATTGGGGCGTTTTTCAATTAACGCCTCTCCCTAAGGCGTTTCTTACAATTTCCAAATAAAAGAAATGTTTATTTCCAAAATTGATCGGGGAGTTGACGCCCTTGGCCAGGTCAAGTTTTAAATTAACGCCCTATGGTAGGTCGTCAATTCTTGAATTGACACCCTGACCCAGGGCGTGTTTCATCTTCTGGCTTCGCAGCCCTTTCCCCAGAGAGTCCTTGCTTCGTTAGACTCCTGCC
Source organism: Amorphophallus konjac (assembly GCA_022559845.1). Lineage (NCBI taxonomy): Eukaryota > Viridiplantae > Streptophyta > Magnoliopsida > Alismatales > Araceae > Amorphophallus > Amorphophallus konjac. The sequence goes on along the minus strand of CM040120.1, from coordinate 200,970,759 downwards.
TTGATTGGGGCTCTTGCCCATTCTTATCCTTTCCCCTTATTGGACTCTTGCCCATGTTTATCTCCTCCAATTCTATTTAATAGGGCCGATTGCTCTATTGTTAAGGTTCGTATTCCTCTTCTCCCTCTTTCTCCTCCCGCCGTTCTTCTTCTTCTTCTATTTTTATTTCTTCTATTTTTTTTTTGTTTTCTTCTTCTTACGCAGGGTGCTGCTGCTGGCTGAAGGAGGAATCCCTCATGCACTTTAACTTCATCATCCTTTGGAAGATTTCTCCCCATCGAGCATTCAAGCCAAGCACAGGCTCTTATTAGTTTTTTTTATGTTTTCCTATCATCGTTCATATGCATGCATGCATGTTTATTTCATGTTAATTCTTCTTCTCAACCACGTTGAGAAATCTCCCATAAGTGCATCTCTTGCACTCTTTCCCTTATTCTATTTTGCATTCAATCATCATACTCCCACACCCTCTTTGCATAGGGGTTTAAGGGCAACCACCCTTAAGGTGTGCTCTTGCACATGCTTTCATGCTCATATATGTTTTATGAATTGATGCTACACTCACCATGTTTCTAATCCATATCTTTATTGGTGTTTGTCTTTATTTACAAGGGTAATTAATTGAAGAACTCTCTTTATCGGCCGGCCGATTTGAAGAGAAAGGAGCACCTACAATCAACCGCACTCCAAGGTATTTTTCGCGATCTCTCCCATGCTTTCATTGTTATATTTTTGAGACCTCGTGTCTCTGGCGATCACACACTCCCCTTAGCACCTCGTGCTCACGCTTATTGTTTATTAATTTAACTTTTCTTAAGTGGATTTTCTTAGAATCTACAAATTGGCGATCACGGTGGGACCCGTTGTATTCTTCTTTCATTACCCCTTTCCCCTTAGGCACCCGTGTGTGCCATCTCCCTTATTTGCACCCTCGGTGCGTCTCCCTTTTGTGCCCCTCGGGCACCCTCCATTGTGCTTTGCACGCTTCCCTAAGTGATTGGTCAGTTTGTTGTTTTTTTTCTTTAGAATTCCACTTATTCAAGAAATTGATGAGCATGCTTATTCTGTTGATTGCCATGATCACGTGATTGTGAGTGTTTGTCGTTTCTGGCCGGGGAAGATTTTCTGGAAAAGAGTGAATTAACGCCCCTGTCAGAGGCGTGCTTTATTTAACGCCCTAACCAAGGGCGTCTTATTCATATTTTACGCCCTCTGATAGGGCGTTTTCTAGCATATATCCTGATTTCTCTTGGTTTTATTACGCTGCCTTTAAATTCACGCCCTTCTCCAGGGCGTTTCTTTATTGATTAGCGCCGCACATTAAGGCGTTTCTTGTGATTTGACGCCCGCTGGCAGGGGCGTCCTTTTATTGATAGCGCCTCAGTCTAAGGCACATTTTTCTGCCCCTGGCCCCTCGCTTTGATTCACGATAGTCACATCGTCGTGTCTTTGGTTAGTAGCGCCCCCAGCCAGGGTGTGTTTTTACTGTGGGTTTTTTCATGCTGATTGATGCCTATATTTATTGATTGATCATATTGTGCTGATTGGCTTATTTTCCCTGCTGCATTCATCTTTGCATCGGTTTGAGAGACCTCCTCTCTCTTCATTAGGATTCCACACACCCTCTTGGAATCGGGACGACCCTCCATTGAGCATTCCGTCTCTTTGGACCGGAAATCCCTTTTCCAAGCCTCCGTAAGTCCCCGCACCCGTGGATTCCCTCACGGACGCCGGGCAAGTTGTACCCTTTTGAAGTCCCGAGTTAGTTGGCCTATGCGTGGTGAGAGAGGATCCCTAGTTGGCATTGGAGTTCAACTCATATTGAAACTAGGTTCCCCCCTTGTGTGAATCATTCCAAACTTTGCTAAAATTCATTAATTCACCAAGGTTTAAACAAATAAAAATCAAGGTAACCATTCCAACTTGTGTGTTTCTTTGTAAATTGTTTGCACATTATTTGGATTGCATAATGGCTTACTTTGATAAACAAAACAACATGTTTAGTTCAATTCATGAGGATGATCAACCTAGCACATCTTATAATCCTCAATTTCAACATGTTCAACATAATTCTCACCATTCTTTTAAAGGACCACGTCCTCATTTTTATGGTCATGTCCGGCCCATGGGCAATGTCCATTCTCATGGTCCTCCTACTCAATTTCAGGCCACTATTCCCTCGGGACCGTCTCTTCCCAATGACGAGAAGGTCTCTCGAATCATCCATGCATTAGATCATCTTACCCCTCAACAGATCCAAGCCCTTAAGGCGGCCGTTGAGGGTGCATCTCATTCATCTCTCCCTCCTTCTAAACCTATGCGGGTGGCCCATCACCCACCTCCCTCTTCTATTCACACTCGGGTGGCCCATCATCCACTTACATCTCCTCCTGTTCATGCTACTCGGGTGGCCCATCACCCGCCTCCTTCCATTCCTCCTCCATCGCGGCCCCAAGGCCCATTTATTCCTTGCAATCCGGCCCATCTAGGTTCTTCCATGGGTCGGCCCATTAATTCCCCTCCACGGCCTTTTTATGCGGCCCCTCCTCCTTCAATGCCCTGCCAACCCTCGGTTGCTCAGGTCACAACCCTCCAGCAAACTCTCCTCGATAAAATCACTTTGATGGAGGAACAATTAAAGAGGGTTACGAGCCCGCGGCCCGCTCCTCCTACTCCAGTCAATCCTCTTCACGCTTTCCTGGATGGTATTACCAAGATGGAGAATGAATGGAAAGATAGGAGAGATGCTTATGACTTCGGTATTTCAACCAAGCAGGAGCCGGCATTTGAAGAATCCGAGGCAGTGTACGATGATGATGAAGCTCCACGGGCACCCCTTCCGAGTTTCCTTCGCTTTCCACTCCCTCCATTATCATTTGATGAACCCCCTGCTCAGGACGAAGTCACCGTCCCCGATCCAACCCCTGTTTATGAGACTAATTGGTGTTACGATGATGGGTCGATACTCCAATCACCCACACCGACACCCCTTGAGTCTCCTCCTATCCCTAACACCGCTTCCATTAAACCTCCACTAATTGCACTCCCACCAGTTATACCATTAACCTTCACAACACCAGCCTCCACCGAGTCTTCCATTAAACCTCTACCTATTAAGCCATTAACCGCCACACCACCGGCCTCCATTGAATCTACCATTGAACCTTCCCCAATTAACATCCCACTACCACCACCTCAACCCTCCATTATCCCTTTAACCCCAAAACCCATTTTGCCTATTCCCCCACTTAACCTTTCTCCTTTACCCATGGCTAATCCTGAGCAGGATTCACCCCTTTTTGCACTCGAGCCAATCCCAACTGCTTCCGAGCAGAGGGAGAAACTCGACGTGTTTGAACCTCCACTTATCCTTTCTCCAACGCCTTCTATTACACCATCACTATTCATGGAGCCTTTCGCCTCCGCTTCACCTCCCTCTACTACTCGGAATGGGGGGCCTTCTACAAGCACAGGTGCCGAAGATGATCAAGAGCCGGGCAGCAAGGATTTGGCTGTGGCTATGCCGTTCAAGATACAGGAATTCATTTGCCGGATGCCAATCCGGGTTATTGTGCCGAGCACGATTGAAGAGGCTAAGCCGCTGCCCTTGCTCAGAGGAGAATGTCGGGCGTTGATGTCGTCTAAGGGCCGGGCAGGGCACCCCTTGTTCCTACTTTCGAATTCTGAATTTATTATTCCTTACAAGGGGCGAATGCCCATTTTGCTCAACATTCCATATATACCACATTCAATGGGCAACACGATGCTTCCCGTTCCAACTCTCCAACTCCCTCACATTGTTGATCTTTGCCTTCCAAGGGGGTTGCCACTTATTAAAGCTCCTTTTATTGGGCCAATTGGCTATACACTTTCACTGCCGTGGAGGGGCAGTTATCTTAATGCTAAGGGGCCATCCCTTATTTCTTCCACTTTCTATTCATCCATCTCTATCACTTTTTCTTCATGGGCCATTCCCAGGGTTAGGAGGAGGATCTCATCCTCTCGCCGTTCACATTCTTCATATTCTTTGCATTTTATGCATTCATCGCATCCATCCCATTGCATGCATTTGCACCTCCTGCTTCCCGGGTTTCCAAACCCGTATCTTCCCCGCCTTCCGGCACCTCCGGATATTCCGCACTTCCCGTCTTATTCATCTTCATCTTTTTATCCACTATCCCTGGGGCATCGCGTCCCTTTTCCTGCTATCTCCCTGGAACCTCCAGGAATTTTATCCCTCCTCTTTGGGCATCTCGCCCTTTCTGATTCTATTCCTCCGGAATCTCCGGACTTTCCCCTTGGGCATCGCGCCCCTTTCTATTCTCCGGAACCTCCGGACCTTTCTCTCGGGCATCGCGCCCCTTTCCACCTTCCTCCTCCGGAACCTCCGGATTTTCCCTTGGGCATCGCGCCCCTTCTCATTTGCTACCTCCGGAACCTCCAGATTTTCCTCCTGATCCTCCTTCATCTCTCTCTCTTGGGTATCGCGCCCCTTTCTATATTCTTCCTCCAGAACCTCCGGATTCTCCACCTGATTGTCTCCATCTTTTCCCCGGGCATCGTGCCCCTTTCCATTTGCTTCCTCCGGAACCTCCGGACTTTCCCTTTGGGCACGACGCCCCTCTCCACCTTTTTTATTTGCTTCCTCCGGAACCTCCGGACTTTTCCCTCGGGCACGACGCCCCTTTCCACCTTCTCCTTCCTGATTTCATTCCTCCGGAACCTCTGGATTTTTCTCTCCTCCCTGGCCATCGCATCCCTCGGCATTTGCTTCCTCCGGAACCTCCGGACCCTCCATCTTTCTTCCGATTCACCTTTCTAATCTTCCTGAACATCACATCCTTCATTTTCCATCATCTTTTTCCCTATCTTTTCCCAGGGCATCGCGTCCCTTCTTTTGTCATCTCTCCGGAGCCTTCGGATTTTTCCTCTCATGATTCTCCTCTGCCTCCGGACCCTCCGGATCCGCCTCTTTCTATCTACCAATTTCTTCTTCTAATTCCTCCTAATTCTGGGTCTGACCCAACTTCTTCCACATCCACTGCCTTGGGCATCTGCCCATTCTCCCATTGCTTTCGAGGCTTTAGTCCTCACCCCTCTTCTTGATTTTCCGCTCCTTCTGTAGACTGTTCCATGTGATCAGGGTCTCCGCGCCTTAGTGAGGGAGTTCTAGCCCTCGCCTCTTTTTCTTTTTTTCCTTATTCGTCTGAGTCTGGTCTTGGCACCACTCCTTCTTGTTAAGCCACTCCCAAAATCCTTTGCTTCCAATCCTTTTGACTGCCAAAGAGGATAAATCCCACGATGATCAACCTCTCACGGCAGCTACCTTAACAAGGGTTGCAAGGTAAAATATTGACGTAAGTACGCATTTTTATGATATCATTTCCTCATTACTTCACGCATGATTTTCAAAATGAAGTGCTTCTTAACAAGATTTAAAAGTGGTGTTTTAGACCTTTATCTTAGGCTTTTGTTTAATTAAATCATTCTCAAAAGAGTCTTTAGGCTTGCTTCTGCAGCACCTTTGGTAATAAAAATCCCGCGCTGGGAGTTCAACATTCTCTCCCTGCTTGTTAAGATCAACCCTTAGTTGGGCACCTCACACACTTCACGTCGTCCTTAGCCGGCTCCTTTGGTTAAACACCGTCCCTACTTTGACCATGCCATGAGTATATCTGAAAGTCTTTTCTATTCTTTACTCGGCCGAATGCAGGGGCAAGAGGTTGACGGATGAGATGACCAACCTTGGTAATCCCCAATACGAGAGGAGTCTCAAATAGGGGCAGTCTTGACCCAAACTAAATATGAATTTTATGATATACATCTCGCCAAAAGGGCTAATATGAAAAATAAGTCAAAATTTTGATAAAAGCAAGATTGTGAATTATGGCATGTCAAGAGTGGCAAAGTCCCCGCAGGGAAAATCCTGGTCGTATGCATGTCAAGGGTCTAAAAATTAAAGGCACAAAGCCCCGGCACAACAGACTACCTCTTTGAAGGGAACACCTTGGAAGGAATTCAAGTCCCGATATCTCCCATCCTACACCAAGCTTATCTCCAATTATTCTTCTCTTCTCCCTCCAAGACCGAATGTTTCTCAGGTATGGCCTTGGTAGGAGCACCGTTAATCAAGGGCAGTCAATTATAGGACGCCACTTTCAATGAACGCCTAGCTTTGGGTAATTTTAGCGAAAAGGGAAGGAACTAGGACCCCTAACCAGTGGTTCAAAAATAACCCTTTGATGCTGCATTAACAATGTCTAAACCAAAATCCACAAAAAATTGAATATTTCCTGAGCAAAATCAAACAAAAAATTGAATACTTTCAAAATTCATAATAAAAATTCAAAATATTTTCCAAAAATCTCCATAAAAATTCAAATATTTTCAGAACTCATAAAAATTTGCATATTTCCAAAATCCAAAAAAAATTTACATTGTATTGTCTGATGGTGTTTTGCAGGAACAGCTTTGCAAGGACCAAAAAGCACGGGATGAGTCCTCTCTCTACTTATTGCTATCAATCTATTGATTCTTCCCAATATTCTCATGACATGCCACCCAGGGGCATTTTTGGTTATCACCTCCTTATATCATTTTGGTTATATCTCATTCTGATTATCATATCATTCTGATTATTCATCTCCAAATCTTTCAATCAACTCCTGCTCATTTCATCTGATCACTCCGCCGATGGGCATTATATCAGATCCTGATTATTTAACTCCAAAACTTGTTTTGCCAGATTGTCATCCTCATGACAAACAACAAATAATGATGCTTTGCTATGCCATGATTTGACTTATGCTGTTCATGCTATGCATGCTATGATTAAATGCCTTATTCATTGCTTGTTATATCTTGGCTAATGAATTTTTGAGCGCAGGAAGAGGCTCTTGGTCCCGCCGACTGGGCATCATCATCCAAGCCCCACGGTGCTTGTAGCTCATTTCTCAGTTCCCATGCTTATTGATATCACCATCTCCCTGTATGCATTCTACTATATGTTACATATGTTACTAGATTATATCAAGGACCTTGTGGCTTTGGTAAATCTGAGATTTGAGTTCCCCTTCATCAAAAATAATGACGATTCCAGAGGCATCTTAGTCACACGGATAAGCCGTTGAGGCGTCTAAGACTGGGGACGATGGTTCCCTTTTACGAGTTGGTGCGCAGATAAACGAGCTTCGGCTTAGTATCAGCTCGCAGAAGTCGGTTTCTTGACTCAGTCTAGGCAGCTTAGCAATATTATCCTTGATTATATTATATTTTCATTTGTTATTTTCCCTTTAGCCCAGCATGCATTCATGTAGGACTTTGAATTAACATTGGAAAATCATTCTGATAAGCTGATGTTGAGAATTGAATTGATATTAATCTTTCTCGATATGAGATTTTTATTGTCGAATTGGATCCCCAGTTCGTTTTATTGCTGTTTTGGGTCTTTTCTCGAAAGCTCCTTATTTGGATTTTTATCATCTTATTTCAATCCTTTCCTTTGATCCACCTTGGCTGCAGCACGTCCACTGGCTAGTAACCGCTCCCCAATGGTGAAACTTACAGGTTTGTGACCTGGGGTACTTCCACCGCGCTGGAAGTTGATCATTTTATTTTATCTCCTTCGTGCACCGCGTGCACATCTCCCCTTTTATCCAAACATTGTTGATTTCGTTGGATTTCCCGAGATTTGCTTCATCTCGTGCTTTTGATTTGATTCTCATCAAGTGATGTTGATTGCGTGTCTCATCACACCTTGGCATCTACTTTTCAGTTTGCTACGCTCCCTTGCAAAGCAGACGCCAAGACGGGGCAGCTGTAGACACGCCAAAATTGACATTACTTTGAGTATTTCTCATATTGCCTTGTAATGCCCCATTTGACCCTCAAATTAGCTTATTTGAGTGTTTTTTCCATTTTTCATGGATTTTCTCCCCTTTCCCTCTTTTTTAAAATTAACGCCCAGGAGAGGGGCGTGTTTTTAAAACACGGCCTGATCCAGGGCGTGTCTCCCCATTTTATCTATTTCTCCCCATTTTACCTATTTTATAAAATCGTGACCTGGTAAAGGGCGTTTTTTAAAACACGACCTGACCTGGGGCGTTTCTTAATGAAAGGACGCCCTCAGATGAGGGCGTCAATTCCTGGCATTATCCAATTTTTGAAAAAAAGAATAAATATTTTAAAAATGTTAATTCACGCCCTACATTGGGGCATTTTTCAATTAACGCCTCTCCCTGAGGCGTTTCTTACAATTTCCAAATAAAAGAAATGTTTATTTCCAAAATTGATCTGGGAGTTGATGCCCTTGGCCAGGTCGTGTTTTAAATTAACGCCCTATGGTAGGTCGTCAATTCTTGAATTGACGCCCTGACCCAGGGCGTGTTTCATCTTCTGGCTTCGCAGCCCTTTCCCCAGAGAGTCCTTGCTTCGTTAGACTCCTGCCTTGATTGGGGCTCTTGCCCATTCTTATCCTTTCCCCTTATTGGACTCTTGCCCATGTTTATCTCCTCCAATTCTATTTAATAGGGCCGATTGCTCTGTTGTTAAGGTTCGGATTCCTCTTCTCCCTCTTTCTCCTCCCGCCGTTCTTCTTCTTCTTCTGTTTTTATTTCTTCTGTTTTTTTTTTCTTCTTCTTACGCAGGGTGCTGCTGCTGGCTGAAGGAGGAATCCCTCATGCACTTTAACTTCATCATCCTTTGGAAGATTTCTCCCCATCGAGCATTCAAGCCAAGCACAGGCTCTTATTAGTTTTTTTTTATGTTTTACTATCATCGTTCATATGCATGCATGCATGCTTATTTCATGTTAATTCTTCTTCTCAACCACGTTGAGAAATCTCCCATAAGTGCATCTCTTGCACTCTTTCCCTTATTCTATTTTGCATTCAATCATCATACTCCCACACCCTCTTTGCATAGGGGTTTAAGGGCAACCACCCTTAAGGTGTGTTCTTGCATATGCTTTCATGCTCATATATTTTTTATGAATTGATGCTACACTCACCATGTTTCTAATCCATATCTTTATTGGTGTTTGTCTTTATTTGCAAGGGTAATTAATTGAAGAACTCTCTTCATCGGCCGGCCGATTTGAAGAGAAAGGAGCACCTACAATCAACCGCACTCCAAGGTATTTTTCGCAATCTCTCCCATGCTTTCATTGTTATATTTTTGAGACCTCGTGTCTCTGGCGATCACACACTCCCCTCAGCATCTCGTGCTCACGCTTATTGTTTATTAATTTATCTTTTCTTAAGTGGATTTTCTTAGAATCTACAAGCACGAGGCCCAAGTCTTCTAGCCGGCTGGAAGAGTTGGAGTTAAAAGAATTCAAGCTTTACTACTGTAGGTTACCTGACGGTCTGGTGCAGGCGCGTCACTATCTTCTGGCGGTCTATCGTGCGGCCGTCACTTCCAAGCGACGCACAGGGTTCTGGCCGTTACTTCCAAGTTGATCTGCAGGCTTTCCTTGGTTTTCTCTCCCGTGGGCGGGTGCTTCATCCACCTATTTCCAAGGTACATTCGGGTCTTCGACTTGTGTTTACTTTGGTGGCAATCACATCTTTCCTTGGTATTGGGCATTAGCTGTCTTCTTCATCATATCTTCTTTATTTTCCTTGCTTGTTCCACCCCTAGCGGTGTGTTTTTATTTGTTCCTTGTTCCACGCCCCGGCGTGTGTTTTCCTTTTCCTTAACGCAATTTGATTGAGGTAGCATGCCCATGCTAGAGCTGGCTATGATTGCTTAGGTTCATGTTCACAGGTTTAAGTAGATCTTTGATTGCTTGTTTGTCATCTTGCCATATTACTTTACAAACCTCAAAAGTAAGATAAAAGATAGGCAAATAAATATCAACAAAGGTGAAAGGGGCAGCGACCTGTCTGGACTTGTGCGGCCACACGATAGACCGCACATCCCAGACAGGCGGCCTGTTGTGGACCGTATATATGTTTCTGTCTCTGATCGTGTCCCTGGAGCGTGCGGCTGAGCCCTAACTGCATGTATTTCTTGCGGTTAGTTCCAGACCGCACATCCTTCCCAGTGGCACACTACCGACCGTCCATATCCAGCAGGTCTTCGGATCTGAGGAGAAGTGTGCGACCAGTCTGTGACCGTTCATGGAGATGTAAGGTCCAGAACCGACCGCACATCTGTAACAGAATAGATTAATTGTCATTTCAGCATGTTAGGTTAATAGATTAGTGGTTATTTGCATGTTAGCAACACACCTAATAAACTGTAATTCATGACAGTAAATAACTCTTGTTGATTTATTTAATTTGAGCTTGATCTTGATTCATCCTTCCATTGAATGCCAATTTTAATTGTGCATCCTTTATAATTGAAATGGATATTAAGTTTACACTTGTTATAACCATTAATCTTGAACCATATTATCCCCTAGATTTGATTTAGACTCCATCGAACCGCTGTGATTTAAGTTAGCCCGAATTAGACTAACAGAGACTTGAGCGGCCTTTTGTGGATCGCATATACTCATGAACGGGCCAGTAGAGACCGTTCATCCCTGGATAATGCCAATTAGTTTTGGTCGATTATCCTTGATCCATCTTCGGCCAAACCCTCATTTGATCAGTCCAGTAGACCCTGGGCCGACCAGCAGACAGTGGGCCAGACTCTAATTCAGTTCCACCCTGCCTATGGTAGCCCAAGAGCCCACTTGGGCTAAATTCTAACTCATGGTTAGGCCCTATGTTGGTCAGCCAGTAATGGACTGTACATCGTATAGGTGGCCCTGAGTGGACCGTTCAACTAATGAGTGGCTCTGTCAGGACCACATATCATGACCTCGATTTTATAAACTTCTGACCTTGTGCGGCCCAGTGCTTACCGTTCATATATAAGAGCGGCCCTTTATCAGCCGTTCAACCTTGACCCCCGAGGGCTAAACCTCAGCCCAGTTACTGTTAGTGTGGCCCAGACTCGACCGCACAAGTCTTGAGCGGTCCAGTAGGAACCACATATCATACAGAGACTAGTTTCACCATGTTTTATGGTTTTGAATCCAAGAACATGTTGGTTCTTGATAATTTGAACTCCTGGACAGAAATTCTGGACAATATCTCTTCAACTTAGCCTTGGGATGTTCCTAGGTAAGTTTGTACTTGATTATAATTGGGCATTTTAACTTAATTAAAGTCTAGACGAAACTTGGGATCTTGGATCCAATAAATCAATGCCAACGCATCATAGGGGCCCGGTCTGGTCCTGGGGAGAGCGCCCGAAAAGTACTTGTGCCCATGGGAGTTTGTAATGACATGGTGAGGCATTACACCGAGTGCATGACTAGCGTGATGTCTATGACAATGATCTCTTATCTCTTACTTGAATCGTGTTCTACTTGGTTATATTCTTACTTGTTGGCCAATTTCCTGCAATTTCCTGTTATATATATTGTTCTTAACTTGCAATTCTTGTACTTATATCATTCTGCCATATTGTTATTCCATTTCATTCTTTAGCACTTTCTTTTGCTATGTTGTTTCATTCGATCGTTATTTCTTTTCTTCCGTTTCATACATGTAATTAATTGGTTAATCACTTACACATGCCTGTTGTTACCTACTGAGCGTTCGCTCATATAGTTGTTTTCCCCCTTTCCAGGCAGCTCAGGTGAAGATTCACAGATGGATGGGAATGGGCAAGAGTGATGACTTGGAGTGTATCAGCTAGTCGTTATGTTGAGATTGTTATAGTTGTTTTACATCTAGCTATGCCTTAGAACTTGTGTTAGTTATTGTAACAGAGTCGAGTAGAGATTATGCTTGATTATGTTTAAGTCAGTTTGATGGTATTTGTAATAGACTTGGAGTTATTCTGTTCATGACGTTATGTTAATTCTTAGCTTAGCATGTTATCTTTAATAGCGTTTTCTACTGCCGGTCTCGATATTCCGCGTCGGGGCGTGACATTCCTGATGTAAACAACTTCCCGTGTGTTACCCGCTGGCCGTTCGAGGGTTTGCCCCTTACGACCTCCGTAGCTCATATGCTAACCTGCTAACCCCCCGAATGCTAACTTGTTGATACTGTGTTCCTCTTACCCTGTGTATGTGTTGCAATACTACATTTTATTTTCTCGAGGATGACAGTCCGATAACCCGGGAAGGGGGGGGCATTCCCCATGGGCACCTACGCCCCAATCTTTCTTTGTATCACCAGAAGGTCATAGGGTCTTGTCCGCCTGTGACATGTACCTCTATGGGCCGCCAAAAGGTGAATAATGATAGGGCTTATGGTCCAACACTAAACCCACTACCCCTGAAGGGGAACAGTGGTGGCCATGGGTTGTGTGCCCCTCGTAGGCTAGCACTCAGGGTTTTCCTTCCCTCTTGGCCGTCCCTTTGAGATGTCTCGGCCCGTGGAACACTGGTGCCCCTCGTAGGCTGGCCCTTAGGGTTTCCATCCATCTGGGTCTTCCGGTCGCCGTCATGGCCTCCCGGTGTTAAGGAGCTTTTCCCACTCCGTGGGCATGCCTTCGCTTCTCCCCTGTGACCCTCGGGATATGGGGAGATGCTGCCCAAATTTTGTCAGGACAAACTAATCGATTGCCACTTTAATCTGAGTTAGAATAAGGTGTATTTCGAACTGATGATTCTTCGTGCTCGAGTATGAACCTCGTACAAGTTTTGACCCTGCCTCTAGGGCATTCTGGACTCAAACTTACTCATCAATTAATCCAATTGGCAACAAAGATAGCTATGTAGCCCAAGCAGGTCGAAAAGTAAAAAAATGTCTTAATCCGGGCTTACTCGGCGCGCCCTAATTTGGCACGGTACCCCACTCTGCCATGTTAGCTTTACACTCATAACCAATGAGGATTCATCCTCATCTTCCCGACGCGGCCTAAACCGGCGCGCCCCGTGCACCCCGCGCCGTTTAAGAGCCTCCGTGTGCCCCGCGCTGTATTAGCCTTTACCTACGTCCCTCCGCGCCATTTTAACCCCTCACTCATTCCCGGGATAACCCCCTTGCTTACGTGATAGGGATTGATCAACTCCAGTAAACCACGGGCAAATAAAAGGAAATTACTTATGAAATCGCTTTGTCATCATATTCCAGCCAATAGATGCATTGTGCATAGCTATACCTACAAATATATATATCACCCTAACCCATGCCCGACTAGGAGCTTTCGCCATGCGTGATGATGGCCTCTAGGCCCAAGTCTTCTGCCTCGTACCGGGGTTCAGGTTTAATGAATTATGCTTACCCTGCATGACCAAGAATGAACAATTTGTGTAGTTTCATCAAACTTTGCTTCCACATATGTTCTCGTTCATCTTATTTCAGCCCCAGGCGGCTCATCTCTCTCGGCAATTAATCAAAGGTTTTCCTCCTCCTTGGAGGATGTAATTAACGTCATAGCCTTCATGGTGTGACGGACTCTAGGTCCCGACATGGATCTCACTTTCACCCGACTAGGGTCAGATTGAGCGCATAATAAATCTCATCATTTAGTGACTGGCATGCCCACGCAAATGAACCGATAAATAATTTAAATAAAACAAATGATGTGTTCCACCAGTTGACCGCTAAGGTGTTGTATCCAGAGACTGGGACTGGAGCTGGCCGGCTAACCGCTGAGGTGTTGTAGCCAAATATTGGGGCTGCAGACTGGGACTGGAGCTGGCCGGTTAATTACTGACATGTAGTAGCCAGAAGACTGGGATTGGTCAGCTGACCATTGAGGTGTGTAGCCGAATACTTGAGCTGGAGACTGGGAGTGGGGATGGCTGGCTAATTGATGACGTGTAGTAGCCGGAAGACTGGGACTGGTCGGCTGACCGTTGAGTTGTGTAGCTGAATATTGGAGCTGGAGACCGGGACTGGGGCTGGCCGGCTAACTGTTGATGCGTAGTAGCTGGAAGATTGAGACTAATCGGCTGACCGTTGATGTAATGCCCTGGATTTTTTGGATATTTTTCGGATCATTTTTGTGCGTCTCGGATGTATTTTGTGCTTTACACGTGTTTTTCCCTGATGCGCCTTCAGAACTCTGTGCAGGGCGAACCGTGGCGTTCTCTGACTCCGAGACAGTACTGACGCGTTGTGCTCCACCCGAGGACCGCGGAAGTAATTTTTGGTAATTTTTGGAATTTTTGAGTTTTTCTATATATATTAACCCCTTAAACTCTCTCTCTCCCCATTCTCTCTTTCTCACTCTCTCTCATCTCTTCCTCTCCCCCTCTCCCCGGGCGGCTGACTGTGGTGGACGAGGGCGAGCCGGCGATGGCAGGAGGTGAGGAATTAGGAACGGGTCGAGGATCGAGGGCAGGTGACGCGTGGAAGCTCAGGTGCGAGTTCGTGAACCGACGAGGGTTTCGTGGCAATTTCTTCGGGGATCGGTGACCTCGGGGCGAGAAATCTTCGGTGGAGGTAGGGAGATGGACCCTTAGCTCGTGTATTTCTTTTCCAACGAATTTGGTAGCCCGTGGCGAGCCGAGCGTGGGTTTATTGCTGTTTTGGGAAAAATCCATGATTTTGGGGGTGTGAGCCCGATCTAGCGGTTTAATGTGTTATTCGGTGGTTTGAGGGCATCATTGAATGCCTAGGGGATTGGGGAAGGGTTTCCCCTTTGTTTCCCCATCACCCGGGGGTGATTGGGACGTGGAATGGGTTTCCCGCCATTTTCTCGCCGTTTCAGGTTCGGGACGCCTTAGCGGTCGTTCCAGAGACTGCTAGGGGCACCAATCGGACCAAGGGTAGACCGCTATGGGTCTCCCTATGTCGGTTCAAGGCTGGCGGCCACATGATAGACCACAAGGGTCCTTGGCGGTCCAAGGTTAGACCGCTAAGACCGCTTGAGTTTCGTGTGTTTCGAGGGTTTAGCGGTCCAGAGGTAGCCCGCTAGCTAGTGCCTCGCGCTCCAAAAGTAGACCGCGAGGGGTCTGTGATTTCAGGGTGTGGCGGTCCAGTGTTAGACCGCTAGCCTTGCTTCAGCGGCCTAGAGTTAGACCGCTAGCCATCGTGGCGGTCTAGGGTTAGACCGCCAGATGATTTCCGTGCTTACGATGTCGGGTTCGCATTGTGTTGGTCTCAGGTCGACCCGGTTGTGACCCAGTTGTTGACCTTCGGCCTCGTGAGTGTCCCGGACACCCCGTGACTTCTGTGTCTGTGTTTCTAGGGTGTCTGGAGGTGCCGTGTTACCTCGATTAGCATGCCCGTAGGTGTGTTCCGGGCTTTTGTGTTACGCTCGATCGAGTCACCGCGTATCGGTGTGAGTGCGGTGGGATTCCCCCGCATGTAGTGGGTTTCTGTGGAAGATGATTCCCGAGTGGGCCATGTGTTTGGCCTTGGACTGTGAGTCCAGTAATCCAGCCTGGAGCTGGAGGTTTTCCACTTTTCCCTGGGATGGGGAATCGGTGTGCGGCTTGTGCGTTGCCTTGGGAATCATGCTTCTGTGCTTTCCGCGTATGTCATGTGTGTGGCCTTGGACTGTGAGTCCAGTCACCCAACCTGGGGCTGGAGGTCCCTTGAGTTCCCTTTTTGAGGGGGATGGTCTTGGCGGCTTGTGAGTTGCCTCGGTATTTATGCTACCTTGGTTTTAGACCTAGGGATCAGGCTAGATTAACGGCATTGCGTCGTTGCGTTCAACGGTCTTGACCCCGAGTCTTGTGACTCAAGGACTGTTAGATTTAGTGAGTCTAGAGGTCGGTCCAGAGTCCAGTGGCTCGTCGCCACTTGATCCTTCTCGACTTTCGCATAGGGTGTGTGCATGTTTCTCGGAGTTTCTCCTTGGAGAGTGGTCACACCAGTGACTCCCCACTAGTTGTAGCCTTCCGACACGCGAGTGGTCCCACCAGGGAGTGGTGGCGAGGCTACCCCAGAGAGAGATGGTTTTAGGCTGGTTTTTGTCGGGCCCCACGTCTACCAGCCAGAGTCCGACTGTAACGACCCGAGAATCTGATTACCGGGAAGGCCCGATAATCCGAGACTTGCACCGCCACCCACGAGTCTGAACACTCGGAAGGGTTAAAAAGATGGTGTGGAGACTACACAAGTATCACAATTAATTGCAGAAAGTAAATAATTATATAATTAAGCATGAAATAAATTAACATTTTACATGATACATGGTCCAGAAGATATAACAAAATAACAACAGTAGTAGTCCACAACTAGTACAGAGACAAGAAAGAAAAGTACAGCTACACGGGGCATACCCCGGGTCTGACCTCTGGCACTAACGTTGGGCACCTGAACCACGCTGAGCCTCAGACGCGCTCCCCTGAAGCCGCGCCTCGCCTGAAACACGTTGTAAACACGCAGGGAATGAGTCTAAGAACAAGACTCAATAGGGATCACTCGAACCCTACCTCGCAAATGGAGAAACCGCTACGCTAGCAGTAAGCGAGTACGTCGGGAAGGGAAGCCCTGCCATCTACAAAACACCGGTCTCATGGCATGAAAACCGACACACGTGCCACGGTGAAAAGACCGGAACACCACGGCCAACATGACAAAACCCGAAGGTCAAAGTCGCAACGACTGACAGTCTGCCACTCCCGACTCGATAGGAGTACCTCCCACAAGAAGCACAGTCGGTAGAGTCCCCTGATGACTTACACCGCACCGCAGGTGAACTGCCTGACTTGGTAGCGCCTACCAGAGGCACGGACACCGTACAAGTGACCGCAGAGCAAGTGACTAGCTGGGGTCACACTCGTCAGCGCGTGTTCACTGCCCCCAACCACGTGTACACACACAGACCATGCGTCCTAGGTCTGGCCTCTAACTGGTTTTCCCCTGGAGCCAGACTCTGGCTACAGACGAGGGGCCCGACGGAAACCAGTCTAAAAATTGTCCTCAGGGTAGCCTCTCAACCACTCCCTGGTGGGTCCACTCGCTTGCAGGGAGGCTATGACTAGTGGAAGGTCACTGAAGGAGTAGACTCTCAAGTCAACGGAAAACCACGTCCGCATCCGACGATGTACGGGGACCGTCCCATGTACCACCACCGTTGCACAGCGACCACGGTCAAAATAGAAACGGGACTGCAAACGACCCGGTGCAGCCCTGAGCCTGGCGGTCTACTCTAGACGCGCCACAGCCCCTGACGGTCTAAGGCTGGACCGTCACAGCCATCTGATGGCCCAACACAGGGGCGTCAGACCCTCGGTGCAAAAACGACTGTGACGCGCCTATCCTGGTACGTCACAGGCCCTGACGCACCCAGCCTGGTGCGTCACAAGGCACGAAAGAACAAACTGTGACGCGTGCCACTCGGTGCGTCACAGACTGTAGCGACCCTGATAAAAATAAGATTTTTTTTAAAATCAAATTAAAATAAAAGATAAATAATTAGATGACAAAGAGCCTAAATGGGTAAATCATTAATCAAGAGGAAATAACGCCTTTGGTCAAGGCGCTACTTCATTAAGAAACGCCTCTAGATAAGGCGCTAATTAAAAAGGGACGCCCAAAAGAAAAGGCGTCAATTGTCAAACGGCCAAAAGGGGAAGTAAATGTAACGCCCTCTACCTGGGCGCGTTTGATACAAGAAACGACGCTTGACAAGGCATCAATTAAAATTAACGCCCTCGCTTAAGACGTTAATTGAGTTCGAGTTTCGTTTCGACCCAGGAGTCTATCCAGAGCAAGTTCTGGATAACTACGTCGAAGGTGGAATATGGTAAGGACTCTATCATGGAAGTATTACTTCCAATAGAACTCTAACCCTATTAGGATCCCCAAAATCCTATAAATACCCTCCTAATCGACCCAGATCGCTATTTGGCGATTTGAGCTATCGTTCTGCTGAAAGGAGAGGTTTTGTTCTTCTTATTGTTTCCTCCAAACCGCAGAAGCATGAGGATTCTAATGCTTCTTCGTCTTCTTCTTACAGGTTAAGGAGTTCCTATCTTCCTGAAGAACGAAGGTTCTTCATCAAGCATCATCTTCTTCTTCCTCTGCCGGTGATCATAAGACTCTGTTGTAAAACAGAGTATCGTTTCTCTTCACGTATCTTCACCCAGATAATCATCAGGTAGGTTTTCTCAAGAAACGTAGCCCAAATTAATTTAAGATCCTTAATAAAATCATATGTTATCCATGCATATAGTTTCATCATGGTTTTAAATGTTTTCTGTAAAATTTTGAAAGAAGCGACCCTGACAAGGGCACTAATTCTTGTTTTGACGCCCTACCTAGTAGTCATCAATTTCATATAAATTGATAATTACCCATGTTTAAAATTTGATATCTATGAAACCAGGAACCTAATGTAATGCATGTTCATCCTGATTGAATCCTGCTAATTTTCTGGTCCTGACTATATAAATTGTTCCTAAAATTTTATTATCTGAAATTTGGAAAATTACTGAATTAACGACCTGAACAAGGTCGTCTCTTATTGAACTGACGCCCCAGAACAGGGCGCGAATTGAAAAGTAACGCCCCTGTCCAGGGCGCGTTTTTGTTAAAATTCCATATTATCTAAATTTTACAAAATAGAAATACAGAATGGACGACTGCTGAATAAGTCGTCAAATTGTAAATAAACGCCCCTGTAGAAGGCGTTAATTTTATAAGTAATGACTTAGATTAAGTCGCTATTTTCCTGTGATACTATTTTACACTGTTACTGTTAACCGAAGGTTTCATATGTATATTGATAAATATATATAAATATATCTATATATATATCGGCACTATATTCCAGTCCGTGAATATAGTCCCATGTTTCATGATGTTTTATCGTTTACCCACTAATTCTCGGTGACATACAAGCTCTTCATTGGACATTCCGTTCCTTTGGACTAGCGAGTTAGTCATAGAGACCTCCGTAAGACTCCTCGAGCCTTGGATTCCCTCAAGGCCGACTGAGCTGGTTGTACCATAAAAACCAATTACATTATTTGATTGCCATGTCACTCTAAAGAAACATGGTATACCGGCCCTCATGTTATGCAAAGTGTGTATCATGATAATTCTATTAATGGGATGAGGTTATCATGCCATTTGATGCTGTTCTTGTAAACCCCAATTCTATATTCAACATGATGTTCTTGTGGATCTCAATTCTATATTAAGAATGAGGACGTCTTGCCATTGATATGCTGTTCATGTGGACCTCAATTCTATATAAAGAATGTCCATACTTGTTTGTCATGGTACCCAAGTTAGGGAACCAATTCCACCTAGTTTTATCGATAATCGTGATTGTACCGTTATCATCGCCATTCTATGTCAAGTGCCATATTTTTGGACTCTATTCTATCAAAGTCTATCATACATGTCTACAAGCTTTATTCTTGAAATTCCATATTGGCTATACACAAAAGTGGATGTTAAAATACATGATTAATGCCTGCGCATATAGGGCCTGATCTGATCCCGGGAGGAGCACCCGAAAGTACTTGTGCCCATGGGAGTTGATTGATCACGGTATTGGCATTATACCGAAGTGCATGACTAGCTTGATTGAACATTCCACAAATCTTGTACTTGTACTTGACTTGATATTACATGACTTGCGTGACCCGAAAAAGGGTAATCTCATACTTGCGTGCTTGAACGTGATAGCCAAATTCCAACATGACATGATGAATACACCTGCTTGAATATCTTGATATCTTTTGATATAAGTTCTTGAAAGTTCATGACTAGTTCTCGTCGCTATCTTATTGTTATACACTCTCTCTACCTTGTCGTTTTATGCGAGCATGCATAGCTATAGTGCATTCATGAAAGATGTAATTACTTAAACCCATTGCTAGTTCTTGAGATATAATTTCCTACTGAGCGTTCACTCACTTAGTGTTTCCCTACTTTTCAGGTAAGTCCGACGATGAGGGAACTCAAACGGATGGGGAAAATCAAGAGCGAAAGGGATAGCGCTTCTCCCGTGTTATCTAGTCTTTTTCATATTTTCTTGAGTCAACCTTGTATTTTTCCTTTATTTTAGTTAGTACTTCAAAGGTTTGTAATAGACATATTCTTATGAAGGAACAAAGGATTGGGTTATCTTTACTTTTGCGCATATCTGATTTTGGTGTCGAATACACTAATACTCTGATTGACATGATTGATATAAACTCGTCACGCGTCTCCGGGTATCTTCCGCTCTCGGGGCGTGATAGTTTTTGTGGTATCAGAGCCTAGGGTATTCAATTCCTAAGAAAACCCAAGTCCAAGGATAGGTTTAACCTTTAACCGGTGAGATTGGGTAGAACCAAGGGTTAAAGTTAACATAAAAATGCTAGCTTCTAAATGAAATCACGTATTAATCTAGTTATTGTAATTGTAGGACGATGGCTGCCGAACGTGCTCAGTGGCACAACATGCAACGTACACTCCAAGGCATGACCCAAGTGCTGCAACAAGTAGCACAGGGAGGTGCACAACGAGCCGAAAGTCTCCACCAAGTCTTCAAGAACATGAACCCTCCCAAATTCATGGGTTCTACTGATCCGGATGACGCAGAGCACTGGATCAGGGAGACGGAGCGTATATTCCGTGTTATGCAGTGCACGGATCAAGATAAAATCTTATTAGCTACCTTTCAGTTAGAAAGGGATGCCTGATGCTGGTGGGAATCAATAGAAGCTACTTTAAATCAAGACCAAGTTACTTGGGAAGAATTCGTTGAACATTTCAACGCTAAATATTTTTCGGACCGAGTCCAAGAAAAGAAAGCTACCGAATTTGCCGCACTCAAGCAACGGTCATTATCGGTGGCGGAGTACGAGGCATAATTCTCTAGATTATCTCGGTATGCTAAGCACTTAGTTAGCACCGAGAAGATGAAAGCTAGGAGGTTCCTTAATGGGCTCAGGCCCCAATATATTACCCAGCTGGCGCCAATGGATATTCAGGTCTACTCAGAGATAGTACGCCGAGCTCAATTGTTAGAAGATGCCACGGAACTATCAGATAGAATCCGTGGGAAGGATAGGAAAGAACAAGTTACAAGTTCGGGTTCCTTTAAACCCAACTTCAAGAAGAGGCCTAGCACTGGAGGTACTTCTTCTCAAGACCAAAAATTTAAGAAGACCAAGCCCTTCTCTATCACTACTACACCTTCGAATATAATATGCAAGCATTGTGACAAGGCTGGTCATAAAACTAAAGAGTGCTGGAGGAAACTAGGAGCATGTCTCCGCTGTGGGAGTCGTGATCATCGAATTCCCGATTGCCCATTACTTAATGAGCAAGCCAGTGACGGAAAGTGCCCGGTAACCAAGAACGCTCGTCTTCACGCAATTAAGGAGACTGAACAAGAAGAAGAAGGTGGACTAGTAGAAGGTACATTGAAAGTTTGTTCCAAGTCTGCATATGTCTTATTTGATACTGGTGCTTCGCATTCAATTGTTTCCAAGAAGTTCGCTGATCCGTTACCCCTAGAACCGGAATGGATAAAATTAGTCTTGTCTACTCCTCTAGGAAACGAGACTGATATTACACACCATTACCAGAACTGTGAAGTATTGATTCATGGTAAGAATCTCCCTATTGATCTTATATGTTTAGATCTAAAGGAGTATGATGTCATACTAGGAGCGGATTTGTTATCTAAATACCAGGCAACAGTCGATTGCCGCAATAGCAAGGTTACTTTCAAGGACTTTCCAGAACTAGTCTATACTAGCCCCAAGAGTCGAAGCAAATCCCCTCTTATTTCGGCTCTCCGAACTAGCAAGCTCATCAGGAAAGGATGTGTATCTTTCTTTGCATTCGTCACGGTTAAGGAGGCTAGGGAAACTAAGATAGAAGACATTCCGGTAGTACAAGAATTTCCGGACGTGTTTCCGGAAGATTTACCGGGATTACCCCCACAAAGAGAAGTGGCCTTCACCATCGATTTAGTTCCTGGTGCGGGTCCAGTTTCTAAGGCATTGTATAGAATGTCACCCACTGAACTCAAGGAATTAAAGGAGCAATTGATGGAACTCATTAAGAAAGGATTCATAAGACCAAGTACTTCCCCATGGGGAGCGCCTGTATTATTTGTAATGAAGAAAGATGGATCCATGAGGTTATGCATCGACTATCGACATTTGAATCATCTCACTATCAAGAACAAATATCCACTGCCGAGAATCGATGAGTTGTTTGATCAAATTTCAGGATCCAAGTACTTTTCCAAAATTGATCTCAGGTCAGGTTATCACCAGTTAAGAATCAAGGATGAGGACATTCATAAGACTGCATTCAGAAGCAGGTATGGCCATTATGAATTTGTTGTTATGCCTTTCGGACTAACGAATGCCCCTGCGGCCTTTATGCAGTTAATGAATAGTATATTCAGGCCTTATTTGGATCAATTCGTGGTGGTCTTTATTGATGATATATTGATTTATTCCAAGACCAAGGAAGAGCATGAGGAGCATTTAAGGATTGTATTACAAATATTGAGGACAAACCAATTATATGCAAAACTCAGCAAGTGTGAATTCTGGCTTGAGGAAGTGACTTTTCTCGGACTTGTTATATCAAAGGATGGCTTATCAGTAGATCCATCAAAGGTTGAAGCTGTAAGAAATTGGGAAAGACCGACTAATGCTAGCGAGATCCGAAGTTTCTTAGGTCTTGCCGACTATTACAGGCGATTCATCAAAGATTTCTCTAAGATCACCGTACCACTTACGAGGTTAACTCGCTAGGAGATCCGTTATGAATAGAGTGAGGAATGTGAAAGAAGCTTCCAAACTCTCAAGGATCATCTTACTACAGCTCCTGTCTTAGCATTACCAATGGAAGGAGAGAAATTCGAGGTATACACTGATGTTTCTGGCATTGGCCTCAGATGTGTTCTAATGCAACAAGGAAAGGTTATAGCTTACTCTTCTCGTCAATTAAAGAAGCATAAAGAGAACTACCCAGTCCATGACTTAGAATTGGCCGCGGTGGTATTTGCACTCAAAATATGGAGACATTATCTATATGAAGTACAGTTTACTGTATACTCCGATCACAAGAGTCTCAAGTATCTTTTCTCTCAAAAGGAACTAAATATGAGGCAAAGACGTTGGCTAGAATATCTCAAGGACTTTGACTTCAATATACAATATCATCCCAGAAAGGGTAACCATGTAGCAGATGCCCTTAGTCGAAAGCCGAGAGCACTGTTAGTCAATTGTATGATTCAAGAATGGAAATTGCTGGAGCAATTCTCTGAACTCAATATAAGCATGGACACAGACTTTCAATGTGTCACATTCTCTCATATAAGCATTCATCCAGACCTATTATCTGAAATACGAGCGCTTCAAGATAATGACCCAATATTAGAAGAGATCAAAGGCAAACTGGAAGGACAATCTGATTTCCAAATGACTTGTGAAGGAAGATTAATGTTCAGGAATAGAACTTGCATGCCGGATTATCCTGAGTTAAAGAAGAAGATATTAGATGAAGCTCATAGATCGAGATACACGATTCATCCTGGATCTACCAAAATGTACCAAGATGTGAAAAGAAATTTTTGGTGGCCCAACATGAAAAGGAAATAGCGGACTACGTGTCGCGCTGTCTCACATGCCAACAGGTCAAGACGGAACACCAAAAGCCTGCTGGAAAATTACATCCTCTAGATATTCTCAAGTGGAAGTGGGAGAATATTAGTATGGATTTCATTATGGGTTTATCTAAATCAAAAGGAGACATGATGGAATATGGGTTATTATTGACTGATTGACGAAATCGGCACATTTCTTGCCAATCAAGAACCAATGGTCAGTCGATGTGTTGGCTGCATTATACATCAAGGACATAGTCAGATTACACGGTATTCCTATTTCAATCGTGTCTAACAGAGATCCCCGTTTTACTTCTCATTCTTGGAAGGGACTACAACATTCGTTGGGAACAAGGCTTAACTTTAGTACAGCTTTTCATCCTCAAACGGATGGTCAGACCGAGAGAACTAATCAGGTGGTTGAAGATATGCTCAGAGCTTGCATCATTGATTTCGATGGAAGCTGGCATGATCACTTGCCGTTGGTGGAATTTGCATACAATAATAGCTACCAGGCAAGTATACAAATGGCACCTTTCGAAGCTTTATACGGAAGGAGTTGCCGATCACCCTTATGTTGGGACGAAGTTGGAGAGAAACAACTATTAGGTCCAGACAAGGTAAGGGATACCACTGAGAAAATACAATTGATTAGAGAAAGACTGCAAGTTGCTCAGTCTAGGCAAAAGGCTCATGCTGATACAAGAAGGGGAGATCTTGAATTCCAAGTTGGAGATCATGTATTTCTCAAGATATCGCCTGGACGTGGCCTACGGAGATTTGGTGTTAAGGGCAAGCTTACACCAAGATTCATTGGACCCTTCGAGATACTGGAAAGAGTTGGCGAGGTTGCTTATCGCATCGCATTGCCTCCTCAATTGTCCGATGTTCATAATGTGTTCCACATATCTATGTTGAAGAAGTATGTACACGATCCATCACATATTATTGAACATGGAGACTTAGTTATCCAGAAGGATCTCACATATGAACCGAAGCCCATAAAGATACTAGATCGTGAAGTACGTACTCTAAGGAATAAGGTTATTCCCATGCTAAAAGTGCAATGGAATAAGAACTCCGAACATGAAGCTACATGGGAGACCGAGGGATCCATGAGGAAGCGATTTCCAGAATTATTTTAAGGTATATACTCTACACTCTCCACTTATATATATATACTATTGAATTTATGGACCAAATTCTTTTAAGTGGGGGAGGGTGTAGCGACCCTGATAAAAATAAGATTTTTTTTAAAATCAAATTAAAATAAAAGATAAATAATTAGATGACAAAGAGCCTAAATGGGTAAATCATTAATCAAGAGGAAATAACGCCTTTGGTCAAGGCGCTACTTCATTAAGAAATGCCTCTAGATAAGGCGCTAATTAAAAAGGGACGCCCAAAAGAAAAGGCGTCAATTGTCAAACGGCCAAAAGGGGAAGTAAATGTAACGCCCTCTACCTGGGCGCGTTTGATACAAGAAACGACGCTTGACAAGGCGTCAATTAAAATTAACGCCCTCGCTTAAGACGTTAATTGAGTTCGAGTTTCGTTTCGACCCAGGAGTCTATCCAGAGCAAGTTCTGGATAACTACGTCGAAGGTGGAATATGGTAAGGACTCTATCATGGAAGTATTACTTCCAATAGAACTCTAACCCTATTAGGATCCCCAAAATCCTATAAATACCCTCCTAATCGACCTAGATCGCTATTTGGCGATTTGAGCTATCGTTCTGCTGAAAGGAGAGGTTTTGTTCTTCTTATTGTTTCTTCCAAACCGCAGAAGCATGAGGATTCTAATGCTTCTTCGTCTTCTTCTTACAGGTTAAGGAGTTCCTGTCTTCCTGAAGAACGAAGGTTCTTCATCAAGCATCATCTTCTTCTTCTTCTGCCGGTGATCATAAGACTCTGTTGCAAAATAGAGTATCGTTTCTCTTCACGTATCTTCACCCAGATAATCATCAGGTAGGTTTTCTCAAGAAACGTAGCCCAAATTAATTTAAGATCCTTAATAAAATCATATGTTATCCATGCATATAGTTTCATCATAGTTTTAAATGTTTTCTGTAAAATTTTGAAAGAAGCGACCCTGACAAGGGCGCTAATTCTTGTTTTGACGCCCTACCTAGTAGTCGTCAATTTCATATAAATTGATAATTACCCATGTTTAAAATTTGATATCTATGAAACCATGAACCTAATCTAATGCATGTTCATCCTGATTGAATCCTGCTAATTTTCTGGTCCTGACTATATAAATTGTTCCTGAAATTTTATTATCTGAAATTTGGAAAATTGCTAATTAACGACCTGAACAAGGTCGTCTCTTATTGAACTGACGCCCCAGAATAGGGCGCTAATTGAAAAGTAACGCCCCTGTCCAGGGCGCGTTTTTGTTAAAATTCCATATTATCTAAATTCTATAAAATAGAAATACAGAATGGACGACTACTGAATAAGTCGTCAAATTGTAAATAAACGCCCCTGTAGAAGGCGTTAATTTTATAAGTAATGACTTAAATTAAGTCGCTATTTTCCTGTGATACTATTTTACACTGTTACTGTTAACCGAAGGTTTCATATGTATATTGATAAATATATATAAATATATCTATATATATATCGGCACTATATTCTAGTCCGTGAATATAGTCCCATGTTTCATGATATTTTATCGTTTACCCACTAATTCTCGGTGACATACAAGCTCTCCATTGGACATTCCGTTCCTTTGGACTAGCGAGTTAGTCATAGAGACCTCCGTAAGACTCCTCGAGCCTTGGATTCCCTCAAGGCCGACTGAGCTGGTTGTACCATAAAAACCCATTACATTATTTGATTGCCATGTCACTCTAAAGAAACATGGTATACCGGCCCTCATGTTATGCAAAGTGTGTATCATGATAATTCTATTAATGGGATGAGGTTATCATGCCATTTGATGCTGTTCTTGTAAACCCCAATTCTATATTCAACATGATGTTCTTGTGGACCTCAATTCTATATTAGAATGAGGACGTCTTGCCATTGATATGTTGTTCATGTGGACCTCAATTCTATATAAAGAATGTCCATACTTGTTTGTCATGGTACCCAAGTTAGGGAACCAATTCCACCTAGTTTTATCGATAATCGTGATTGTACCGTTATTATCGCCATTCTATGTCAAGTGTCATATTTTTGGACTCTATTCTATCAAAGTCTATCCTACATGTCTACAAGCTTTATTCTTGAAATTCCATATTGGCTATACACAAAAGTGGATGTTAAAATATATGATTAATGCCTGCGCATATAGGGCCCGATCTGATCCTGGGAGGAGCACCCGAAAGTACTTGTGCCCATGGGAGTTGATTGATCACGGTATTGGCATTATACCGAAGTGCATGACTAGCTTGATTGAACATTCCACAAATCTTGTCCTTGTACTTGACTTGATATTACATGACTTGCGTGACCCGAAAAAGGGTAATCTCATACTTGCGTGCTTGAACGTGATAGCCAAATTTCAACATGACATGATGAATACACCTGCTTGAATATCTTGATATCTTTTGATATAAGTTCTTGAAAGTTCATGACTAGTTCTCGTCGCTATCTTATTGTTATACACTCTCTCTATCTTGTCGTTTTATGCGAGCATGCATAGCTATAGTGCATTCATGAAAGATGTAATTATTTAAACCCATTGCTAGTTCTTGAGATATAATTTCTTACTGAGTGTTCGCTCACTTAGTGTTTCCCTACTTTTCAGGTAAGTCCGACGATGAGGGAACTCAAATAGATGGAGAAAATCAAGAGTGAAAGAGATAGAGCTTCTCCCGTGTTATCTAGTCTTTTTCATATTTTCTTGAGTCAACCTTGTATTTTTCCTTTATTTTAGTTAGTACTTCAAAGGTTTGTAATAGACATATTCTTATGAAGGAACAAAAGATTGGGTTATCTTTACTTTTGCGCATCTCTGATTTTGGTGTCGAATACACTAATACTCTGATTGACATGATTGATATAAACTCGTCACGCGTCTCCGGGTATCTTCCGCTCTCGGGGCGTGACACAGACTGTAACGGACCAACCCTGGTGCGTTATAGGGTGGGAATGCGTCTGCCCTTACGCACCCACACAGTGGCGTCACAAGGCTGTGACGCGCCAGTCCTGGTGTGTCACAGGCCTTGACCCCCAACGGTCACAATCAACAGTCAAGCCAACGGTCGACTCGTCCCTAACGGTCCAACCCAGGCCTGTCACAGCACCGTAGCGATCTGTCGTGGGACCGTCACAACACTCAGACCCCCAGTTGGCAAAAAACATGGCTATAACACACCCACCTGGGCGCGTCACATGGTGTGACGGTCACTGGAAGGACCATCACACCGACCCGACGGCGAAACGGCGTGAAAGGCCCAAAAAATCCAACCACGCCCCCATGCCTCCATAGGAGAGGGGGAAATCAAAGGGGAAGACCCCTGGGGACCCCTAACATTCTTCTAAGCCATCAAAACACGAAATCATGGCCTAAAATCATAGATCGAGCGAACTCTCCCCAAAATCATGTTTTTTCCCTAACCCGCTCAAAAGCACCCCTCTCGGCTCCCACTCGGCCTACAATTCGCGGGGGATGATGGAATGAGCATAGGGATTCGTCCCCCTACCTCAATGGAGCGAAAGCTCTGTCGAATCAAGCTCAAACCATGAAGAATGCTTTTGGAAACCCCGCTCCTTCATGCTTCCCACAAGCACCGCACGCCCACGAGATTGCCTCGCCGCCACCCACGTCGCGGCGCCGTCGCCCCGCCGCCGTCTGCAACCGGAGAGAGGCCTGCCGCGCCGAAATGGGAGAGAGAGAGAGGGAAGAGGGCACTCACGATTGGGGGAGGAAGAAAGAGGAAGAAGAAGAAGAAGGGTGGGGGAGAGAGAGAAAAAGAGTGATATTTATAGAAAATCCAGAAATTTCAGAAAATATCAAAAAATTAAAAATTACATTTCCACGATCCTCGGAACGCACCGATCGCAACGGTACCACTCTCGCCTAGGTGAACGATCTAGTTCACCTACAACGAGATTCCGAAGGATTACCGAAACACACACTGGGAATCAAAAAACACACGCGGAGAAGCCGCGGATGCACTCCGGGCCTCTGAAACAACTCCGGATTGCGCCGACCCGAACAAAAAAGTTGTCCGAAACTAAATTTCGGACATAACGAAGTAGGACATTCGGAGAAACCAGATCTGGGACCCATGAAGAAGGATCCAAAAGATTTGGGATATTACAACCCTCCCCCCTTAAAGGAATTTTATCCCCGAAATTGAGAACAACCCAAGGGGAAAGAAGAGGAAGACTCACTCAAACAAGTAAGGGAACTGCTGACGCATCTTGTCCTCACACTCCCAAGAAGCCTCACCACCAGAGTGCCACTGCCACACCACCTTAACCAAGGGGATGACCTTGTTCCGCAGGCGCTGCACTCGCCTATCCTCAACGCAGACGGGAAACTCTGGGAGAGAAAGATCTGGAGTCACCTCGGGCCAAACAAGAAACCTCAAGCACATGAGAGTCATCGGGCATATACTTCCGTAACATCGAGACGTAAAACACGTTATGCACCGATGCCAACTCAGGGGGCAACTGCAACAGATAAGCTACCTCACTGATGCGCTCTACAATGGGAAATAGACCAACATAGCGGGGACTAAGCTCACCACACCATCCAAAGCGCATTACCCCCTTCATCGGAGAAACTCTCAAAAACACACGATCGCCAATGGCGAAAGCAAGAGGCTGCCTCCTACGGTCAGCATAATTCTTCTGCAGACTCTGGGCCGCCAACATGTTCTGACGAACCAGGTGCACAACATCCACACACTGCTGCACCAACTTCGGTTCCGTCAAAACACGCTCACCAACCTCGAACCAATCCAGTGGAGTCCGACACGGACGCCCATACAACGCCTTATAAGGAGCCATACCGATGCTCGAATGATAGCTGTTGTTGTAGGCAAACTCCACCAATGGCAGATGGTGAATTCAACTCCCCTGCCACTCTAGGCAGCAGGATCTCAACATATCCTCCAAAGTCTGAATGGTCCTCTCCGACTGACCATCTGACTGAGGATGGTACGCTGAGCTAAATGCTAAATCCATGCCAAGAGCTCGCTGGAAACTCCTCCAGAATCCAGACGTGAAGCGCGGATCCCGATCCAACACAATGGAGATGGGAATCCCATGCAACGGAACGATCCGCTCCACATAGAGACGAGCCAACATGGGCACACTCCAGCTGACTTTGATCGGTAACAACCGAGTCACCTTTGTCAGCCTATCCACCAGCAACTAAATACTATCCTACCCACTCGGAGTCCTCGGCAATCCCACCACGAAATCAGTGGTCACGTGGTCCCATTTCCACACAGGAACATCCAAGGGCTGGAGAGTACCTCCCAGTCGCTGATGCTCCGCCTTCACTTGCTGACAAGTTAGGCACCTGGCCACAAATTCGGCAACATCTCTCTTCATGCCAGGCCACAAGAACTACCTCTGCAAGTTCTGATACATCTTCGTCGAACCCGGGTGTACGGTGTACTTGCTCCTATGAGCCTCATGCAACACCGCACGACGAACCCGCTCCTTGGCTGGGACGTACAGCCTACCACTGAACCTCACAGCACCGTCCTCATTGAGCTCCACATCAGCCATAGCTAAAATCTGGGGCAACTCAGGGTCTGCATGCTGAGCCTTTGTCACCTGACGACGGATAGCAGGCATGACAATCAAACTAGCAAGCACTGCCAACCCTGGCTCTCGGGGAATCTTGAGCCTGAAAGACACTTCGGGCACTTTTTCCCAGAGCCTCCACTTCCTCAACATCAAGGCACTGACCGCGACCTTCCGACTCAAAGCATCGGCGACGACATTCATCCTGCCCGACTGATAAGACAGGGTGAAGTCATAATCCTTCATATACTCCATCCAACGCCTCTGCCTGAGGTTAAGGTCCCTCTGCGTGAACACATACCTTAAACTCTGATGGTCAGTGAACACCTCGAACTTCTCACCGTACAAATAATGCCTCCATATCTTCAGCACGAAAATCACAGTCGCTAACTCCAGGTCATGGGTAGGGTAGTTCTCCTCGTGGGGCTTCAGCTGTCGAGATGCATACGCCACCACTCTACCATGCTGTATCAACACAGCACCCAATCCGACCCCGGAAGCATCTGTACACACTACAAAATCTCCCGACCCAGAAGATAAAACCAACACCAGAGTCGAGGTGAGCAATCTCTTCAGTTCCCTGAAACTCTGCTCACACTCATCAGACTAGAAGAAAGGCACATCATTCCGTGTGAGCCTGGTCATCGGGGCCGTAATGCGAGAAAAATCCTGGATAAACCGACGATAATAGCCCGCAAGCCCCAAGAAACTCTGGATCTGCATCACAGACCTCGGCCTCGGCCACTGCATCACTGCCTCGACCTTGGCGGGGTCCACGAAAATACCATCACCAGAAATCACGTGCCCCAAAAAGTGCACCTCACGAAGCAAGAACTCACACTTACTGAGCTTCGCATACAACTGGTGATCTCGCAACGTCCGCAGCACCACACCTAAATGGCACGCGTGCTCCTCGGCAGATCACGAATAAACAAGGATGTCATCCACAAATACGACCACAAACTGGTCCAAGTACGGATGAAACACCCTCTGCATTAAGTCCATGAAGGCTGCGGGGGCATTGGTGAGCCCGAACGGCATCACCAAAAACTCATAATACCCATACCTTATACTGAACGTAGTCTTCTCCACATCAGACTCGCGAATCCTCAACTGATAGTAACCGGACCGTAAATCAATCCGTGAGAACACTCGAGCAGACTGAAGTTGGTCGAACAAATCATCAATCTATGGCAACGGATACTTATTCTTAATGGTCACCTCGTTCAGCTGTCGGTAGTCAATGCACAACCGCAAGCTACTGTCCTTCTTCTTCACAAACAACACGGGCGCACCCCAAGGAGAAAAGCTAGGACGAATGTACCCCTTGGCCAACAACTCCTGCAACTGCGCCCTTAACTCCCTCAACTCAGCGGGGGCCATACGGTAGAGAGCCTTCGCCAAAGGTCCCGTACCAGGCACAATCTCGATCACGAAATCAATCTCCCGCTGAGGAGGCAATCCAGGTAAGTCCTCTGAAAAAATATCGGGAAACTCACACACCACCGGAATGTCCTCGACATCCGAACCCGACTGGTCTACCAAGATCATAGAAGCGAGAAAACCCTGACAACCAGCATCAAGCAAACGACGAGCTCGAATCACAGAAATAGAAAAGTGGGAAGAGGAAGACCTGATACCTTGGAAATAGAAGGTGGGTCCACGAAGTCACCGAAAGTAAACTCCCTTCGAGCCATAATCCACCAAAGCATGATGTGTCTCGAGCCAATCCATGTCCAAAATTACATCAAGTCCTGAAGTGGCAACTCATAGAGCCTAGCCAGTAAACTCCGCCCTTCCACCCACACAGGAACCTCATCGAAACAATACAGAGTGATCATAAAATCACCCAAAGGCAACTCCACTGCCAAATCACAGGACAACTGGGTCACCAGCTCCTCGATACTTAGCATGAAATCCTCCGAAATAAATGAATGAGACGTGCCAGAATCAAACAAAACTCGAGCCGCACAACCCAAAACCTGAATGGTACCTTCCACGAGCTGCGACGCCACTGCCTCTGTCCTGGTCATGTGTGTAATCTGGCCTCGAGATCTATGCCTGTCTCCCACACTTGCTGACCTAGGTAGGGGCAGATACTGTCCCTGCTGCTGCTGTTTCTAGTGTGGCCTCTGCTGCTGGGGAACCTGCTGCTGCTGAGGAAATTGCTGTTGCTACTGCCTCTGAGGAGAGTCACGCGCCATATGCCCTGGATGGTCACACCGAAAACAAACTATCGACGCTGTGTACTACCTGCCTGGATAGTACTCGCTACTCGTGAACACGGTCCTCACGATCCACCCACCGATCCCTGATGCTGAAAAGGAATCGGCTACTGTACACTGCCCGATGATGCCTACTGCTCATGGCCTCCCTTCTTCTTCCTTTAGAAACTCTTCCCGAGGATCTTTTTGACCTTAGAGCCAAAAGACGCAGATCCTGTCACCGACGCTGTCGGTGCCGGCGCTCCTGAACCACCCGACGCATGCTGAAAGGAACCCTGCTGCTGGGTAGCCTACTGCTGGCTGCGACTCGACAAGGATTGGCCCTGGCTAATTGGTCATCGAGTCCTCTGTATATCAATCTCCAAAGAAGCCACCACGTGAGACGCTGTCTCCAAATCAGTGGCCGCATTCGTGATCAAATGGTGCCTCAACTCCTGCCTCAAGTCCTGTACGAACTGTGCGGTCTTCACCCTCTCATGCTCCATGATATGAGGTGCATAACGACCCAGCTCAATAAATCGGGCCCTGTACTGCAACACGGACATGTCGCCCTGTACCATCTCCAAAAACTGTCACATCCGCTGTGTAGTAATATATTCTGGACAGTAGGCATGCTCGAAAGCATTGACAAAGTCACTCCACGCAATCTGCTCAATGGGACGTGACTGAAAGGACGTCTTCCACTCGGAAGACCACCACTCCCGAGCCGTGCCCTGCAACTGGTTGTAGGCCAACATCACCTTGTCCTCTGCAGTACACCGCTTGGAATTGAACACCCACTCCATCTCGTCGAGCCAACTCCGAGCCATATCAGGGTCAGACTGACCGCCATAGTAAGGTGGATGGAACTACATGAAATCCCTCACTGCTCGGCCTGGCCCACCCTGGTCGACGAGCCCTCACCAGCCTCTCCGCCGAACTACTATGACATAAGCTCGTACATGCCACGGAAGAAATCCTCGGCCCCCGAAAACCTCACAGTATCCACTGCCTCGGTGGCCGCTGGTGGCACTCTACTATACTCCTCCTGCTCCTGCTGAACCTCCTGCTGGATCTCCTGACCTCTAGCCGACTACCCCTGCCGAGAGCGAGTGCCCCGCCTCGACGCCATACTCGCTCCTGAAGCAAAAGACAAAAAACATGGAAACAGCAAGGTTAAGCAAAACACACGATGCCCGATGCCAGCGTCAACTGTACATCATCGCTGTAGACTAATGGACCACTACAATTACTTATGATTCTCGTATAATTCCACAACCGCGCTCTGATACCAGCTGTAACGACCCGAGAATCTGATTACCAGGAAAGCCCGATAATCCGAGACTCGCATCGCCACCAACGAGTCCAAAGACTCGGAAGGGTGAAAAGGATGGTGTGGAGACTACACAAGTATCATAATTAATTACAGAAATCAAACAGTTACATAATTAAGAAGGAAATAAATTAACATTTTACATGAAACATGGTCTACAAGATATAACAAAATAACAACAGTAGTAGTCCACAACTAGTACAGAGATAAGAAAGAAAAGTACAGCTACATGGAACATACCCCGGCTCTGACCTCTGGCACTAACGCTGGGCACCTGAACCACGCTGAGCCTCAGACGCGCTCCCCTGAAGCCGATCCTCACCTAAAACATGGTGAAAACACGCAGGGAATGAGTCTCAGAACAAGACTCAGTAGGGATCACTCGAACCCTACCTCGCAAATGGAGAAACCGTTACGCTAGCAGTAAGAGAGTATCTCGGAAAGGGAAGCCCTGCCATCTACAAAACATCGATCTCACGGCACGAAAACTGACACACGTGCTACGGTGAAACGACCGGAACACCACGGCCAACATGATAAAACCCGAAGGTCAAAGTCGCAACAACTGACAGTCTGCCACTCCCGACTCTACAGGAGTACCTCCCACAAGAAGCACAGTTGGTAGCATCTCTGACGACTTACACCGCACCGCAGGTGAACTGCCTGATGTGGTAGCGCCTACCAGAGGCACAGACACCGTACAAGTAACCGCAAAGCAAGTGACTAGCTGGGGTCACGCTCGTCAGCGCGTGTCCACTACCCCCAACCACGTGTGCACACACAGACCATGCGTCCTAGGTCTGGCCTCTAACTGGTTTTACCCTGGAGCCGGACTCTGGCTACCGACGAGGGGCCCGACGGAAACTAGTCTAAAAACTATCCTCAGGGTAGCCTCTCCATAACTCCCTGGTGGGTCCACTCGCGTGCAGGCATGCTACGACTAGTGGAGGGTCACTGAAGGAGTAGACTCCCAAGTCAACGGAAAACCACGTTCGCATCCGACGACGTACGGGGACCATCCCACACACCAGCACCGTCGCACGGCGACCACGGTCGGAAAAGAAACGGGGCTATAAACCACCCGATGCAGCCCTGAGCCTGGTGGTCTACTCTAGACACGCCACAGCCCCTGACGGTCTAAGGCTGGACCATCACAGCCATCTGACGGCCCAACACAGGGGCGTCAGACCCTCGGTGCAAAAATGACTGTGATGCACCTATCCTGGTGCATCACAGGCCCTGACTGATGCGGAACGCTAGGAGAGCTGGGACTCTATGTGAAGACGCGACTAAATGGACAACTAAGACCAACAACTTTGCGATGGATTGAATGGCATAGACTCAACACCTAATGTTCCCAAGAGAGGAACTATGTCAACTAACAAGAATTCAAGCTCGCAAGCGCCCCTATGAGGGAAGCGCATGGATCCGCACGGTTGACAAACCGGCAGGGTCTAGGGTGATTAGACTCCACACTCGCGACTCGGATGAGTCACGGGATGGTCAGACTCTCTCACCACGGCAATGAATAAAGGAAATGAACTGGCTAAGAACCTACTATGCACACAAGCAGCGGCATCAAGAGAAAATACTAAAAGAGCAAGCTAACCAGGCAAAGAAGTGGACGCATACCTCCACGCTCGGGGCGTGGGGAAGAAGCCCGGCCAAGTCACACGATCCCCGGTACAATGCTGAATGAGTACAACCAAACACAGCCCACTCCTTGCACGGAGGTAAAAGGCTACACAGCGGGACCCGGGGGTTGTGCAACGTGGGGTGACGGGTGCCGGGTCGGTGAACCTCGTCATACGCGAGCCGCCGCGAGTCGGTACGAACTGGGACCAGCAGCAAGAGGGGCACGTCATGGAGGCTGAGGAAGGTGCCAATGTCCCTGGTAGCACGCTGTGGGGGATGGCGAGCCTCCTGGAAGACGAGGGAAGCCGACGACGCCGGCTGGAACCTCCGGACTGGTCGCGAGCGGGGGGCAGGCTGCTAGCCGGCCTGCGCGCCGTAGGAGAGCAGCTGGATGAAGACCCTGGCACGTGACCTTCTGCTTGTCCGTTGGTCACGAAACTCAGCATAGGCGCCGGTGGGGGTGTCCCAGGGACACCGGTGAAGTGGCGACTGCAACGGAGTACCGAAGGCGATGTTGCGAATTTTGGAACAGGCCCTACACGTTCTGGTCTGTTCTCTGGCAGCAGGACCACAGGTCGAAGATTGGGCTTGAACCGGGTCCTCCGGATGGCAAATTGGGCGGGGTTTTCTCTGGTGGATAGGTGAGGGTCTTGGGATGACTGGGTAGCAGTGGCGTGGTGGTGCGTAGTGGAGGTTTTGGGCGTGAAAAGTGAAAATAGATGGGGTTCAGTTCTACAGTCCAGTGCAGTCAGAACTTAGAGCTATGAAGGTGGATGGGATAAGTAGGGAAAGAGGGCTCAGACACTTGCTATAAAATTCTAGGGGATGGTTTTGGACGTGGTGAAGCAATGCTGAAAATCTCAGGTCATTTGAAGATGTATAGAGGAACGTTCCTTTGGAGGGCCTTTGTCACCGTCGCGGCAGGACAGCACAGGAGCTGTCTGCGCGACCAAAATGGGTCCAAATGGATGTTTTCGCCCCGATTGAGATTTGAAGTGGGATTTTCAGGAGAGGTAGGGGACATATAGTGAAAGATAAGTGAAGAAGGGGTTGATGTGATCAGATGTCAGGAAGAGGGTGTCCCAACGTGATCTTTTAGGTTCTGGGTTACTACAGGTCTGCACAGAGACAGCCTGCGCAAGGAAAAGGGCTATGAAGACAACTTTCGCTACTGAACGAATTTGGCTATGAGGTTTTCAGGGGACGTGGGGGACAGGGGGATGAAGAAAATCTTAGAAGGGTTCAATGGGGTTTGGGGATGGGAAAGGAGGGTGCCGACCTGATATTCCGGACTCATTTCTGCAGGCAGACAACCAGATCTGGGCGCAGGACAGCAAGGGCCATCTCCTCCAAGCTTGTTGCAAAACCTTGATCACTGGGACTCCCGGCTTGAGCAGAAGATGGGGAGGTCACCTCCCACCTGTGGTGCATCCAAGAAACTTGTAATAGACCTTAGGAGTTGCTCCCAAGGGAAGAGGAAGAGAGGGAGGAGAGATAGAGGGTGTCACACCCTAGAAGGGAGGAAGAAGAAGGAAATGCTCTTGGCCAAAACTCATTTTTCATTCATTCATTCATCAAATCCCTCAAGAGGGGGAATACATGATAATATATAGAGTTTGGACTCCACCTTCCCTCCTTAGAGTTTGAATTTGAATCCCTTTGAAATTTAAATTCTATGGGCTCCATCATTGCTCCTTGGAGTTTGGATTTGGAACCCATTTGAAATTTAAATTCTATGGGCTCCATCATTGCTCCTTGGAGTTTGGATTTGGACCCATTTGAAATTTAAATCCTATGGGCTCCATCATTGCTCCTTGGAGTTTGGGTTTGACCCATTTGAAATTTAAATTCTATGGGCTCCATTTTCTCTCCTTGGAGTTTGAATTCGAACCCATTTGAAATTTGAAATCCCAAAATGATGCAAACCCAAATACATGCCAAAGACACACCTAAGACGTACACAATACAAAATACGACCAAGTACGTACAAAATACAAATATGACCCAAATACATACAAAATACGACCCAAATACGTACAAAATATAAATACGTATAAAAATACGTACTAAAGTGTCAAAGCTCTGGGGCGGACTCCAGACTATCCCCCAGCCACAATGAGGTCGGTGTCGACCAAGTCGTGCTGCGTGTCCGGTACCGACGACTCTCTGAGTCGAGCCGTATTCTTGCTCTGGTGTCCTCACCAATTCTCCCCGGGTGGGAAGAACTCGACCCTGTCGAGTAAGGGTCTCTATCGCTCTGGTACCGCTCTAGCAAGTCTGGATCTAACCTCTCCAGCTCTCCCCAGAGATCCATGCATCATCGGACGTGGGCCGTCCCCTCCAACGCACCAAGTAGCGGTGATACGTGCCAC
Source organism: Amorphophallus konjac (assembly GCA_022559845.1). Classification (NCBI taxonomy): domain Eukaryota; kingdom Viridiplantae; phylum Streptophyta; class Magnoliopsida; order Alismatales; family Araceae; genus Amorphophallus; species Amorphophallus konjac. The sequence continues at coordinate 200,933,013 of CM040120.1, read as the reverse complement.
TCCTGGTGGTGGTTACCTGCTCATCCAGTATAGACTCTATCCGCTCACGCTGCTGAGGTGACAGGGTTGGAAGTGGACTGTCAGGGGAGGGCTCACTCACAAAGGGTGGAGAAGGCCCAAACAACTCACTAGGGATCACTGCCGGGTCCCGATATGCGACTAAGTCCGAGACATTGAATGTGGAACTGATACCATAGTTATCCGGTAAGTCAACAACATATGCACTGGATCCAACTCGCTTCACTACTCTAAAGGGGCCAGCACCACGAGCCTGTAGTTTCTTCACGGCTCCATAAGGAAACCGTTCCGGTCTGACCCGGATCATGACATAATCTCCCTCCCGGAACTCATGGGGGTGTCTATGAGCGTCAGCCAATTCTTTATATTGCGTGTTGCTGGTCTCTATATGGCGACGAATACCATCATGCAAACCCCTAACATGCTCGGCAAACGACTCTGCAGACTGCGACACTCTAGCATGCATGGGTAAGGGAACAAGATCCACTAGCTTCCTAGGTCTATATCCTGTAACAACCTCAAAAGGACTCATTCCTGTGGACCTATTGACTGAGTTATTATATGCAAACTCGGCAAGTGGCAAAATCGAATCCCAGTCCCTCTTGCGTTCCCTAACCAAACATCTCAAGAGGTTCCCCAAACTTCTATTGACTACCTCAGTCTACTCGTCAGTCTGGGGGTGGTAAGCTGTGGAGAATTTGAGCTGAGTGCCCATCAAATATCAAAGGGTCTTCCAAAAGTAGCTAGTGAACCGGACATCTCAATCAGACACAATGGACTTAGGAAGCCCAAATCAGCTCACCACACTAGAGAAAAACAATCGAGCAACCCTAGAGGCATCTGAAGTCTTTGAACAAGGAATGAAGAGGGCCATCTTCGAAAATCTATCAACCACCACAAAAATTGAATCATGCTTGCGGGCGGTCCGTGGTAACCCCAAAACAAAATCCATGCTGATATCCTGCCACGGCCTATCAGGCACAGGAAGAGGAGTATAAGGACCTAAAATCTGCTTCCTCATTTTGGCCACAGTGCAGGTACGACACTGGGCCACAATGCGAGCAACGTCACGCTTCAAACTAGGCCAATAAAAATGATGCTCGACTGCCTCGATGGTCTTATTCCGACCGAAGTGGCCGGCTAGACCTCCCGCATGCATCTCCCAAGTGAGGAAGTCACGAACGGAAGTCCGTGGAACACACAAGCGACTCCCACGAAAGAGATAACCATCCTGCAACATATAATCAATGTGCTCTTGGGATGGCCCCGACAGGAGGGTGGTATAAATCGGACCAAAGTCCAGACAATCGGCATATGCCTCCTTCATCCTATCCATCCCTACCACCTCTACACTCATGGTGGTCAAAAGATAAGCACGACGGCTCAGAGCGTCGGCCACCCGGTTCTCCGCACCGGCCTTGTGCTTCAGCACAAAGGTATAATCCTGAAGGAACTCTACCCAGCGACTGTGACGAGAATTGAGCTTTTTCTGGGCATGGAGATACTTGAGTGCCTCATGATCAGAAAACAGGACAAACTCCTGGTGCAACAAGTAATGTCTCCAATGCCGAAGGGCCTGCACAACTGCGTAAAACTCTTTATCATACGTAGAATAACGCAGTTTAGCATCGCTCAATTTCTCACTGAAGTATGCAATGAGGTGGGTCTCCTGACTCAGAACACCACCAATACCAACCCCAGAGGCATCGCAAGAGACCTCAAACACCTTCGTGAAATCAGGAAGTCTAAGAATAGGTGCTTGGGTCATGCGCTCCTTGAGGAGCCCAAATGCGGCTGAGGCGGCCTTCGTCCACTCAAACGTCCCCTTTCGGATGCAATCTGTAATTGGGGCCGTGATAGAGCTAAAGCCTCGAATAAAGCGGCGAAAGCTGCAGACATCATGAAGAGTACGAGGTTCGGGCCACTCCACTATGGCCCTGACCTTCTCCGGGTCAGCGGAGACTCCCTCGCTAGACACGATAAACCCCAAGAATGTGACATGACTAGTCATGAAAGCGCATTTCTTAGGGTTGGCATAAAGACTCTCTCTCCTCAGAATAAGACAGACCTGCCGTAGATGGTCTAAGTGGGCCTCCCAAGTGCGGCTATAGATAAGGATATCATCAAAATATACCACCACAAAGACCCCAATCAAAGGTCGAAGGACCTGAGTCATCAGCCGCATAAAAGTGCTGGGAGCATTGGTCATCCCAAAGGGCATGACCAGCCACTCATAAAGACCATCTTTGGTCTTAAAGGCCGTCTTCCACTCATCACCGGGCCTGATCCTCACCTGGTGATAGCCACTCTTCAGATCAATCTTGGAAAACATAGTGACTCCCGCCATCATATCGAGCATATCATCTAAGCGGGGAATGGGAAATCTATACTTTACCGTGATCTTATTGATTGCACGGATGTCGACGCACATCCTCCAAGTACCGTCCTTCTTAGGGGCAAGCAAGGCAGGGATGGCACATGGACTCATGCTCTTACGGAGAGATCCCCTCGTCATCAACTCCTCAACCTGACGCTGAAGCTCAGCGTGATCAGCGGGGCTCATCCTATAATGTGGAAAATTGGGCAATGAGGACCCCGGAATCAGGTCAATAGCATGCTGAATGTCCCGCATAGGTGGAAGACCCTCAGGTAAATCATCGCGAAATACATCAGTAAACTCCCGAAGGACATCAGCAACATCAGATGGGAGATCACTCTCCATCTCTCCACCCACCTCTCGGACTATAATGGCAAAAATAGGGTCCCCTCTAACAAAGTCACGCTCCAACTCCCGGGAGCTGACTAGCATCAACCTCCTAGTCGGAGGAACACTCAGGGCGGGGACATCCGGAGGCAAGGTCGTAGCCTGAGCTGGCAATGGGGTACTGGGCCCTGGAATAGCAGGAGTCGGGTTACTAGGCCCAGTGGGACTCTAGATGGATGGACTCCTCGGCTGGGATGGGTGAAGGGTAATCCGTTGGCCATTATGGTCGAATGTGCATGTGTTTGACGGGCCATGGAGGGTAGCATCCCGATCAAATAACCAAGGCCTTCCCAGGATAATACTGCCTACCTCCATAGGCAACACATCACACCAGATCCCATCCTGGTAGGCATGGAACTGTAATGGCACCAGACATCGCAGCCTTACTGGGATAGAGGTGGAATCTACCCATGACACGCGATAAGGGGAAGGGTGGTCCATGGGGGTCAACCCTAAGCATGTCACAGTACCCGTGGAGATAGCGTTAATACAGCTCCCACTGTCTATGATCACCTTGCAGGCTTTCCCACCCAGCCTACAAAAGGTATGAAAAACGGTGGTGCGACGCCAGTCATCACTCACCAACGGCTGGGTCAAGATACACCTGACAACACCCAGCTGAACGTCATCCTGGCACTGTGTGCCCTGGACATCTAGTTGCTCGCCCTCAAGCAGCTCATCAAAGAATTCCTCCGCGAGCTCCTGGTCAGCCTCATAACTGACGGATACGACACCATGTGCGAGCTCACCAGTCGAAGAATCTCCGATGACCAAAGAGGATCGGGTAGGACAACTAACAGCATAATGACCAACCCCTCCGCACCTATAACACTCATGACGGGACCTAGTGCCCTGAGGTGCTCCACCAGTCATCGGCCCCTTTCCCTTGTCATCACGACGGGCCGGGGGTGGTGGAAGCTGGGGTCGGGTAGGAATGGTGGGCTGCTGAGGCCGAGGGGCCGGGGCTGGAGCCTGGGGTCGAGGGGGATAGTCCCTCAGAGGGGGAGGACGAGGTCTAAGGGCAGTGAAGTCTTGACGAGCGGGTTCCTATGGACGGGCCACAGGTCCCCGAGGGTAAGGTCCAGTCATAGCACGAGGGTCCGACCCACGAGGATATGTGGGTGCCAGGCGTTGGACCGAAGCAAACTCGGACTCAAACTCCTCTAACTTGAGTGCGACCTGATAAGCCTCCTCCAGGGTCATGGCATGGCGGCGAAATAACTCATACTGGTAGTGCGGCTGCAGACCCCGACGGAAGCGAGAGATGGTCATGGCACTCTCCTCCGTGACCCCACATTGCAAGTAGTACTCATCAAAATCAGCGATGTAGTCGGTCACAGTCCGATCCCCTTGGCTGAGACTCTGCCACCTATCAATAAGCCTCTGACGGTATGTGGAAGGAAGGTATTTTTGCCTGAGCTTTACCTTCATATCATACCATGTCTCAATATGGGGTTGATGTCGCTGCATCAACAGGCTCTCCACGTTTCTCCAATAAGTCTGTGCCTGCCCTAGCAATTTCATTTTGGCAAATCGGACTCTCCGGTGGTTCGTCATCTCATACCACTCAAAGTAGCGGTCCATACCCGCTTCTCAATCAACATAGACCTTAGGGTCCAAGGCCCCATCAAAGGTGGGAGGATCCGCGCGCACGGACCTAAGGAGACGGTCATCCTTGTCATCCCTATGGGGCCTATAGCCACGCCGAGCACGGCCATAACCCTCAACCTCATTATCGGACCCAAAATCATCAAACTCCTGAATACGTTGTATCCGGTTGTTGGCCCTAGGGTGTGCGGGCCGAAGAGCAGGGTCAAGTGGGCCTTGGGCCTGCCCGGGGACATCCTCACGCGGAGCTCTATCCTGGTTGGGCCGTCCAACTAGACCTCGAATGGTCCGGTCGGAAGCCTCCATCCGGTCCTCCATGGCCTTCATCCGGCCCTCCATGAATGCAGCATGATCTCTAAAGCTCTTATCGGACTGATCTATCTGATTCATGAGAGCCTGCATCATATCCTGAAGGGAAAAGTCACTAGGGGCAACATTCCTAGGGTCACCCATTGGGACCGGGTGTTGGTAATCTGTACCACGCCGAGTGGGCATGTAATGGAACTAAATGCAAGAGAATTTTTTTTTCTTTTTTTTTTCTAATGCAAGACTCTAAGGGACAAATGGGGGTAGAACGAAGACTCAAATGCACCCTAGACAACCTATGTCTCTGATACCAAATTTGATGCGGAATGCTAGGAGAACTGGGACTCTATGTGAAGACGCGACTAAATGGACAACTAAGACCAACAACTTTGCGATGGATTGAATGGCGTAGACTCAACACCTAATGTTCCCAAGAGAGGAACTATGTCAACTAACAAGAATTCAAGCTCGCAAGCGCCCCTATGAGGGAAGCGCACGGATCCGCACGGTTGACAAACCGGCAGGGTCTAGGGTGATTAGACTCCACACTCGCGACTCGGATGAGTCACGGGACGGTCACACTCTCTCACCACGGCAATGAATAAAGGAAATGAACTGGCTAAGAACCTACTATGCACACAAGCAGCGGCATCAAGAGAAAATACTAAAAGAGCAAGCTAACTAGGCAAAGAAGTGGATGCATACCTCCACGCTCGGGGCGTGGGGAAGAAGCCCGGCCAAGTCACACGATCCCCGGTACAATGCTGAATGAGTACAACCAAACACAGCCCACTCCTCGTAGGGAGGTAAAAGGCTACACAGCGGGACCCGGGGGTCGTGCAATGTGGGGTGACGGGTGCCGGGTCGGTGAACCTCGTCGTACGCGAGCCGCCGCGAGTCGGTACGAACTGGGACCAGTAGCAAGAGGGGCACGTCATGGAGGCTGATGAAGGTGCCAATGTCCCTGGTAGCACGCTGTGGGGGATGGCGAGCCTCCTGGAAGACGAGGGAAGCCGACGACGCCGGCTGGAACCTCCGGACTGGTCGCGAGCGGGGGGCAGGCTGCTAGCCGGCCTGCGCGCCGTAGGAGAGCAGCTGGACGAAGACCCTGGCACGTGACCTTCTTCTCGTCCGTTGGTCACGAAACTCAGTGTAGGCGCTGGTGGGGGTGTCCCAGGGACACCGGTGAAGTGGCGACTGCAACGGAGTACCGAAGGCGATGTTGCGAATTTTGCAACAGGCCCTACACGTTCTGGTCTGTTCTCTGGCAGCAGGACCACAGGTCGAAGATTGGGCTTGAACCGGGTCCTCAGGATGGCAAATTGGGCGGGGTTTTCTCTGGTGGATAGGTGAGGGTCTTGGGATGACTGGGTAGCAGTGGTGGGGTGGTTTGTAGTGGAGGTTTTGGGTGTGAAAAGTGAAAACAGATGGGGTTCAGTTCTGCAGTCCAGTGCAGTCAGAACTGAGAGCTATGAAGGTGGATGGGATAAGTAGGGAAAGAGGGCTCAGACACTTGCAATAAAATTCTAGGGGATGGTTTTGGACGTAGTGAAGCAATGCTGAAAATCTCAGGTCATTTGAAGATGTATAGAGGAACGTTCTTTTGGAGGGCCTTTGTCACCATCGCGGCAGGACTGCACAGGAGCAGTCTGCGCGACCAAAATGGGTCCAAATGGAAGTTTTCGCCCCGATGGAGATTTGAAGTGGGATTTTCAGGAGAGGTAGGGGACATATAGGGAAAGATAAGTGAAGAAGGGGTCTATGTGATCAGAGGTCGGGAAGAGGGCGTCCCAACGTGATCTTTTAGGTTCTGGGTTACTACAGGTCTGCACAGAGACAGCCTGCGCAAGAAAAAGGGATATGAAGACAACTTTCGCTACTGGACGAATTTGGCTATGAGGTTTTCAGGGGACGTGGGGGACAGGGGGATGAAGAAAATCTTACAAGGGTTCAATGGGGTTTGGGGATGGGAAAGGAGGGTGCCGACCTGATAGTCCGGACTCATTTCTGCAGGCAGACAACCAGATCTGGGCGCAGGACAGCAAGGGCCATCTCCTCCAAGCTTATTACAAAACCTTGATCACTGGGACTCCTGGCTTGAGCAGAAGATGGGGAGGTCGCCTCCCACCTGTGGAGCATCCAAGAAACCTGTAATAGACCTTAGGAGTTGCTCCCAAGGGAAGAGGAAGAGAGGGAGGAGAGATAGAGGGTGTCACACCCTAGAGGGGAGGAAGAAGAAGGAAATGCCCTTGGCCAAAACTCATTTTTCATTCATTCATTCATCAAATCTCTCAAGAGGGGGAATACATGATAATATATAGAGTTTGGACTCCACCTTCCCTCCTTAGAGTTTGAATTTGAATCCCTTTGAAATTTAAATTCTATGGGCTCCATCATTGCTCCTTGGAGTTTGGATTTGGAACCCATTTGAAATTTAAATTCTATGGGCTCCATCATTGCTCCTTGGAGTTTGTGTTTGACCCATTTGAAATTTAAATTCTATGGGCTCCATTTTCCCTCCTTGGAGTTTGAATTCGAACCCATTTGAAATTTGAAATCCCAAAATGATGCAAACCCAAATACATGCCAAAGACACACCTAAGACGTACACAATACAAAATACGACCAAGTACGTACAAAATACAAATATGACCCAAGTACATACAAAATACAAATATGACCCAAATACGTACAAAATACAAATACGTATAAAAATATGTACTAAAGTGTCAAAGCTCCGGGGCGGACTCCAGACTGTCCCCCAGCCACAATGAGGTCGGTGTCGACCGAGTCGTGCTGCGTGTCCGGTACCGACGACTCTCTGAGTCGAGCCGTATTCTTGCTCTGGTGTTGTCACCACTGATGCACCCAGCCTGGTGCGTCACAAGGCACGAAGGAACAAACTGTGACGCGTGTCACTCGGTGCGTCACAGACTGTAACAGACCAACCCTGGTGCGTTATAGGGTGGAAATGCATCCGCTCTGACGCACCCACACAGGGGCGTCACAAGGCTGTGACGCGCCAGTCCTGGTGCGTCACATGCCTTGACTTCCAACGGTCACAACCAATGGTCAAGCCACTGGTCGAATCGTCCCTAACGGTCCAACCCAGGCGCGTCACAGCGCCATGGCGGTCTGTTGTGGGACCGTCACAGCCCACAGACCCCCAGTTGGCCAAAAACATGGCTGTAACGCACCCACCTGGGCGCGTCACATGGTGTGACGGTCACTGGAAGGACAGTCACACCGACTCGACGGTGAAACGGCGTGAAACGCCCAAAAATTCCAACCACGCCCCCATGCCTCCATAGGAGAGGGGGAAGTCAAAAGGGAAGACCCCTGGGGACCCCTAGCATTCTTCTAAGCCATCAAAACATGAAATCATGGCCTAAAATCATAGATCATGCGAACTCTCCCCAAAATCATGTTTTTGCCCTAACCTGCTCAAAAACACCCTTCTCGGCTCCCATTCGGCCTACAATTCGCAGGGGATGACGGGATGAGCATAGGGATTCGTCCCCCTACCTCCATGGAGTGAAAGCTCCGCCGAATCAAGCTCAAAACACGAAGAATGCTTTTGGAAACCCCGCTCCTTCACGCTTCCCACAAGCACCGCATGCCCACGAGATCGCCTCGTCGCCACCCACGTCACCGCGCCGTCGCCCTGCAGCCGGAGACAGGCCCGCTGTGCCAAAATGGGAGAGAGAGAGGGAAGAGGGTGCTCACAGTTGGGGGAGGAAGAAAGAGGAAGAAGAAGAAGAAGGGTGGGGGAGAGAGAGAAAAGGTGTGATATTTATAAAAAATCTTAAAATTCCAAAAAATATCAAAAAATTAAAAATTACATTTTCGTGATCCTCGGAATGCACTGATCGCAACGGTACAACTCTCGCCTAGGTGAACGGCCCAGTTCACCAGCAACGAGGTTCCGAAGGAATTGTCGAAACACACACCGGGAATTAGAAAACACGCGCGGAAAAGCCGCGGATGCACTCCGGGCCTCCGAAATAACTCCGGATCGCGCCGACCCAAACAAGAAAGATGTCCGAAATAAAATTTCAGACACAACGAAGCTGGACACTCTGAGAAACCAGATCCGGGACCCATGAAGAAGGATCTGAAAGGTCCGGGATATTATAGCGGCTGAGGGGAAAACCAGTTAGAGGGCCAGACCAGAGACGCACGGTCTGTGTGTGCACACGTGGTTGGGGGCGGTTGGACCCGCGATGATGAGCGTGACCCCAGCTAGTCACTTGTTTTGTGGTTACTTGTACGGTGTCTCAGTTCCCACTGGGCCGGAGGGAGACACCTGAGGCATGGTCTAAGACGTCAGTGGACGCATCCTGCCTTGCTTCTGGTGGGCAGGTACTCCTGTCACGTGAGACGTGACTCTCCTGTGTCCAGGTTCCGTTTCTCATCTACGAGACGTTGTTTTCTGGATAGTCCGGTGTTTCCGAGGTAGTGGCCAGGGTGCCAGTGGATTTATCGAGGTTGCATCTTGTCGGCGTGGTGTCCGTGACCAGGTGGTCGGGGTCGCACCTTGGACAGTGTGTCCAGGTTGGCCTTGTCCTGGGAGACAGGCCTCTACGGCGGGGTTGCCGTGGTTTTTTACCTCCGTAGGTGGAGTTAGTGTAGTCTGATTCCCGATTGTGAGAGCGGGGCTTTCCTTTCTGGTACAGTAGGAGTAGTTGTAGTGCCGAGTTTTGACCGGCCACTGGTTCGATGTTCCTGTTGTAGTTGTAGCTGTTTTTCCTTTCTGCTATCGCCGTTGTTCTCAGTTGGGGTTCCGTGGGATCCCTACTGAGCCAGTGACAGCAGGCTCACCCATGTATTTCAGGTGCGGCGGTTCTTCCTCGAGGTTCAAGGGTGCTGTTCGGAGGTTCTTAGTTGCCAGATCGTCGGGCTGAGTGTTCACTTGGCATGTGGTATGTTTTACTACTTTAGACTACACTTTCTATTGGACTGGACTCTGTTGTAGTAGTTACTTATCTATTTCTGTTAATTATTGAAGTGTCCTACTTTATCTCCTATTTCTTTGTACCTCCACACTCTTTTTAGCCCATCCGAGCCCTCCCGACTCGTGGGCAGCGGGCCATGATTCGAATGGTATCGGGCTCCTCCCGGTATCTAGATCTTGGGTCGTCACAGTTGGTATCAGAGCGGTGGTTGTGGACGTACATAGGAATTTGAGACATTGCACTGATCAGAGCCCATAAGGTCCAATACAGTCGACAGCTGGCTTAGGGTTTTGTGTTTGTTTTTCGCTTTGTTTTTTGCTTGAGAGCTTGGGTGCATTGCGTGGCGCGGTGAAGTTGGTTGCTAGTCGTGGCTTCCATGCCAGTGTGGGACCCAAGGGAAGTAATAGAGAGATTTCTTCCCGACGGGTTGTGACCCCAGTTGTGCTACATTAGGCAGAGGTTGCCGACAGGTGTGTTACTGCGTTGCTGTGTTCGAGGATTCACAGTGAGGTCAGGTGGCTGGCAAGGATTGTTCATGATTAAGTGGCCGTAAGCGTGCTCAGAAGAAGCTGTTGTTGAGTCTGGCCACTCTAGTTTGAGGTTATCCAGCCCTTGAGGTGTTAAGGTTGTAGTTTGAGGTGTCGGAGCAGGTGCTCTGGTCGAGAGGTGCGCTCGGATGAGCGGAGGATCTTCTATTGATCTGCTAATTTGTTGAGCCTGATGTTCTTGTCATGCTCTGTGGCGTCAGAAATGATGTGTCGGTCCCAATTGTTTTTATGGATTTCAAGGCAAGATTGGGCTATGATGTCCCAGTAAGTCTTGCTCCTACGCTCTTGTGTGCGAATGGGTTGTGTTCGCCTTGGATTTGGTTTGAGTTGTGAAGGTTTCGCGGTTGTTTTGAGACTCGAGGGTGAGCATTGACAGTTGTCGATTATGGCTCGTGTGCGGCTCTTGGCGTGACATGTTACAGTTCGAGGAATTGCAGTGGTGGTGCATCGAGAGATGTTGTGATTGTGGTCCGACGTGACACTCATCGAGTGTGTCGGAGGCGCTGACCTGACGAGGTAATTGTTTTCTTAGTACTGGAAGGTGTTGTTCCCAGCGTGTGCAAAGTTCGAGGTCAGGTCAAGCATGGAGGTTTTCCGTTGGTCGGAGGTGTGATCGGTTTCTCCTTTGGTTGGAGAGATTGTGTTTAGCTAAGGTTCGTCATCTTGCATTGCGTGTCCGATTGGTTGGCCTTCGTGTGCCATGATGTCCGTGCGAGACATGATCCGTGTTTTGGCAAGGTGGTTGCCTGCGAGAGTTGTGCTCAATTCCCTTGCTATGTGAGGGTACTGGCGCTGTTCCGAAAGGACGGGTGCTGGTTGGACGATGTTCACATTCTTGGCTGGTGCTGGAACTTTTCGATGCATGGCGGATCGGAGCTTGCAGAGTTGTAGAAGATTGCCAGATTTGGGTGTGAATCTGTGCTTGGGGTTTGAGGTAATGGAGCTTTCCTCAGCCTGTTTCCTGAGGTTGACCAACGGAGTTGTGGATTGTCAGGATGGCGAGTCCCGAGTTGCCGTGTTTGGCTGTGCGTGTGGATCAGAGTGCGCAGCGGAAGCCTGGTGGGCCCATAACCCATAGTTCCAAGGATCGTAGCGTTGGTTGCTACGGGTAGATTCCTGAGTTTGCGTTGAGCATGTGAGGATTGGTTCCTCTATGTGAGACATGTTGTTGCCGTGCTGTTGCTTGAGGTATCGTGATTCTTGGCACTAGCAGGATAGAATATTGGGGAGTGTGCTAGCTAGTGCGCCGCATGAGTACCCTGTTCCTGTGATGGAAGCCGTGGCAGGCGTCAGTGTGAGCCCGGGTGGGGTTGTTGAGGATGTCGCCTGACGGAGGTCGAGGACGTGGTGGTCAGAGTCGGTGGCTCGGTGCTCGACTTATGTTGCCAGTCGTATCCTTGGATGAGGTCGTCTTTGGAGAAGTGATCTCTGGCAGACTATGGGTCCCAGTTGGCGGCTGTGAGTGGTTTGTGAGCCTAACCGTGTGATCGACCACAGCAGCGTCTCTTGGTTATATGGTCGTGTCGGATTGTAACAGTGAGATATATAATCGACTGGGGACCCAGAGTGCATTGGTCGTGGTGTTGGTGACTAGGTTGCCGTAATTTTGGATGGCACTTTCCTCCCCTAGAGATGTGTGCCATAAGTTGTTCAGGTGGTGTCCCATGGCTCTGTGGTAAGGGCGGAATCGGGATTGGTAGGCATTCACTTGGATGTATTGAGATAGGATTCGATGAGACGGGACGGAAGAGTGACGCCTGTGCGTGGAGGTCCTTGATGGGACATTGGTGTTACAATGGTTATCCCTGGTTTGGTGATCAGCATAGGATGGTTCCCCTGTAAGTCTGAGTCGAGTGAGGTGTGTTGTGCCTCTGTGATTTTGATGATAGCAAACACTATAAGTCACCATGTGTTTGCATGAAAGATTGAATGAAAGATTGAATGTTTATGCATCTGCTCTTGCTTGCTGTGCATTGCTTAAGTCAGTGCTGGTGAATAATTGTTGTATGCATCACGAGTTTGATGAGCATTTCATGGGTATGCTTGTGCATGCATCACACTGAAGAAGGTCAGTGCATTTTCTGTCTCGGTGCAAACTTTGCATACTTGGGTCGGTGCATATAGAAAATCGGTGCAAACCTTGCCTCGGTGCATATTGTGTTCATGCTTACATTAAGGTCAGTACAACCCTGTTCATTCAGTAGAGCGTCCGTGCATGTTTCATCTTATGTGACCGAGCATAAGGTCGGTGCAACCTTTGTTGCTGCACGCTGGATAGGTCGGTGCAAGGCATCCTTTGCACGCACCCAAGTCAGTGCATTCTCTTGGCTGCTCATACACAAGGTCGGTGCAGAATTCTAGTTTGTGTAGACTAAAGTCAGTGCATATCTTCGTCAGTGCATTGATCTATTCGCATATTTGAGTCCGTGCTCTTAGCAATATTAAGTCGGTGCAAGATTTGTTTTCAAAGGATCAACGTCGATGCAATACCTGTAGCACATCAGGTACGTCTATGCAATATTTCTCATAGCATTCACTAAGTCGGTGCAACACTTGCACCATGTAATTAGAGTCTGCACATCCCTCTAATACTCGCACACACGTGCACATCTGGCTTATTCACCTATTGACTCCGTGCAGTCCTGTTTAACTATTTACTATATGTATAACTGTCTCGAGCTGATATTTCTTTCTGACTGTATGACAGGTATTTTTTTGAGAAGAATAAGAATGGCACGTGATCCAAGAGTGGAGGAGGTGCCAGGATCGTGACACGTGGAAAGCATTGAGCTAGGATGCTACCACGTGGGCCAAGGCATTTGGGCGGGAATCATGAAAAGCACACGCCCTACATCTGTTGCTCATATAAAAAGGAAGCCTCTCTTTCCTGAGAAAGTGATCGAAGCAGAAAGACCTAGAGCTAGCACGATCCAGAGAGGAATAGGAAGAAGGAGAGAGAGAGCTTTTGAGAGCAGAGATCGAGAGAAGAAAAGAGAGAATAGCAGAGAGGGAAAAGAAGTAGAAGAAGAGGAAGAAAGAAAGAGAGTGAAGAAAGAGCTCGAGGAGAAGAAGATAGAAGAATTTCCTGAAAGATTAGTTCCAATGGACCTTGGATCAAATCCAGGCCAGTCAGCTCCCTGAGAGCCACATTGGTGCTGTCATCGTATATAGCTTTCTGTCGCTATGATTTCTCATTTCTTGTTTTTCTTTTACACTCTTTATTTCAAGGTGTTTGTCAGCAGAGCAAGTTGTGATGCTCAGCGGGCAGAGGAGGATTCCTCTAGACGGGTTAAGCTGTAAGCCCCAGCGGTTGCAGAGGTGTGGTATCCTCTGGTCGGCGAAGCTGTAACGCCCAGCAGTCAAGCTGTGAGTCAGCGGATGGCCAAGCTGTATTATCCAGCGGAAGCAAGCTGTGATGCTCAGCTGATGTTGGCAAGCTGTAAGGCCCAGCTGTTAAGCTGTGTATCAGCGGAAGCCACACTCTAGTTGGAGTGTGGGGTGGACGTAGGTCTGCAGGTTGCAGACTGAACCACCTTAAAATTGCCTTGTGCACTGTGGTTTGATTGTCTCATCTGCTCTCGCTAGATGTATATTTAGGTTGATTAATTTGTTCTCCCAATCTAGCGAGTGTTCCATTTGCATACCGCACGTTTGATATAGGTCTCGTGTGAGTTTCGTGAAGTCTGTTCTTATTATCAGTATATTCTGCAGAGTTCTGAAATTTTGTTTATCTGTCATCTTCTCATCCTTCGTAGAGAGCATCCAGTTCATGCTAATTACCTGCCCATATTGCTTTCGCGTCTTTGCCTTTCCACAAGTTTTAACTGGGCGTGATTAGTAGTTTTAATTGATTGAAATTTTTATAAGAGGGATTCATTCACCCCCCTCTGAATCCAGGCCTAGCTCACCTAACAAGGTGATGACCGAAGACACCAGAATCTTGTCATTTGGTTTCATCGTGCTCCCCCTGAGAGGGTTGAGTTAGCACGATGATTGAGTTCGGATGCGGAGTCTGAGAGGAGTGCAGCTCGAGATGTGGTAATTGTCTGTGTGAGTCAGCAGATGGCCTATCGTGAGTTGGATCATGCCTGCTGGGCCGGTGGAAGGTTTCCCGTTGACGTGTATTGGGCGACCAGTGGATGGTTTTTCATAGATAGAGGATGCTGGTGGTTGCGCATCGAGATTGGTGAGAGCTGCGTATCAGTGAGGCCTTTGATGACAGTTTCCGTGGTGTGCTTTCTGGATGGGATCTAAGCTTTGTCGAAGTTTGAGTTCTGACAAAGTTGGTCTCGTGCTATTGTGAGCTGATGGAGGCCCTGTTGATGAGGGCATCCCTTGCCCCTCCACATTTTCTCCGGACTCGGATTGTTCGTCGGCAAGCACCATTATGTTAGTCATGTATTTTTGAGTCTAGTTATGTAATATTCACATTTTCTTTGAGTCAATATCATGTAATTTTTCCTTTATTTGAGTCATGTACCTAGGTTGTTGAGTCATTTTCCTAAGTATTGAGTCATTATGTTGGTTTGATAGGTTAATGGGCCCAATTCATTGGGCTAGGCCCAGGGGCGCCCCTCCCTTAGACTGTTTGATCATTAGTTAGTTTGTCAGGGTCAGTTTGGTCTTAGAAAAAGTGTGGAGTCTATAAATAGCCCCACCCCTCTCTCATTTGTAACAACTTTTGGATGAATATTGAATAGCATTTCCACCTCCTCTAGTCCCTCTCATTATCTCTCCATTCTCTCTCCTCCTCTCTCTAAATTTCGAAATTCACTCTCTCTCCTCCCCCTCTCAACCACTTCCAACCCCCACCTATCTCCATTAACTCCCCACAACTTCCCACAACCCCTCTTTAATCCTCACCTAGTCCCAAGGAAGTTCCACCACTCCAAGCCCCACCACCCAACTACCACCTACCCTACACCATTTCCTAAGCTCCCTTCCTCTCCCCAAGGTTGAAGGGGCTCTTCCCTAAGTCCAAATTCGAATTTCCCTCTCCCTAGGGCTGTGCCCTTCCATCTCCACACCTCCTTAATCACCCTAGGTAGAAATTCCCTTCCTCCCTACAGCCAAGTTCGCCCCCCACCTCCTCTCTCACTCACCCTCTCTCTAGTGCACACCCACCCCCCCATCTCCACCTCTAGCTGTTCCAGCCCTCTCTCCCCATCTATCCCTGCCACTCCAGACCCCTTGAAGCCCTAGCCACGTTCTTACCATATTCCTCAGCCATCAGCCAACCACCCTCTTGCTTAGTTGCCTCTCTCCTACACCATTTGCCACCACCAAGTTGCAGCTCCATTAGCAGTTCGCAGGCAGCAAGATCGAGTCCTGGAAGCAGCTTCATCTCCGACACTTCCCCTCATCTTCTGGTGGCATGGCATACACCGTTGGAAAGGTCGTCCAAGGAGCTTTCTCGGAGAGGTGGTTTCATCGACATTCGAGGTCGGAGATGTCCGTAGGAGCCGATCTCCCTCAACTGCGCAGAAGACCCCAGACAGAGAACCAGAGCGAGAGTGGAAGCTCGGCCACGGTGAACCTTTTGGGATTCAGATCAAGTGTTCTTCAGAAAAATTCTTCCCTCTCAAGTCCTCTTTCATCCTCAAGATGAAGAGCTGCATTTGGACATCGGAATCTCAAGTTACGAATTTTCTACTCCAAGTGGTCAGGTCCGTTTTCAGGAGCCAGAACCGACACCCCTCTACTCATCTGATCGTCCTGGTCTTCTCCGAAATCTGCCGACTACGCTGTTGGCGCCGACGGAAAGAAGACTCGACTATGGTTCCAACGGTTCAGGTCTCGTCTCAATCAGAGCTTGGTAGTGAGCGTGGTACCCTCTGCAACCAGCCACATCGTTCTGCACCAGATAGAGGCAGAACCAATCAGTCCGGTTTCAGACTCTGCCCCGGCCAGCAACGACTGTACCAAGCTCAGCAAAAATTCAGATATCATCCTTGGTCCGTTGGCAAGCTTTTGGCGCAAGTCTCATCAAGTTCTGAGCTCTGTGGAATTTGTGGCGGCATCATCACCGCACCCCTATCCAGCCATTCTGAATATTGGCAGAACCGGCATCAATCCGAACGTCGAGTTTTCTTCATAATTCCCCACCCCGCTTGGCCGGCTGAAGGCCCCTCCCTGCGTGGAGGTAGTTTTGGCTGTAATTCACATAATCCCCACCCCGAGATCCCCCCCTTGCATGGGGTGTAGTTCATGTCATTATTAAGTCGCAGGTTTGAAGCTTCAATCGACGCGGCGTGCGGGTGCATACCCTCGCCTCCCCGCTCGCCCCCGTCTCTGGCCGGAGTCGGCGTCTTCACGCCGGCTAGGTGAGCCTCGGACCCTCTCTTGACTGGTTTAATCACTTGCTTAGCTTAGTATTATTGCTATTGCTTCGTCGGACGGAGAGTGAGAGCTCGGCCCAAATTGCTAGTACCGTGAGTGACCACTGCGGGCAAGTTGAGAGTGAATCCACTTAACCCACACCCTTGGTGTGTTGGCCGCCCATGATTTGGGCATCCTAGGCCCATTTGGGATTCTTCCCAAGCTAGCCAACCATTGGAGCCTAAAGGTCCCGCCTCGGACCCTCTCCAACATCGCCTAGTCGCCATCGGGTACTAGTGTGCGCCATACGGGTGAGCTCGCTAGTGTGAGTCCGCTGCTCAAACTTGAATGCTTGCAAAATAGGTCCAAGGTTGGTTTTACATCAAGTGGTATCAGAGCAAGTTCACAACTTGTCTCTATCAAGTTGGTCCTAGGGCATGTTTATGCATTTAGAGTCATCGGTTGCATCTTTTGGTCCCTAGCATGGCCACCTCTTACCAACCTCACCAATCGGTCCTCTCCATAAGTCCAAATCACCTAAGGATGCCTACCACTAACACACATAACCTCTCGGGACATGTCAACTACCTCATGAAGGCCTTGACCCATGCCAATGAGTGGCTTGATAACATATCGGGTCGACTCAACCAACTTGGAGAAAATGGGCCCACCCCAACGACGGACGATAGAAGGGCATGCAACCCACCTCTCATATTTGATGGAACTCAACCTAATGACTATTTAGATTGGGAAAACTCGATGGACCATTACTTCACTTGGTATCCCATGTCCGAGGATAAGAAAGTCCGATTTGCCAAATTTCAACTTACCAAACGGGCCCACACTCATTGGTTGAAGATTGAAGGCTTAAGGATAATTAGAAGGGAAGCTCCCCTCACAACATGGGGGGACATGAAGGAACAACTTAGGGCTAGATATGTTTTCCCTTCATACTCAAATCACCAAGACCTAAGGAGCACTTCAACTCCTTCATCCCCACCTAGCCAACCCATGACCCTAATTCCCCATTCCGCATCACTTCCCACCTATCCTACCCCAACCACCACACCAGCACCCTACCTACAAGCTCCCACCACAACCATATGTCCACAAACCCAATTGGACCCCGTGTCCACCCATCCACCGAGGCCCATAATAGCCACCACCCCCAAACCCAAAACCCCTCACCAAACCCGTACCCCACAAGCCCCCTTGACCACTACCACAAACCCACCATCGTCCCCAAAAAGGGACACATCTCCCAAAACAAATCAACCCAAAACCCCTCACCCAACCCACCTCCCACTCCCTACCCCAAAAATCCCAAGTCCTAGGCTTCCACTACTTCCCCTCCCTATCCAAACCAAAGTTTCCCATTACCCACCACCCCGGGTACACCATGCACCAACCATCATCACCTCACCCCCAATAGACCTTCCCATTCCCTCGAGAAAGAAGACCACAACCATCCACATGGGAGTATATGCTAGTATGGAATCCATCCCCATCCTTGAGGAAACCCAAGTTCATACCTATGGTAAGGAAGAATCACAAATGTCCCCTTCACATAGCTTGGACCCCCAAGAGCCACAAGCCTTCACAAATAGCACCGTAATCATAGATGGGCCCCTAGCTAGATGGCTAAAGGAGGGACCAATTCACCCCATCATGTCTTGTGTTTACCCACCCATAGAGCAAAACCTTCCCATTGTACCCTTCTCCTCCTATCACACCATAATCCAAACATCCTACCAAGTGGAAACCTTAGAGGATCTTCTTAAAGGCTTAGCATGGCAAATTGAGTTCACTAGCATGTTGACCCCTATGGCTGAACAACCTAGGAGCCTTGGCCTCCTACACCTATGCATAGGGTCTATCACCTCGGTTTGCACGATTGGTTGCTACACTAGCGACCTCCTTCTATTCCTCCCCACACCCGATGAGCCCTACCTTCTCCTCAATTTGGAGCTTCTTATATCGTGTAGAAAGTCAAGCCCTCCCCTCATGACCGACCCACTCACCAAGAACCTTGGCCCAATTATCATGGAGAGGAATGACTTAGCACCTTTAGAGGACCTTGAAGACATGGAGCTCCTCCCCCTTGGTAACCCATTTTATGATCCCTATGATCCATTCCAATGGGAGTCAAGGAACATGTGTGACCCAACCACCTTAATCACCACCAACCTTTCCCTACCCCAATCCACCATGTTTGATCTAATCCACCCCATCCCAGACCCGGGTTACACCATGGGAGCCAAGACTTTAGGTGGTATACACCTAGGCATCGAGGATGTGCCCCATTTCATGATATCCACCTTTCTAGACCCCTTTGACCCATTCCAATGGAAGTCCAAAAGCCCACACATAGGAGACATCTTTGTCAAAAGAATGCATAAGTCTTGGCATACAACATCACTTGGCATGATTCATAAGTCGGGTACATTCATTCACATCACCCACATGTCAAGTAGGAAGCATAAGTGGACTGTATTTGGATGTATTGGCCCACCTTCATTCATCATGAGTCTTAAACGTGAGAGGAGCATACATGGATGTCCGGGTCCCCCGACATTTTTCATACCCATGCATAAAAGGTTCATCTATGGATGTCCCGGCCCCCCTAAGTCTGTCACAGTCTTCATGGCATCAAAGCATGATCGAGCTACATTTGGCTGCCCCGGACCACCTTTGCATACCATACATTGTCCACTCACACCGCATCATAAAGCATGGCATATGCATCCAAGCAAATATCAAGCAGCAAGCGGTGAGATTCACTATAAGCAAGCAAAAACTCGTTAGCACCACTTGAAATTCCAAGTTGGTAACTTGACGATGATGACTTTGGAGTGGCTCTACCCTGGGGTCACCTCCAAATTGAGGGCACGGGAACTTGGACCTTGCCAAGTTCCGAGTGGCTTTGGCAACCCGGCTTATGGGTTGAACTTTCAAAAGGGTTTAGGAATCTCCCCATTTCTCATGTGGCGGATCCGGCACCCTCTAAGGGCACCGCGGTGGATCCTAGTGAGTACCTCGAGCTTACACCTACCCTTGTGAGAGACACCCTCGGAGTGCCACCACAAATAGCCTGAGAGCCCGACGTGAGCACACGGCGGCAATACTAGGCAAGCAAGATTCCATCGCCAACATGAGGGTATGACTGAGCCACTTTGTCAAGCCGAAGCGCCGTTCCCCGACTATGGTCGCGGGTTGAGTATGGAGATCGTGGATCGCCCAGAGCCGCAGTTCGATATACTACTTCCCTGGTGGACCCATACTCGACGGGGTCGAGTTTTTCCCACCCCGAGGGTATGATGAGGGCATCCCTTGCCCCTCCACATTTTCTCCGGACTCGGATTGTTCGTCGGCAAGCACCATTATGTTAGTCATGTATTTTTGAGTCTAGTTATGTAATCTTCACATTTTCTTTGAGTCAATATCATGTAATTTTTCCTTTATTTGAGTCATGTACCTAGGTTGTTGAGTCATTTTCCTAAGTATTGAGTCATTATGTTGGTTTGATAGGTTAATGGGCCCAATTCATTGGGCTAGGCCCAGGGGCGCCCCTCCCTTAGACTGTTTGGTCATTAGTTAGTTTGTCAGGGTCAGTTTGGTCTTAGAAAAAGTGTGGAGTCTATAAATAGCCCCACCCCTCTCTCATTTGTAACAACTTTTGGATGAATATTGAATAGCATTTCCACCTCCTCTAGTCCCTCTCATTATCTCTCCATTCTCTCTCCTCCTCTCTCTAAATTTCGAAATTCACTCTCTCTCCTCCCTCTCTCAACCACTTCCAACCCCCACCTACCTCCATTAACTCCCCACAACTTCCCACAACCCCTCTTTAATCCTCACCTAGTCCCAAGGAAGTTCCACCACTCCAAGCCCCACCACCCAACTACCACCTACCCTACACCATTTCCTAAGCTCCCTTCCTCTCCCCAAGGTTGAAGGGGCTCTTCCCTAAGTCCAAATTCGAATTTCCCTCTCCCTAGGGCTGTGCCCTTCCATCTCCACACCTCCTTAATCACCCTAGGTCGAAATTCCCTTCCTCCCTACAGCCAAGTTCGCCCCCCACCTCCTCTCTCACTCACCCTCTCTCTAGTGCACACCCACCCCCCCATCTCCACCTCTAGCTGTTCCAGCCCCCTCTCCCCATCTATCCCTGCCACTCTAGACCCCTTGAAGCCCTAGCCACGTTCTTACCATATTCCCCAGCCATCAGCCAACCACCCTCTTGCTTAGTTGCCTCTCTCCTACACCATTTGCCACCACCAAGTTGCAGCTCCATTAGCAGTTCGCAGGCAGCAAGATCGAGTCCTGGAAGCAGCTTCATCTCCGACACTTCCCCTCATCTTCTGGTGATATGGCATACACCGTTGGAAAGGTCGTCCAAGGAGCTTTCTAGGCGAGGTGGTTTCATCGACATCCGAGGTCGGAGCTGTCCGCAGGAGCCGATCTCCCTCGACTGCACAGAATACCCCAGACAGAGAACCAGAGCAAGAGTGGAAGCTCGTCCACGGCGAACCTTTTGGGATTCAGATCAAGTGTTATTCAGAAAAATTCTTCCCTCTCAAGTCCTCTTTCATCCTCAAGAAGTAGAGCTGCATTTGGACATCGGAATCTCAAGTTACGAATTGTCTACTCCAAGTGGTCAGGTCAGTTTTCAGGAGCCAAAACCGACACCCCTCTACTCATCTGATCGTCCTGGTCTTCTCCGACATCTTCCGACTACGCCGTTGATGCCGACGGAAAGAAGACTCGACCACGGTTCCAACGGTTCAGGTCTCGTCTCAATCAGAGCTCGGTAGTGAGCGTGGCACCCTCTGCAACCAGCCACATTGTTCTGCACCAGACAGAGGCAGAACCAATCAGTCCGGTTCCAGACTCTGCCCCGGCCAGCAACGACTGTACCAAGCTCAGCAAAAATTCAGATATCATCCTTGGTCCGTTGGCAAGCTTTTGGCGCAAGTCTCATCAAGTTATGAGCTCTGTGGAATTTGTGGCGGCATCATCACCGCACCCCTGTCCAGCCATTCTGAAGATTGGCAGAACCGGCATCAATCCGAACGTCGAGTTTTCTTCATAATTCCCCACCCCGCTTGGCCGGCTGAAGGCCCCTCCCTGCGTGGAGGTAGTTTTGGCTGTAATTCACATAATCCCCACCCCGAGATCCCCCCCCCTTGCATGGGGTGTAGTTCATGTCATTATTAAGTCGCAGGTTTGAAGCTTCAATCGACGCGGCGTGCGGGTGCATACCCTCGCCTCCCCGCTCGCCCCCGTCTCCGGCCGGAGTCGGCGTCTTCACGCCAGCTAGGTGAGCCTCGGACCCTCTCTTGACTGGTTTAATCACTTGCTTAGCTTAGTATTATTGCTATTGCTTCGTCGGACGGAGAGTGAGAGCTCGGCCCAAATTGCTAGTACCGTGAGTGACCACCGCGGGCAAGTTGAGAGTGAATCCACTTAACCCACGCCCTTGGTGTGTTGGCCGCCCATGATTTGGGCATCCTAGGCCCATTTGGGGTTCTTCCCAAGCTAGCCAACCATTGGAGCCTAAAGGTCCCGCCTCGGACCCTCTCCAACGTCGCCTAGTCGCCATCGGGTACTAGTGTGCGCCATACGGGTGAGCTCGCTAGTGTGAGTCCGCTGCTCAAACTTGAATGCTTGCAAAATAGGTCCAAGGTTGGTTTTACATCACCTGTATTGGTTGTTCCCTGGAGAATGGTGTGGATCTGTCAGCTGGCTATGAAGCTGATGTGCGATTTGTCTGCTGACCATTGGATGGATCGGTAGCTGTTTCTCGCGACGAGGATAGTGTCTCCTCGGTGGGCAAGATGGTGGCAGTGGTGCCATGATTGGTTCTCGCGTTGTCTGAGGTGATGCCAGACTGTGTCCTTTGGTGTGTGCCTGCTCTGATGGCCGGTGTGCGAGGCATGTGGAGCGAGATGTCGTTCGTGATTGTAGTCGGGCTGCGTCCCTCAGGATCGGTGCTTTCGTGAGAATCGAGGTTTTCTGTGCTGGGGCTCTGACAGCGTAGTCAATTGGTTCAGTGTCCTTCCCCGGTGTCCTCGTGCTAGTCCCGAATTTTGAGGATGAAATTTCTTTAAGGAGGGAGGGCTGTAATGCCCCAGATTTATCGGATATTTTTCGGATCATTTTCGTGGGTCTCGGAGTGTATTTTGTGCTTTACACGTGTTTTTCCCTAATGCTCCTTCGGAACTCTATGCAGGGCGAACCGTGGCGTTCTCCGACTCCGAGATAGTACCGACACATTGTGCTCCTCCCGAGGATTGCGGAGGTAATGTTTAGTATTTTTCTGAATTTTTGGAATTTTTAAGTTTTTCTATATATATTAACCCTTTAACCTCTCTCTCTCCCCATTCTCTCTTTCTCACTCTCTCTCATCTCTTTCTCTCCCCCTCTCCCCGGGCGGCCGACCGTGGTGGACGAGGGAGAGGCGGCGATGACGGGAGGTGAGGAACTAGGAACGAGTCGAGGATCGAGGGCCGGTGGCGCGTGGAAGCTCGGGTGCGAGTTCGTGAACCGACGAGGGTTTCGTGGCAATTTCTCGGCGGATCGGCAACCTCGGGGCGCAAAATCTTTGCTGGAGGTAGGGAGATGGACCCTTAGCTCGTGTATATCTTTTCCCACAGATTTGGTAGCCCGTGGAGAGCCGAGCGTGGGTTTATTGCCGTTTTGGGAAAAATCCATGATTTTGGGGTGTGAGCCCGATCTAGCGGTTTAATGTGTTATTTGGTGGTTTGAGGGCATCTTTGAATGCCTAGGGGCTTGGGAAAGGGTTTCCCTTTTGTTTCCCCATCACCTGGGGGTGATTGGGGCATGGAATGGGTTTCCCGCCATTTTCCCATCGTTTCAGGTTCGGGACGCCTTAGCGGTCGTTCCAGAGACCGCTAAGGGGGCCAAGCGGACCAAGGGTAGACCGCTATGGGTCTCCCTATGTCGGTTCAAGGCTGGCGGCCATGCGATAGACTTCGAGGGTCCTTGGCGGTCCAAGGTTAGACTGCTAAGATCGCTTGAGTTTCGTGTGTTCCAAGGGTTTAGCGGTCCAGAGGTAGCCCGCTAGCCAGTGCCTCACGGTCCAAGGGTAAACCGCGAGGGGTCCGTGATTTTAGGGTGTGACGGTCCAGTGTTAGACCGCTAGCCTTGCTTTAGCGGCCTAGAGTTAGACTGCTAGCCATCGTGGCGGTCTAGGGTTAGACCGCCAGGCGATTTCTATGCTTGCGATGTCGGGTTCGCGTTGTGTTGGTCTCCGGTCTACCCGGTTGTGACCCAGTGGTCGACCTTCTGCCTCGTGAGTGTCCCGGACACCCCGTGAGTTCCATGTCTTTGTTTCTAGGGTGTCTGGAGGTGCCGTATTACCTCGATTAGCATGCCCGTGGGTGTGTTCTGGGCTTTTGTGTTACGCTCAATCGAGTCACCACGTATCGGTGTGAGTGCGATGGGGTTCCTCCGCATGTCGTGGGTTTCTGCAGAAGATGATTCCCGAGTGGGCCATGTGTTTGGCCTTGGACTGTGAGTCCAGTCATCCAGCCTAGAGCTGGAGGTTTTTCACTTTTCCCTGGGATGGGGAATCGACGTGGCGAATCGTGTGCTACCTTGGGAATCACACTTCTGTGCTTTCCGCGTAGGTCATGTGTGTGGCCTTGGACTGTGAGTCCAGTCACCCAGCCTGGGGCTGGAGGTCCCTTGAGTTCCCTTTTTGAGGGGGATGGTCTTGGTGACTTGTGAGCTACCTCGGTATTCATGCTACTGTGGTTTTAGACCTAGGGATCAGGCTAGATTAACGGCATTGCGTCATTACGTTCAATGGTCTTGACCCCGAGTCTTGTGAATCAAGGACCGTTGGATTTAGTGACTCTAGAGACCATCCAGAGTCTAGTGGCTCGTCGCCACTTGGTCCTTCTCGACTTTCGCACAGGGTGCGTGCGTGTTTCTCGGAGTTTCTCCTTAGAGAGTGGTCACACTAGTGATTCCCCACAAGTCGTAGCCTTCCAACATGCGAGTGGTCCCACCGGGGAGTGGTGGTGAGGCTACCCCAGAGAGAGATGGTTTTAGACTGGTTTCCGTCGGGCCCCACGTCTACCAGTCGGAGTCCGTCTGAGGGGAAAACCAGTCAGAGGGCCAGACCAAAGACGCACGGTCAGTGTGTGCACACGTGGTTGGGGGCAGTTGGACCCGCGCTGACAAGCGCGACCCCAGCTAGTCACTTGTTCTGTGGTTACTTGTACGGTGTCTCAGTTCCCGCTGGGCCAGAGGGAGACACCTGAGGCGCGGTGTAAGACGTCAGTGGTGATGTGTCCCCTATGGTTCTGGAGTTTTGATGATGACAGATATTATGCCTCATTATGTTTCCATCCTTGATGATATAATCATGTTGCATTATGAGAAACTGTCAGAACAGGTTTAAGGATGACTCACAGGTCATGAAGTTAACCCAAGTCAAAGTCAAATCATGACAGGTAAGGTTAATGCTGAGATCGGGTAATGCTCTCTCTACTCTCATATCTATATGCCTTAATGATGTTTAGCTGATATGCATAAATTGCTCTGTGCATGCATTTAAATCTGTACAGCACATACACACCCAAGTCTACACATCATTGTTGTATGCATGCTTAGTCCATACACTTGTTGACAGCAAGTATATACATTGTCACCTGCATGCATTACTTCAAGTCTATACAGCCTGCCTTCATGGTATTGCAAGTCTATACAGTGTGCTGGTTCAAAATAAGTCTGCACTTTGTCTGTCGCATGTCACTCAACCAGAGTCTATACATCAGTCAGCATAGTCTAGACAGAAGCGCAAGTCTGTACATCGCATTTGTCGAAGGCATTGGAAGTCTATACATTGACTCACTGTTCATGCATTCATCGAACAAGTCTATACACTCATGGCATATGTGTAACGTTTGTTCTTCAAAGTCTGTACATTGGCCTTCACTTGAAGTCTATTCATTGGTCTTCACTTCAAAGTCTGCACATTGGTAAAGTCTATACATCGTTCACATTGCTTCAAGTCTATACAGCCTTAGCGAAAGCTCTGCAATTCTATACAGCCATTTCCAAGTCTGTACATTGGATAACCTTCCAAGTCTATACACTGTCCTGTGGCCTTCAAGCGTTTCAAGTCTATTCATTACTGTTTTGGCCAAGTCTGTACATCCGTTTGCCTGACTTCATATTCAAAGTCTGTACATCCTTCTGTTGAAATTCTAAGTCTATACATCGGTCTGTCTTGCTCAAGTCTGTACAACCCTTTGGTTGTCAAGTCTATACATTGCTTTTGAATGAAGTCTGTACACTGGTCTTCACTTGAAGTCTGTACAGCGCCATGTTCATATTCTTCAAAGTCCATACATTGCACTGTAGATGCTCGAGGTGAAGTCTATACATCCATCAGTGAACTTCCAAGTCTACACATCGTTTGCCTGGCTTCTGCCTCAAAGTCTATACATTCGTTTCTAAGGCAAAGTCTATACATTCCCAGTCTTTACCTACGTTCAGAACTCCAAGTCTATACACTGGTAAAGTCTGCACATTGTGCCTTGAAGTTGTTCAAGTCTATACATTGTCTCGAGCATTCAAAGTCTATACAACGCTGTTGAGTGGAAGTCTGTACAACCGTTGGGTTGCCAAAGTCCATACATTGTGAATCTCAAAGTCTGTACAGAGCTTCCTTGCTCAAGTCTGTACATCGCCCCTTTGGCAAGACTATACATTGAAAGTCTATACACTCGATTGCCTTTCCTTGATCAAGTCTGTACAGAGCTTCCTTGCTCAAGTCTGTACATTGCCCCTTTGGCAAGACTATACATTCAAAGTCTATACACTCGATTGCCTTACCTTGATCAAGTCTATACAGAGCTTCCTTGCTCAAGTCTGTACATCGCTCAGTTGGCAAGTCTATACATTGGAAGTATATACATTCCTTTGCCTTGCATCGCTCATCAAGTCTGTACAGCCTTTCTCTTTGCATGTCTGTACATCGTCCATGAAGTCTGAACAACGAGCAAGTATGTACATCGCCCATTTGTCTTGGCAAGTCTACACATCGTTAAGTCTATACTTTGTCCAGTGCATTGCATTCATCAGTCGTGAAGTCTATACATTGAGTTGAAGCCTGCCTAAGTCCATAGATTGGCTGCTATTCTTCAGAGTCTGTACATTGCATACTTTGAAGTCTATACATTGGCTTTGAACTGAAGTCTATACATTGCTTCAGGCTGAGCAAGTCTATACATTGCATGCTTGCTCATTCAAGTCCATACTTTGTCCTGAAGCATGTACAAGTCTGTACATTGTCTGCCTATCGATTGAAATGTCTATACATTGCTATTTGCATTGTAAAGTCCATACATTGAACAATGTCTGCACATTGCATTACACTTCAGCAACTCTATACACTGCTTCAGCTCTGATTCATGAAGTCTATACATCGCTACAGCTTTGTCTTCACATAGTCTGTACAACGCAATAGTCCTGCTTCATGAAGTCTATACATTGCTTCGTCTTCACAAGTCTATACAGCGAAGTCTATACACTACAATGCATATACTTAAACTGATAATGTGATTCTCCGTCTGACAGGCACCCTTCGTGAAGCCTAATGAAGGCACGTGATCCGAGGTTGGCACTTGGCACGTGATTCGAGGGCAAGAGGGCACAAGCCCTTCACACGACCTAGCTGTGGCTGGTATAAATACAGAGCTTCTTCCACATGAAGAACATAGAGATCAGAAGATAAGAGTGTTGACACCCATTTTATACCCAATAGGTCGGGTCATCTCCTTATTCATTTTATATGATGCTCTGAGTTGTTCACTCTTCATTGAGTCTCTTGATTGGTTGAAGCCTATTTCTTGGGTCTTAACTCTTTGATCGGATATGGCTCCTAGTGGCGTTTCATTGGATGAATCTTAGCAAGCCCCTTCATTTCATTTTTGAACCTCAATGATAATAACGGTCGGTCCTAGGCGCGTTATTTCATTCTGACGGATGGATCCTGGACCGTTACTCTTTGAAGAGTCCTAAGCCTTAAGGCCTCGTTTTCAAGCTTATCATTTTGATTACACGTTGATAATAACGGTTTGTCGTGCAGCCGTTGTTTCATTCTGACGCCCTATGCCTTCGCTGTTGCTTCCTTGAAGAGTCCAGCTTGTTGGGTCTTCTTCCCATTGATCTTATCTTTTAGGGATAAGGTTGATAGTGACGGATGCTCCTTGGAGCGTTATTTTCAAGTGGCGGTCTATCGTGCAGCCGTTACTTCCTTCAGAGAGTCCTGACAGTTCAGGCCTTTTCTCTGCTACTCCGTGGCCGAGATAAGGGTTTGGATTGACGATATCTCTTTCAAATCTGATCCTCAGGACCTTCTGTTTATTTCTATGGACTCTTGGTGATATTATGTTCGAGGATTTCCCAAGAATTATCCCTTTATCTTGCTAAATTATCCTCTGCTCGACCTAAGAGTTTGAGGGTCTATAAATAGAACCCTTGACTTCATGGCCCGAGAGAGGAGGATTTCGAAATTCACGACGAAGTGCTGCCGAACTCAGGAGCCATCTTCATCCAAGAGGAACTGCTTCCCACGTTCATCCATCTCATAGTCAAGGGAGTACTTTGGTTTTAATCTTCCAAGTTCATCATCGCATGTTTAAGTTCTTCCATGGTTTTTCCTCAATCAAAGCATTGTCCCTCCTCTTTCTCCACGTTTTCTCACTGTTCTCTAAGCATCCAAACATCCTCCTAATCTTTTAAAATGCCCAGAGGGGTTAAAAAAACCAAAAACTCCCCGGTTTACAGTTTCACCAGTACGATGCCCAAGTCTTCTAGCCGGCTGGAAGAGTTGGAGTTAAAAGAATCTACACTTTGCTACTGCAGGTTATCTGACGGTCTGGTGCAGGCGCGTCATCTTCTTCTGGCGGTCCATCGGGTGGCCGTTACTTTCCAAGTAACGCACAAGGTCCTGGCCGTTATTTCTAGCTGACCTGCAGGTTCTCTTCGGTTTTCTCTCCCGTGGGCGGGTGCTTCATCCACCTATTTCCAAGGTATTTACAGGTCTTTTGGCTTATTTTTACTTTGGTGGTGATCACATCTTTCCTTAGTCTGGGGCATTAGCTTTCTCGTTCATCTCATATCTCTTTTATTTTCTTGCTTGCTCCACCCCTCGTGGTGTGTTTTTATTTACTCTTTTGCTCCACGCCCCGGCGTGTGTTTTCCCTTTCCTTTAGCGTAGTTTGAGTGAGATAGCATGCCCATGCTAGAGCTAGCTTTGATTGCCTAGGTTCATGATCACATGTTCATAGGTTAAGAGCGGATCTTTGATTACTTGCTTGTCGTTTTATCATTCAAAACCCCAAAGAAAGGATAGACATGCAAAATAAAATCAACATATAATTTTTTGGCGATCACGGTGGGACAACTTGTGCCAATCGTGCTTTTGATTCCTGTTTGAACCTGCCATCATCTACCTATTTGGTTTCCCTTGAATTTCTCTCTTATTCTTGCTGAATCTGGTTTTCTGGGTGCTCCAACGGCCCCGTGTCCCTGCGTTACAGTTCTCTGACGCAGGGGCATTAGACCGCCACTTTGGTTCCGCTGTGTGAGCTTCCACGGGTTTTTCCTGTTATTTCTGTCTGATTTTTGGCTCTGGCTCATTTGACGGACCCATCTCCCTGCGTTATATCATTTCTGGCGGTCTGGTATTCGACCGTTATTTTACTCTAACGCAGGGATCTTCGACCGTCATACTCCTGGCAGGTACGCATCCGTGGTGCATTTATTTCAGTAGTTTCTGTTGTGATTTATTGCTTGGGTGGTACTGGACTTCCTCCTTGTTTTGTTCATATATTCATATCATCGTGTGCATCATTGATTGCTAGATTTTAGGCTAGACTTTGCATGCACTCCGGTGCACATAGGGTCATTCATCTTGTCATATCTTAGATTGCATTTTCCTACCTTG
The DNA here is from genome assembly GCA_022559845.1 of Amorphophallus konjac. Taxonomy (NCBI): domain Eukaryota; kingdom Viridiplantae; phylum Streptophyta; class Magnoliopsida; order Alismatales; family Araceae; genus Amorphophallus; species Amorphophallus konjac. The sequence goes on along the minus strand of CM040120.1, from coordinate 200,903,508 downwards.
CTGTGAGGACCTCTCGTCTCCATATTCCTTGGGGCCGACCAGGAAATCATAGCAGGGACCTCCATAAGTCCCCGCGAGCCGTGGATTCCCACACGGACGTCGGGCTAGTTGTACCTTTCCTACCACGTGTCTAGGGTTGCATAAGTGAAGGAGTGATTACACTTAGAGTCAAACCAAGTTTCATACTCATCTCCTGCTAGGAACCTATTGTTGACAGCACATATTAATCAATTCACTAAAGTTTCGAAGGAGGAATCATAAGAATTGTGTCGCATCATTCTAAACAACTTGGTTGCCTTTGAGTGTCTTCATCTTTTATCACTTGCATCTTGTTAGAATCACCTAAGTTTGATTGCTTATTGTGTGTTTTTGTTGGTTGCTTTTGCATTTTGTCAAGGTTGTTCGTTGCATGTGGAGTTGTTTTCGTCCATCCGAGTCATCTCCTCAAATCGATTCCTTCTTCACATTCTATTCCAATCCTCTTTTCGAGTCCACCATGGCATCCTTTAATCCTCCCCGCTCCCAAGAGGACTCCCTTCCTCAAGGGCTCCTTGAGAACCCTCCTAGGGTTGTTACCTTTTACTCCGGGGAGGGGACTACCCCTCTTCCGTCCCCCACTTCTATGGAAGGTGGTCAAGCTACCCCTTCTTTCTCCACTCCTTCCGCGGGCTCCGTCCTTCAGATGATGGCCCAATTGGGTCCGGCCCAACTCCAAGTTCTTTATCAGACCATGCAAGGGTCCAACGCATCTCCTTCTACCATCATCCAAAATCAATCCAACCCTTCCACTGGTGGGCTCCCCGCTCATCCCATTCCAATTGATCTTACTCCGGTCCAACCACGGACCATCACTTTCACGGGCATGGAAACGGGCCAGTCTTTCGATAAGGGAAAGTCGCCCATCCCTTCTTTTGTCCAAATGGATCATCACATATCTGCTCCGGTAGCTCCGCAAGTTCTCATGGGCCCTTCCGACTTCTTACGCCCTCAGCAAGGGGTGGCCCAAGCTCCTGCTAATATGGGCCAATCTCAGGTCCAATATCCTTCTTATGGGCCCCCCATCTCTACTGTTTATCCCTCCACTCCTGCCTATGGGCTTCTACCTTCTGTCACAACCGTTCCATCTGCTCCTCACATTCAATCAGCATCTTTCGCCGCCCCTGCTCCCTCCCGAGAGCAGGACTTGCTCGACAAGTGGGCTACCATGCAGCAGCAACTCGATTTCCTCCAGAAGTGGGTTGGCCCACAATCTTTGGCCGATATTCCTGTTCCAAGCTTCCAGAATATCCGATTCCCTCCTCAATCAGAGCTCCCCAACTACCGCAAGTACGACGGGAACAGTAATCCCTTTATTCATGTGAGGGATTTTCTATATGAATCGGCGCAATTCCAGTATGATGATCGCCTCATGGCGTATTTATTTCGCCGATCTTTAGATGGTGTTGCTCTGGAATGGTTCTATTCTCTGCCACTGGAAGAGGCTGAGAGTTTCAAGGTAGTCAAGGACAAGTTTATCCAGCGGTTCCAAGACAGGGTCGGCCCAGAATACTCGTTCACAGATCTGGTGGCCGAGAAGATGAAATCAGATGAGGAGTTTGCCACTTATGCAGACAGGTGGAGACAGATGGCCGCTAGAGTGCCTGGCCACATCCCGGAGGAAGAGAAGGTCAAGCTGTTGATTTCAAATGCTACTCCAACCTTTCGGAACATCCTGGCAATGAACGACATAGCCAACATGCATCAGCTCTACAGCCAGGCGCGTTTCATCCAAACTCAATTCAAGGACTCCCCAATCCATTCCCTCTTCGAAAACCAAAAGCCCAAGTACCATAAGAAGCCACAAGGGCCGGTTACCGAGGGGGTCCAGACAAAAGAACAAGTGCAAGCCGTTGCCTTCCCGTTCCAGTCCGCACCATTCCGCTTCCCCCCAAACCCTCGCAGTTCCCAAAACCCCGCTCCACAAAACTTCCAGGCAACCCCACAAAACCCTCCGCCTACCTTTGTCACTCCACAAATGCCTTCACCAGTCCACAACAACCACCACCCCCGTAATACCACAATGTCCCTCCACCTAACGGCTATAACAGCAATCCCAACAGCAAGCGCCCGGCTCCCAGGAGAGCCCAGTACCCTCCATTGCCAGAGACACTTACAGATATCTTCTCCGCCCTCATGTCAGTGAATGCTATCCAACTTCCTCCAGAACGGCCTACTTGGAATCCAGCCGTGGATCAGACTAAGTATTGTATGTTCCATAGGCAGCCGGGCCATACCATAGAAGGATGTTTTCAGTTTCGGGATCTGGTGTATGATCTCCATGAAGGGCAAAGGATAGATTGGGCCGCAATGCATCGGGCCATTATTGAGATCAAGGAGAAAAGAGGGCAGTAGCCGAGGCCGCAAGCGCAGCAGCAACAGGCACCGTAGCCGTAGCAGCTACCACAACAGCAACCACAGCAAGTACAGGACCTGGGCATCCACCAGAACCCGATGCCGAATCATCCCCCCGCTCCTCAGCAGCAGCCGCCAGCAGCAGCACAAGTAAACGTGGTCCAACCACCTACCCCCAATGTCGGGTGGTCTTTTGATGATGACAGTGCCGCACCACAAGTCATGGCTCTCCACCATAACCACCGCAATCCTCTCACTCCCTCCTTCGTCCTTCCTGCACACCCAGCATCCCCTCCATTCATCCTCACAATTACACCCGCTTCGGCAAATTCCTTACCACCCACCGTTCCATCATACTCTCCACCACCTAACCCCGTCACCGTCATCACACCACCATCCATCCCTTCACCCATCCTTACCCTGCCGCTAGCCTTCCCTCCACCCGCGTCAACACTCATCACCACCCTGCCTTCCACAAACCCTTCGCCCATCATCCGCTCATCACCCACTGCCACCACCAACCTTACGCTCCACCAAACCGTCTCCCCCGCACCACCTGTTCCATTCATCCACCCCGCAGGGCCCATCATACTATCTTCAGATGCGGCAGCGAATTGTGCTCTGAGGAGCGGGAAGATGTTCCATCGGAATTACCCCACTACTACTAATCCCCAGTCCTCCCAGCCAACGGATGAGCAAGAAGAAACTGAACCGCTACCAGGTACTCAATATGACTTGTTACATCATCTAGACCGGGTGCCTGCTAAAATCTCTGTGCTAGAGCTGATCAAAAGGTCTACCCTTCATCAGGATGCACTAAGAGACTTTTTACAGAAGGTAATGGTTAGTGAAGATATGGCAGTCGACAGCTTACCGACCGCACTAGCAACCATCTCCAAAGGGCCGGCAATTACATTTTCAGAAACTGAGCTAGTGCCTCCGGAAGCTCGGCAAATGCCGCTCTGCATTACAATCACTCTGAACAAGGTCAGCATTGAAGCAGCGCTGGTTGACACAGGGGCTTCAATTAATGTTTGTCCACTTAGCACCCTCCGAGCATGCAACATATCTGAAGAGTTATTACGACCTACCCCCACCACTATAGCAGCATATGACAACTCGAGGCGAGCGTGTCACGGGGTGATCACCATTCAGGTAGAGCTCGGGCCCCTTACAATGGCCGTGGAATTCTATGTGCTCGATATCAACCCTATGTTCAAGGCTATCCTGGGTCCTCCGTGGATTGACACGCTTGGTGCCGTGCCTTCCACCGCACATCAGTGCGTCAAATTCCCCTTCCAAGGGAGGGTCGTCAAAGTTAAAAGCTTGTCCGCAGTGCAGACAGTTAAGGCCATATCGGAGCAGGTTCTTCCCACGCTTTGGCCAAGCAGCCGGCCCGTTATATCAGTGCTGGACTTGAACTTCCCCTAGGCGTATGCATCTCCTAAGCCCGCCGCTACTCCAGTCAACATCAAAGTGAAGCCGCAGATTCGAGATTCCAAGGGTTGGAACATCATACTGAAACTTGGCTATCAACCGGGGAGAGGCCTCGGTGTGCAATTACAAGGAATGACCAAGCCCATACCCAAGGGAAGAAAAATGGGCAGGAGAGGTCTCCGCTACAAGGAGACAGCATTATCAACGATGGGTGATTCTGGGCCACTCACCTGGGATTATCGTCAACATTTTGTCCGAGGGCCTATCCAGCCCGGCACATTGGCTTCAAAACAAGTCCAGCCGGAAAAAGATGTAGTCTGTCCCATTACCAACCCGCCCCCATTGCCACGAGGGTCAGATGATGATATGCTCGACTATGGTCAGGCCTTGCAGGGGCTCTTTCATGAGGAAGAATGTCAGAAGAAGCAAGAGGTTCGGCTTGTGCAATGGAGGCCGAAGAAGCAGCCTAGTGCTGATTTACAGAAGGAGGGGAGCTCTCCAATTGCCTTTTCTTGGTCTCCCTCACGCCTCCAATCTATTTTCCAGCGAGGGGACTTCATACCCCGCCTTCCTCCCATCATAATTAATCCGTCTTTCATTGATCCACCCGAGATTCTATTTGTTCCTTGTGCTTGCGGGAAGTGCCCACCCATCGATCTATCCACTCTTTTCACTCCTCCTCCTCCCAACGCCCAACTCCACGAGATGTGGTTCTCTTCTTCTGATCCTTTCTTCGACTGCATTTTCCCCGAGCTATTCCCTATGCAGCTCCCACCTCCTCCATCTTGCTGTGTAGTCTCCGCTGAGCTCCAAAAAAAAACGTCAAATTTGAAACGGAGCTTTCAGTGGAAGATTACGCTATCCTGTTACCGTCCTCCTCCCAGGGGCACGAGTCCCCTGTGCCTTCCCTTCCACTAGGTCTTCTGTCCCCTAGGTTAGGATTAGGGTCCGTCGAGTCTAGGGAAGTAGAGTCAGTTAGATCTAGAGAAGTAGGGTCTTGTTCTAGGTCATCCAACCCTTCCTCTTCTAAGCCGCGCTTACTGGCGCATCCTTCCCGGTCTGTTCCTGATAGATTCTTGCAAGATTTAGCTCAGCGTTGCCATGCTCTTTTGAAGTGCCCGGAATTTGTTGCTACGGCAATTGTAATTGAAGATGAAGAGGAAATAGAAGGGGTATGGAGCGATGACGGATTAGGCGTCTACGAGATCTTGGATGAGAAGGATCCAATTGATGAGGACAGCAATGTAGATGACACCGCCGACTTATACGCACAAAGATTGAAAAGATTCGACGAGCCGTCAACGTCGGTGGACGAACCTACAAAGGAAATCAATCTAGGAACTGAAGAAGACCCAAGGCCCATCATGATTGCTGCTAATCTCCCTTCACAAGTAGAAGAGGAATTGATTAAGGTTCTAAGGGAGTATAGCGATTCCTTCGCCAGGTCTTACGAGGACATGCCAGGTCTTGACCCCTCTTTAGTGGAACATCGACTCGTGCTTAAACCAGGGGCAACACCTGTGAAACAAAGGTCAAGAAGATTTCACCCCCACATGGCCTTGAGGATCAAAGAAGAGGTCAACAAACTATACAAGGCTAGATTCATCAGAGCAGTTTTATATCCTCAGTGGGTGGCAAATATAGTCCCTGTTCTTAAGAAAGATGGAAAAGTGCGCATATGCATTGACTTCAGGGATCTTAACAAAGCATGTCCTAAAGATGATTTCCCGCTACCCCATATAGACGTCCTAGTGGATAATACAGCCGGGTATGAAGCTCTATCATTCATGGATGGGTACTCGGGCTACAATCAGATCCGTCTCGCTCCGGAAGATCAAGAGAAAACTTCCTTCACCACGCCCTGGGGCACGTATTGTTATGTGGTTATGCAATTCGGTCTAAAGAACGCAGGTGCCACCTATCAAAGGGCGATGATGGCCATCTTCCATGACATGATGCACATCTATGTGGAAGCTTACGTGGATGACATCCTGGTGAAGTCAAGAACTAAGGAAGAACACCCCTCTATCCTGGCTAAGGTGCTGCAGAGAGCCAGGGAGTACAAACTCAAGATGAATCTGAAGAAGTGCGTATTCGGAGTCTCCTCAGGGAAGCTGCTAGGGTTCATAGTAAGCAAACGGGGGATCCAGATTGATCCTAATATAGCACAGGCCGTCATGGACATGCCTCCGCCAAAGAACATTGTAGACACGCCAAAATTGACGTTATGTTGATCAAATCTCATGTCATTATATAAACGCCCCAAGTGGACTTCAATATCCCTATAAAATGAAGTTTTTCTATTTTTGTGAGTTTTATGCATTTTTCTGCATTTTCGTGATTCACGACCTGAAGAAGGGCGTTATTTTTAAAAGTAGCGACCTGTCATAGGGCGTTTTCAAAGAAGAGACGACCACAAGAGAGGGCGTCAATTCCTGGTATTATCCTTTAATTTCTGGAATTATCTATTTTCAAAATAAAAAGCATTTTGTGAGTAACGTCCTTCCTCAGGGCGTGTTTTTAATAAACGCCGTTACCTCAGGCGTGTTCCCTTGATTTCTAAACAAAGAAAGTTTTATTTCCAAAATTAAATCCAGGAAGAAACGCCCTTTCCTAGGTCGTGTTTCAAGAAACGTCTCTGTGAAGGTCGTCAATTCATGATTTGACGCCCTGTCCTAAGTCGTGTTCCACTCCAGAGTCCTTCCTTTTTCCATCTTTCGCTCACAGTTCCCTACCATCCATTGGACTCTTGCTCGATCTTGATCTTTCCCTGATGCCTCGTTGCCCGTTCTTATCATTCCTTGGTTTGATCACATCCGCTGGAGGCACTATAAATTGAAGTCTCGATCGATCGTGTGAGGGGTTAATGACTCAGAAGGTTAAGCACTCTAAGCATTCAAAAGGTTAAGCGTTCAGAAGGTCGCGAGCAGAGCCTTCTTCATCCTTTGCTGCTTCCCCTCTGCATCCTTCGTTGGGCTTCATCCGGTGTTTCATCCATCAACTTCCATCATACTCATCCGGTTTTCCCTTTACTGTCGCCAGGGACAGCAGGGTTTCTCAGCTTTTTCATCTATTTGTTCTACTTCATTTATACCACTCCATTCATCATATCTATTCATCCTTCGTATTTATTCACACCTTGTTGCATTTTTTTATCATCATACTCCCCCTCCCTTAAGTCTTATTAAGGGGTTTAAAAAAACAAAAAAAAGAGGTGCGCACGTTGATGTCTTTTCATCATTTTATGTTAGTTTTGGATTGATACTATTGCACTTTGGCTGATCCCTCTCTTTTGTTTGTTTTTCATTGTCTTTTTTTTACAAGGTAATCAACCAAGAAAACCCACTTCATCGGCCGGCCGATTGAAGTTGGTGGAAGAAATCCACATCCATCCCGCATCCCAATTTTCACCAGGTACACGCGATCTCCTTTTCTTCTTATTGAGGTAACCCCTCTGGCGATCACACCATCTCCACTTTAGCACCTCGTGCTATTTTTATTACATTCTTTTTGCATTATTTATTTATCTCCTTTTTGCCATATTTTAATCTCCTCTCAAACAAAGAGCGGATTTTAATCCGATCTACAAATTGGCGATCACGGTGGGATATCCACTGTTTTCTTTATTGATTACCATCTCCATCGGCACCCTCGTGTGCCCTTTCCCCTTGGCACCCTCGTGTGCCCTTTCCCCTTGACACCCTCGTGTGTCCTTTCCCCTTAGGCACCCTCGCGTGCCCTTTTCCCTCGGTACCCTCGGTACCCTTTCCCTTGTGCCCCTCGGACACCCTCCACTGTGCACCCTGCACACTCCCCGGATCAGTCAATTGCTGCTTATTAACGCCTTCAACAAGGGCGTCTTTTGATTTAACGCCCCTCACAGGGACGTGTTTTGTTGATTAACGCCCCCTTCCAGGGCGTGTGTTTATTGCACCTGCTGGCGTTCTGTTTGCTCATTTTATCGTTTGCTATTTAACGCCCCTCTCAGGGACGTGTTTCGTTGAGTAACGCCCACTTCCAGGGCGTCTTTTACCATAACTGCTGTCTGCTGCATGCTTATCATATTGTCTGTGGATTAACGCCCCTCCCCGAGGCGTTTCATTTATTATCAGCGCCTATCATCAGGGCGTTTTCTCTGAGTTTTGACGCCCTCCTGTGGAGGCGTCCTTTCTTTATAACGCCTCACCTAAAGGCGTGTTTTCCTACCGTCTGTGAGCCCCTCACAGAGTTTAACGACAGCCACGCTGCCGTGTTTTCATTTTGTCACGACCTACCGCAGGGCGTGTCTTTCCTCCTACTGTGAAAATGACCTTTCCCAGGGTGTTTCTTTACTGTTCTTTTTCACAGATTAGCTCTTATTCATTGCTGGGCATTTGTCTTGATATTACATTGCTGCTTGGATTGTCTTGATTTGTTGGCTTGGTTGAGAGACCTCCTCTCTCTACCCTAGGATCCACACACCATTCTTGGAATCGGGACGACCCTCCATTGAGCATTCCGTCTCTTTGGACCGGAAATCCCTTTTCCAAGACCTCCATAAGTCCCCGCACCCGTGGATTCCCTCACAGACGCCGGGCTGGTTGTACCCTTGAAGTACCTGGAGTTTAGAGAACCTATGCGTTGTTAAAGAGAGAGAAAAACTTAGTTGACCCGGAGGTTACACTTGGATCAAACTAGGTCTCATTTGGCAAAAGAGTGAACTTTCACAAATAATCCACCCTAATTCAAACATCAAACATTAAAATCTTGCGTTTCTTGCCAACCTTGTTTGCATAAACATAGTTGGGTGATTTGATTGCCTTGTTTGGATTAAATATTTTGTGATAGTTTGATGTGACACCAAATGCAGCGGAGGATAATGATACCAAATTTTGATGTGACGCGACTCCCTTGGACTTAGGATAGCAAGCAACACTATGAGTCGGCAACGTCACACATGCGGTTTCACTCGCGGAAGCACGCTCGGATCCGTAGGAGGACCGGCGATGGTGGTGAGGGTCCGAGTTTGGACCTTGCGGCTCCAAGGGTCGGCCGGATAGGGATAGATCCCAATGGGCCAGGGATGCCCGATTTCACGGGTAGTCGGCACGCCGAGGGCGTGGGATGTAATGGCTCTCTCTCAACTCACCCCGCGGTGAACACTCGATTGGATTGAATTGTGGATCGGACACTCGCCTCACCTCCGACGGTAACTAAGAGCGATACTAAGCTAAGCAACAGTAAAAACTAGCAAGGGAGAGTGGCCAGGAGCTCACCTGATCGGCGTGAAGACGCCGATCCCGGGCGGAGACGAGGGCGAGCGGGGAAGTGTGGTCCCCGCACACTGCGCCGATGTAGCTTCAAAAACCTGTTTAAGTTTACATTCACTACACCTCGCGCAGGAGGGTGATCTCGGGGGTGGGAATTAGTTGTATTACATTCAAACACAACCTCCACGCAGGGAGGGGCGGTGAGCCGGCCAAGCGGGGGCGGGAGATTCGCCGGAAGTCGGGCCGGTGAAGCCGAACGGAGTTCCCTGCTTGCTGTGATCACTGACAGCCCGCCGCTGTAGAGGTCGTAAATCACGTTCAGGAATTTTTCCGGACACGAGATCAGCTGCGTCATCTTTGTAACTGAACCGGGGACGCCTCAGAATTTTGCCGATTTCTTCTGGGGAGGGTACTGGTTCGGGCTGGACTTTGAGCAGGATGACAGATCCTGGGCGCAGCCACTCCTTGTTTCTGCCAACAACTTGCAGAAGTGGACCTGGTCGCTCCTGGATGCCGAATCTTGAACTGTCAGAAGTTCTGGAACCGTGGTCGAACCCTTTTTGCAGCAAAACTGGCGGGGAGGTCGCCGGAGGTCAGGGTGGCCTGGGGGACGCCGATGAGTGACTGTTGGCCGTAGAAGACTGGGGAGGGCAGTCCCGCATGACTGAAGGAGAAAAATCAGAACTTGGGCTCCCGGATGCTGACTGTACTTCTGTTTCATGCTCCTGGTCGGGGACAGGGGGAGAAAGATCTTTGAAGAAGAAACCTCAGCCTGATTCCACCGTGGTTCGCCGTGGCAGAGCTTGCAAGCTGGTTCTGATTCTCTGCAGAGGCTGCACCGCATGGTCCAGGTTCTGTAGCAGCAGGTTGCAGACGCTGTCACGGGCACTCCCGAGCTCCAAATGGCACGAAACCAGTGGCGTCGTCTCCATGGTTGAGGTGGCTTTCAGCAGGAGTCAACGGGGTTGCAATCAAAGGCCGTGGGCGGTTGGTGTGCCCTGAAGAGTAGGTACTGGTCGCTGCCAACTGCGGAGACAGATCCGTGCGACTGAGGAAGAACGTTTGCAACTATGGCTCTCGGATGCCGAATTAAGTTCCGCCTTCTGTTCCTGGAAGTAGACAGGGGGAGGAAGAACTTTTAAGAAGAGACTTCAGCCTGATTCCTCCACCGTTGGTCGTGAAGAAGCTTCCAATCGGGCTCAGGCAGGCTGCAGGTGGTGTCTGGTGCAGTCGGGGTAGAACAGCTCTCACGGGCGGTCACAAACTCGGAACTGGACAATTCCACCTCGCCTGCGAAGTGGACAGGACGACCTTTCCAGAATGGTAAGGTATGCCCTCAGATGTCGCCGTATGAACGCAGGGGAGCTTCTGCAAGACGGACCATCTTCTGTTACCTGCAGATGTGACCAAAGGGATGGGATGGTGGTGGGGTTAGGTTAAGGGGGATTGAAGTTTGTTAATGGAGGGAAAGGGGAGGTGTTTGCAGATGGGGGAGGGATGTGTGGGGGTGAAGAGAGGGGCGGAGCTGGTGGAATGGGGTGCTGGGGTGGAGGGGAGTGGGGGGGCCGAACCTAGGAGATGGGGGAGGGGAGTGGTCGGCCAAGGATAGAGGGGTGGGGAGTGGTGCGCAAACTGATGGCTTGGGATGTGAATGAGGGTGTGGGGAAGTGGGAGGGTTGCTTGGGGGAGAGGGAAGGTTGTCTTGGATGTTGGAAGATGTGTGGGGAATAGGGAGGGTTGTCTAGGGAAGGTGAATGGTTGCTTGGGAAGGTGGAATGAGTAATGGAGAAAGTAATGGGGCCTTGGGAGTTGAAGGGACTTGCCTAGGTGGCAAGTGAGGTGGCAAGGGGTGAGGAGAGAGGGGGAATTCAAAATTTAGAGAGAGAGAGGGAGGAGAGAGAGGGGAATTCGCCCCTAGGAGAGAGAGAGAGAGCTAGAGAGAGAGAGAGAGCTAGAGAGAGAGAGAGAAGAATCAAGGGGGATTCAAGTGGGTTTCAATTTTCATGCATTCATCAATTAGCTTCAAAATGAGGAGTTGGGGTCCTATATATAGGGAATCCCCAATTACATAGAAGTCCCTGGAAAATGGACTAATAACAGAAGACCAAGGGGTGGGGAAGGGGGCGCCCATGGGCCAGGCCCAATGAAATGGCCCATTAAGGCCTACAACCCACTAACCTATTAAACCACTTAATGAATCCTTGGACTTAGGTAAATGACTAACTAACTTAGATAATAGACTCAATAAAAGGCAAAATTACATGATTATGACTCAAGAAAAATGTGGAAATTACATGGCAAGACTCAGAAAATGATGGCGAACAAAGTGGCGAGTAGCAGGACCCCACGGAGTGAAAGGGTAAGGGATGTCCCCATCATAGTTCCTTCATTAAACACTCTCTCTCTTAAGAATGAAACTCCGTTCAGGTAAAACCATCAACATGTCAGGCAACGGGTACTCTTATGATGATGAGAATGAGAACATATTTGGTCAATATGAGGACCCTCTCCAGGATTCTGTTTATTATGAGGGGAACTACCTTCCTCCTCACCCCCATTACTCACAAGTTCATGTGGTTGATACCACTATTCATGAGGCGGACCCTTCGTCTCAAGGTCCATCTTCCAACACTTCGGGGAACCCTTCCCCATCCATTAATGTCACGGATTTGATCCAGGCTCTCTCCCAGTTGGATGACTCCCAGCGGCAAGCCATTCAGGCCGCTTTAAAAGGGAAGTCGGTTCTTTCTTCTTCTTCTAATCCCCCTCCGGCCGTGAGTGGCCATCAGATTGTTAATGACCAGGCGGTCTTGCATCCCCCCTCCTCTCGTCCACAAACGCCTACTGCGGCCATGCCGGCCCAGCAGGCGAGCTATTCAGCGGTTAGGCATCAATCCTTCCAACCTCCTCGGATTCTACGAACGCCTATACCGCCTTCTTTTGCTCAGAATCAGGCCCCGGTCGAGCCCGATACCAACACTCTCTTGCTTCAGAAGCTGGCCAGCATGGAGGAACAGCTCAAGAAGGTTACAGCGAATAAGAATGCTCCGGAAATGTCTCTTCCTATGTTGCCGGTGTTCCATTTACCACCTTCTGAAATGCCGAATTTCCGGCGATATAATGGGACGGGCAACCCATTCATTCATTTCAAGGATTTCTGATATGAGACTTCCTTTTGGCAGGACAATAAGGCCTCCCTGGCCTACTTATTCAGGAGGTCTCTTGAGGGGCCAGCCCTCGAATGGTTTTATTCTCTGGAGCCAGCTGATGCCGGCGATTTTGATGTTATTCAAAGAAAATTCTTGCAAAAGTACAGAGACCGGGTGGGACCTTCCCTTTCTGTTACAGATTTAGTTGCCGAGAAAATGAAGCCCGAGGAGGACTTCATTGTATTTGCTGATAGGTGGCGGTCTATGGCCGAGAAATTAAAGGACACATTGTCAGAACAGGAGCAAGTGAAAATGGTCATTTCTAATGCAACCCCCCAATTCCAGCACATTTTGGCCATGAATCGGCTAACAACTATGGAAGAGCTCTATGAAAGAGCTCGTTATATACAAACGCAAATGAAGGACTCGCCCATCATGGGCATGTTTGAGCCGAAGCCTCGGATATTTAAAAAGAATACAAATGTCAACAGCGGGCCCACGACTGAAGGCACTGTCACAAATGAGCAGGTTGGCGTAGTTGGCAACCCCCATAATCAAGCTAACCCACGTCCACCACCACCTCCACGACAGAACCCTCATTTTAACCCTACTCCACCACCCCAATTCGCGCCTCAACGCTCCTTCGTTCCACCACAAAACCAAGCCCCCCGCATAGATCCTCCAGCTCCACCACAATACCATCAAGTGCCCCCACCAGCCAACTACGGCCAACAACAACAACGGAGACCGCCACTTGGCCCCAAAAGGGACCACTATCCCCCACTTCCTGAAAGTCTCCCTGATATTTTTAATGCCCTGATGGCCGCCAACTTGCTCGCATTACCAAAGGAAAGAACCGTGTGGCCCGCTAATGTTGACACATCCCGTTATTGTGCCTTTCATCGCGGCCCTGGTCACAACCTGGATCGTTGCTTCCACTTCAGAGATTACATCTACGATCTAAATGACCAGGGTGACATCAATTGGGATGAGATGAGACAATTCATAGCCGCTATGAAAGAAAGAAGGGCTTCTCGGCAACAACAAAATCAGCAACAACAGCAGCCAGCTCCGCAACAAGTTCAGCCACAGCAAGCTCCAGCACCCCAGTAAGATATGGGGATCGTCCGTAATCCATTGCCGGAGCACGCTCCTAATCAACATGTGAACCCTGTCACGTCCCTCTACGAGGTGGAGAGAGGGCAGGGATGGCATGAAGAAAACGCCTCTGTCGGGGCATTTCACCATGATCCAACTCAAAATCAAACTCCGCGCCTTTTGCGCACACCTCCTTCTTCTTCTATTCTCCTATCGGGACGTCCCCTTCTACGCCCCGTCAATCCTTCTACCTCCACCAATTCCACGGCCTTGCCGGCTCGCTCTCTTCTTACCCGCCTACCACCTCTACAACCTACCATTCCACCTTCCACCACCAATCCCACACACGCGCCATCCAGGCCACTCCTACTCCGCTCACCGCCAGCACCCGCTACCCCCTCTACCACTCCTACACCGGCAAGAGTTCCTCCATCATCAGTTCAACCACCTTTTGTGCCACGATCTCTCCTTATTCCACCACCTGCCAATGCTCCTCGCATTCGGATATCCCTCTCTTCTCCCACGCCTCCTGCGAGGGCACCTTCATCAAATACTCCTCCCATGCCTCCCGCGGGGGCATCTTTGTTAAACACCACTACCACGTCTCCTACGGGGGTGCCCCTTTCATTGAATTCCCCTTTGATATCCCCTAGCAGGGTTTCTACTACCAACATTCCTTCTTCTTCTTCCAACCCTCCTCCTAATATTGCCCCGACAGAGGCGCGTCAAGGCGTAGCGCCGCTCCGCAGTGGACGGATATTCCACCGTGTTTTCCCACAGAAAGAGCTAGAGCCTGTGCAGGGGCCACAAGAGCAAGAGCAAGAACAAGATTCAGTGCCGGGAACTCAGTATGATTTATTAAAGTACTTGGATCGCACTCCAGCCAGAATCTCCATTCTTGAATTAATCAAGAGGTCCACCACTCATCAGCTGGCCCTGAAGGAATACCTACAGAAGGTCATGGTCAATGAGGACCTTCCGGTTGAACAGATAATTACAGTCTTGACCCCTACTAGCAGTCAGCCGGCAATCACATTCCATGAACATGAGTTAGCACCTCTACCGGCAAGAAAATATGCCCTATGTATTACGGTTGATATCAACAAAGTGGCCATTAAGCAGTGTTTGGTAGACACCGGTGCATCTATCAATGTGTTGCCTCCGAGCACTCTGAAGTTATGCGGTATCCCTGAGAGCCAGATTCGGCCATCTACCATTACTGTCACGGCATATGACAATACAAAGAAACCCCCTCTGGGTATGATTACTCTCAAAGTCAGGTTGGGTCCAGCCACCATTACAGTAGATTTTCATATTCTGGATATGGATCCGACCTTTAATGGCATCCTGGGTCGCCCTTATATTCAGCAGCTTGACGCAGTGCCCTCTACAAACCATCAGTGCCTCAAGTTTCCGCACAAGAGCCGCATTATCAAGGTGACCAGCGTGCCGATCTTGCCAGAGGAAGACATTCATGTAGCTTCATCAGTTCCTTCCATATGGCCTGCCAACAAGCCGTTATTATCTGTGCTGGACGTTACCCGTCCACGGCCGATGCTATCTGAGACTGTTACCACAGTTGCTATGACACCCCTGCCTTCTAAGGGGAAGAAGAAAAAGAAAAATATGATGAATACCCCCGGCTAGAACATTCTGATAAGAATGGGATATCAAGATGGCAAGGGCCTGGGCGCCAAACTCCAGGGCAGGATTAGGCCCATTAAGCCTCGAAAGGTGATTGCACGAGGCGGCTTAGGCTACAAAGCACCGGGCAAGAATGAAGGAGAGCCGTGGGCTGTTATGACGTCCACCTTCAAACCAGACCGCCAGCCGCTCACCTGGACTTTAAAGACACATTTTGTCACCGGTGGCATTCAGAACAATGAGCAGACTACCGTCATTACTTCATTGCTTGATTGTCAAGATGTGCACGCCAGACAGTTTGCTCGTCACATTGCCCCACTGGCTACCTACAAAGCCCTGGAGACTTTAAGGCCAGATAAAAGAAGAAAAATGGGTGATCCGGAATGTGACTGGTACAGGTGGTTTGACATGAATGACATCATGATCTCTCTGAGCCGCCTGTTCATGCCGACGGATCCAGAGTGGCCGCCGCTGATTCAAGAACTGATTGAAATGCCAGCAGTAATCACAGATAAAAGGCAGATGTTAAGTGACTACACAGATACGGGGGAGCCAGATGTCCCCTTTGAAGAAGGATTTTCCGTGGATAGGCTGTGGGCCGGCCGTTTCTCCCTCACTTCTGTGCATCCATCTGTGTTGGCTTCTCTCTATTCCCGTTGGTTTGGTCACGTGCCGCGACCACCACCGATTACCATCAACTTGTCTCCCGATTCAATTCGGATTTCCCTCCCGATTGCTCCTTCGCTCCTCGAGCGATTTTCTAAAATCTCCATCTCGCCCCCGCGTGGGCCATCTTTGATTAAATCTTTCTCCAATCTTGCAATCTCCACTCCTCCTGCTATTCTCCCTTCACATTGCTTTTTACTTGAAGAAGAAAATAAAAACAAAGGAAAAGCTAAAAATGAAAAAAAAAACGCCAAATCTCCAAAATTCCAATCCTCCATTTCTATTGAGGAGACCTCCTATTTTTCTCCCGAGTGCGTCCCAACCCAGGGGCCGCTCTTCCAAGATTCCTTGGTAAGACTTTTCTCCCCCTCTGGTGAGGGGCCCTCCTCTGTATCACCTCCTGTATCCGCCTTTTCATCTCCTTCCCCTGGTCAAGCTAGTTGTTCCTATTCTTCCTCCTTTCCTTCTAATAATAAAAATCAGGGAATAGTTCCACATAAGAAGCCCAAGGGTAAGCAGATTCCCCGAAGATTTTTGTTGGAGTTGGCTGTCAGATGCCAAGCTTGTTTAGCGATCCCTGAGTTTGGGGAAGAACCGATCATCCTGCCGAAATTAGAATATGAGGATTCTGTTGCTGCTTATGAGGGTTTGGGCGTTTATGAAATCATGAATGATGAAGACCCTATTGAAGAGGGGGAAGAAAGTTATGAAGACTATGAGGACGAGGCGGATGCCTTTGCTAGTGGCATCAGACGATTCGACGAACCATCAGCCTCGGTAGAAGAGCCAACCAAAGAAATCAATCTGGGTACCGAGGAAGACCCTAGGATTGTCCTCATCAGTAAGAATTTACCGCCCTCCGAGGAGGAGGCGCTCATTTTGGTTCTGCAAGAATACAAGGACACGTTCGCGTGGAGCTATGAAGATATGCCTGGATTAGACCCTGCGCTCGTTGAACACCGCCTTACACTTAAGCCAGGGTCTGTCCCGGTCAAATAACGGTTGAGGCGTTTCCACCCTAACATGGCTTTGAAGATGAAAGAAGATGTCGATAAACTCCATAAGGCTAGATTTGTTAGAGTCGTCCTCTATCCCAATTGGGTGGCTAACATTGTCCCGGTTATGAAGAAAGATGGAAAAGTTCGAATTTGCATAGATTTCCGGGACCTCAAC
The DNA here is from genome assembly GCA_022559845.1 of Amorphophallus konjac. NCBI lineage: Eukaryota > Viridiplantae > Streptophyta > Magnoliopsida > Alismatales > Araceae > Amorphophallus > Amorphophallus konjac. The sequence goes on along the minus strand of CM040120.1, from coordinate 200,886,701 downwards.
CGGGCGTGTCCTAAAGATGACTTCCCCCTCCCTCATATTGATGTTCTGATCGACAACACGGCAGGATTTGAAACTCTTTCATTTATGGATGGCTTTTCAGGTTACAATCAAATTCGTCTGTCTGAAGAGGATCAAGAGAAAACCTCATTCACTACACCATGGGGTACATATTGCTATGTGGTCATGCCCTTTGGACTTAAGAATGCTGGAGCCACCTACCAGAGGGCTATGATGGCAACTTTTCATGACATGATTCATATTTACATCGAGGTGTATGTGGATGACCTGGTAGTGAAATCAAGGACAAGGATTGAGCATCCTGGGGTTCTAGCTAAGGTTCTACAGAGGTCGCGAGAATATCAATTAAAAATGAACCCCAGGAAGTGCGTATTTGGCGTTTCTTCAGGAAAGTTGCTTGGATTCATTGTCAGTAAGAGGGGAATTGAAGTCGATCCCAACAAGGCGAGAGCCATTAGAGATATGCCTCCTCCCAAAAATTTGAAGGAAGTTCGAGGATTAATAGGGAGGTTGCAATTCATTCGCCGCTTCGTCTCCCAGCATTCACAAAGATGCAGGCCATTTTACGACCTTACCAAGCCGGGAGTCAAGTTTAATTGGGATGACAAATGTCAGGCAACCTTTGACGGATTGAAGGATTATTTGGCCAATTCCCCTGTCCTGAGGCCGCCAATTCCAGGCAAACCACTTATTCTGTATGTTTCAGTCCTGGATGACTCTGTAGGTGCTGTCTTAGCTCAAGTGGATGAAGAAAGTAAGGAGAGGGCAGCATACTACTTGTCTAAACTTCTTAACCCCTGTGAGCAGAGGTACTCAGCCATGGAGAAGACTTGTGCAGCTTTAGTTTGGGTAGTTCAGAAATTAAAACACTATTTCCTAACTCACGAGGTTCACCTCATTGCACGCATGAATCCAATCAAATTCCTCCTTGAAAAATCTGTCCTCACTGATCGATTAGCACGCTGGCAAAGCTTCCTCTCCCAGTTTGATATCACTTACATTCAACAAAAAGCTATCAAAGGATATGCCATCGCCGAACATCTTGCTCATCACCCTCTACCTCATTTTGATCCTGTCAATTCTGAGATCCCAGATGAAGAATTAATGTCCATTAATCAACCCCTTGATCCTATGTGGACGTTACATTTTGATGGAGCTCTTAATTCTCAAGGAAGAGGGATTGGCATGGTTCTTTTAACACCTGAAGGAGTCACCATTCCATTTGCTGCTCGGCTTACTTTCCCCGTCACCAATAATATAGCCGAGTATGAAGCTCTTTTGGCCGGTCTACAAACCGCTCATCAATATGGTGTCACTCACTTGCGGATTGTCGGTGATAGTCAACTCATTCTGTGCCAGGTGTTGGTCAAGTGCCGCACTATCAATCCTAAACTTAAACCCTACCAGGAACTCGCTTCAGCTTATGCCAAACTCTTTACCAAGTTAATCTTCGTTCATGTGCCTCGCAGTCAGAACATTCTAGCTGACGCTCTTGCTTCTTTAGCTTCTTCTTTAGTCTTCCCCCCTGAGCGTGATTTCCATGTCCCTCTGATTCATCAGCGTGACACTCCAGCTATTAAGAATCGTGCTTTCCTTGATATTAGGGATCAGGTGCTCGAGAAGGCCAAGCAGAAAGAAACTCTTAAAGGCAAAGAGGTCATGCTTTTGGACTGGGAAGAAGAATTGGCTAACGAAGAGAAGCCTTGGTATTATGAGATTGCCAGATACTATAATGATCAGTCTTATCCCGAGGAAGCCACAGCAGAAGAAAAGAAAGCAATTAGAAGAGTGGCTCAACGTTATACTTTGATTGGAGGTGTGCTCTATAGAAGAGGGCTCACCGGTGTTTTATTGAGATGCCTCGATGATGATGAATCTTGGAAAGTTGTGGAAGAGGCGCATTCTGGTGTGTGTGGTGGTCATGTGAACAGCCAGATGCTAGCTAAGAAAATCCTTAGGCTAGGTTTCTATTGGCCAACTCTAGAAGAGGATTGCTCTATCTACGTTCGTAGGTGTGTTAAGTGCCAACTGCACGCCGACAAGATTCATTCTCCTGCTTCTTCACTCCATCCTACGTCCTCCCCATGGCCTTTTTCCATGTGGGCTTTTGACATCATTGGACCTCTTGGTGACTCGAACCTCCTGACCAAGCAAAAATCATTCATTCTCACGGCAACGGAGTACTTCACCAAGTGGGCGGAAGAGGAAGCTTACGTGGAAATTAAAGCATCAACCGTTTACAAATTTATCATGAAGAACATCATCACGAGGTTCGGCATCCCAAGCACCATCGTCACCGACAATGGACCTCAATTTATCTCTCAAGATCTCAAGGATCTCTGCAACAGGTACAACATTGCATTGCATCATTCTTCTCCCTATTATTCGCAGGGCAATGGCCAAGCAGAAGCAACTAACAAAACTTTGATCAAGATCGTTAAAAAGACGTGTGAGGCTAATAAATTTTCGGACTGGCCAGACAAGCTGGTTGAAGCTCTTTGGGCCTACCGCACTTCCATTCGCACTCCCACTGGGCAAATGGTGCTTGCTCGACAGTCGTTGTTAAAATTGCCGTGCCACACAAATTTCAAATATTTATAACCGCACTCACTCACTTATGGATTTGAAAACATGAGTATAATGGTAAGTACGTGTCGATCCCACGGGGAAGGAATTTGGTTATTTTTCTTAGTTGGAAAATATGCTTGTGTTTTGAAAAAAACAATTTTTGGGTTTTGAGTGCGATTACAACTAACCGAAATGAAATTACAACTTGAAATGACAAGGGATAAGTAAAGAAAATTTAGCCAATTGAGTGAAGAACGTCGTCGTTTCCACGCCGAGCCTTTGATGATGATCGTTCCGCCTAGGAAGTCGACGCCGTGAGAGGATTTGAAGAAGAATCACCGCTTCGGGTATGTTTGAAACACTTAAGAAGAACGGGTTTGCATATAACAAGTTTGAAAGTTTAAGGTGAAAACAAAACAGAATTCAAGTGGAAATGGGGGTTGGAAGAAATGAAATAACATGAAATCTGAATGGAATTGGAAAAAGTTGAAAACATGAAAGTTGTAGAGAATTGAAAAAGGAAGAACGTTTATGAAGAACACAGAAACAGAAAATGAAAGGAAGATAAGGAAAAACTTGAAAAACTAGGATCTATTGGTTCGGATGAACAGTAATTGACAGAAAACCAGCACCTAGAAAACTTAATTCTAAAGCTCAAAAGAAGAGGAATTTGACAAAGTAAAAGAAGAATAAAACTTAGAGATACAAGAGAGGAACAACTCTTATGAAGAACTCAGAGTTATTTGAGGACTAGAAAGACTTCAAAATGAATGAATGGAAGAAGGTATCACCACGGATGAACAGTAAATGCACAGGACAGCACTTAAGAAAATGGGTATTAACTCTATGAATTTGGACGAATTTGACAAAATGCTAAACAGAGAAGTTGAAGAAAACGTAAAAAAGAACAACTTTTATGAAGACAAGAATTTGAAATGAGGACCACAATAATGAGAAATAAGGCTATGAAAAGACTGAATTCCAAAATGAAACTTGTATTGCAATAAATTCAACTTACAAATTTGACTTCAAAAAGCTTGGAAAAACACAATTCCAACAATCAAAAACTTCAGAAATGTAAATAACTTACATTACAAATGCCCATAGCTAGCTCTCTCCCTAACTCCATCTAGTTCTAACAACTAACAACTAACTACTTCTTTCATTACAAGTGATACCCCCTTTATATAGGGTTTACAATCTCTTCTTGCTCATATAAAACACTCAAGTGCACCTAATTTTTGACCCAACTTGGTAGGCTGGAATGTGCTGAACCTTTTGTCATTTTTCCTGATTTTTTTCGGATTTTTTTGGAATTTTTATAGCCCCTTTTCTTCTCTCTTTCTCTCTTATTCTCTCTGCCGGCGCGTTGCGCCGACCGGTTAGGCCGAGTTCGGCCGCCGGCCGTGTGGGCCCGCCGTGCGCTTGCCCGCCTGGCCGCCGCCGCGTGTCGCGCCTTGGGCGCGTGCGCCCCGCCCGCGTGCCTCGTGCTGCTGCCGCGTGGACGCGGTTTGACCGCGCGTCTGCCGCCCGGCCTCGCCATGACCCCCCCCGCCTTCGCCTGGCCACGACCCCCCCCTGCTTCGCCTTTCTCGCCTCGTCGCCCGTGCGGGCGGCGAAGGCGGGAAGGGCGGGGCGGGGCGGGGGTTTTTGAATATTTTTTTTCGTTTTTTTAATATTATTATATAATATATATATATATATATATGATAGAAATAGTTAGAAAAATCTAAAAAAATATCAAATAATTTTATTTTATTTTTCTAATTTTTTTTCTTATTTTTTTGAACAAGTTTCCAGGCTTTTGACCCAGTTGAACATATATATTATTATTCTTTTTTTTCTTTTTCTTGGAGCTTTCCTCGAACTGCGTGCCTGCATAAATACGTAAAAATTATCATAAAAAATTATTTAATTTCAGAAAATTAAAAAGTTGATACAAAATCAATAATAAGTGTCAGAAGTGTATATTTAATATCAATTAAGCTCATAAAAATGCATATACTCATGAATTAAATGATAAAAATACACACTAATCAGCAAACCCCTTTCGCCCTCACTTATGGGATGGAGGCAGTAGTCCCTTATGAGATTCTTATTCCCTCTCTGCGAGTACAATTGGATGAGGAACTTTCTATTGATGAACGTCGTGATTCACTCCTTGCCCAATTGGAACTCCTAGATGAGAAGCGTCTGGTCGCCGCTGAGCATGCACGCGTTTATCAAAATAGGCTCTCACGTTTTTACCAAAAGAAAGTAATTGAGAGAAAATTTAAAGTCGGTGAAATGGTAATCAAGAGAATTTTTGTTAAGCCGGGTGGCCCCCGTTCAAAACTCCAACCAAATTGGGAGGGACCGTTCGTTATAAAAGAAGTTTTTCCTGGCAATGCTTATAAATTAACTAATGCTGAAGGCGAAGAGTTAACTCACCCTTGGAACGGTTTATATCTTAAGAAATACTACCCCTGATTTTCCCAAAATCCACAAAAAATGAATATTTTCCCAAAATCCAACAAAAAATGAATATTTTCCAAAATCCCACAAAACAAAAAAAATGAATATTTTCCAAAATCCCACAAAACAAAAAAAATGAATATTTTCCAAATCCAAAAAAAATTAGAATATTTGCCAAAATCCAAATCAAAAAAAAAAACAAAAAAAAAGAAAAGAGAGAAATTTCAAATAAACAAAAAGGTTTTTGTCATGGCACACAAAAGATCAAGGGCCTGAAAGGTCAAAATTCAGAATTCATTTATCAGTCTTGGTAACTTATAAATGGGGTTGACACCCGCACACACTGCACGCTTTATTCTTGAACTCAAGCAGTGCAAAATCTGATAGAAAGTCAAAAACCTGACTAAAAGTGAAAGACAATACCCGTTCTTTTCTTCTTCGGCCCATAAGGGGGGAAGGGAGACCTCGAGGCAGAGACGCCAAGCCTGTCCGCCGCCCTAGTAGGTGGAAGTCAAGGCCCAAAAGGGAGCAAATGTCACAAAAGCCCAAGTACAATTAGGTTTATTTTTTCATCAATGCAAATCAATTCCAAAGTGAAAGTCAAGTTATGAAAAGAAAAGTATGTCAAGAGGGCAAAGTCCCCGCAAGGAAAACCTTGGGCGTATGCATGCATTATAAATAGGCAAAAAGGCAATAATTTCCTACGCCAAAGATCGAACCCCAACAGGCATAGGGCAGGGGAGGTAACTTTACTTTGAGCATCCCAGAACCCCTTATGGGCTTCCCTTATATTTTCTTCCATCCTTTCTATGTGGTAAAGTCACGAACTGGCAGGATGGTCAAGACGAACTTAAGAAATTGCACTGTGCGAAATCTCGAATATAAGTCAACTTTGAGCACGTTGACTCCCTTTTAATTATTCAAGAAAGATTAATGAATCCTAGATGGTGACCGTGTAGGGCCCGCGATCTGGATAGCCTTGTCAATCTTTTTTGAAAATTCATATAATTCACGCCTCTCACTAAGGCATTTTTAATTTAACTCACGCCCTCGTGAGGGTCGTCTTTATCAAATTAACGCCCTTGTTCAGGTCATCTTTTCACCAAATTCCAAAATCCTTTTAAAATGCACGCCGTCTGAGGGGGCGTCTTTCACCCGAGTCACGACCTAATCTAAGGCATTTTTTTCAGGAAAATAACAAAAAAGAATATATATAATGCCTTCTTCATTCGTATGCCTGCATTTTGCCTGTGCATATTTTGATTTATTGTTTGCATGTGTGTGCTTGCATGATGCATCTCCCCTTTATTGGTTATTTCACTTTACCTTATTTGATTAAAGGCTTGGCCCCCTGACCTATCATTAAGGTCAGAATATTGCCACCCCTTGCTCATTGGGCAAGGGGCCAAGTCGAACGGATGAATTAACCTGTTTTATTCAAGTGAAAACCGCAGCTGCAGATACAGGGCAAAAGCAAAGTAAACATGAAGAACGTGGAGGAAAGAAAAAGTACACAAACACAAGTCCACAACAACACAAGTGCTCAGGTAACAAAAGCTCAAATCTCCCATATATATACATCATCATGTCTATCATGTACAGGTGTGAGGGTGGAGGAGTACAAGTACAAAACTCTCAGCTCTCGCCTCCACCCTCCTCTACTCTCCTACTCTCAACCTCCTCCTCACCGTCCCGAGCTGGCGCTGGTGGAGGAGGCATAGGCCCCCGTGAAGAAGCCGGAACCCGAACGTGTCCCCCTGTCTCGCTCCTCTCTCGGAGGGAAGAACCCGCCACGAAGGTGGAGCTGGTGAAGGAGTACCCCGCAGCCCGTGCTCGCTCACGCCCTCGCTGGAGACGCTCCTCGGACACTCGTAGCCGCTCCTGAGAAAGGATCAACTGGGTCCTCGAGTCGGCTAGCTCTCGCTCCCGTGCTGCCACCTGCTCCTGGAACCGGGCACGCTCCGCCTGCTGAAGCTCAAGAAACTAGGCACGCTCCGTCTGGTGCTCCGCACGCTCCCGGGAACGCTCGCGCCTCTCCAGCTCCAGGGCAACCCGCAGCTCCGCCACGTCCTGGGGAAGCTCCTCCCGACGCCTCGCAGAGCGCTCCAACTCTGTGATCCGCTGCTCGCGGATCGCCAACTCGGTACGCGCCGCTCGCAGCTGTGCACTCTGAAAACAGGCAAACCAATCATGAAATTTCACAATTCAATGAAGCAAATAAACAACACATGGTTGAAGGTAAATCACTCACCTGCGAGGACGTCATCTGCTGTCCCTCACAGACGCAAGCAATAGCTGCTCGGAGCTCCTCAGTCTGCAAAACATTTTTTTTTATCAGTGCTCAATGTTATATTTAATTGATAATTGAATTGACTGAGTTTGAGTTCAGAATTTACCCGTCTGGCGAGGTCGCGCTCTACTGCCTCAGCCCGTGCAACCGCTCCAGCTAGCTGCTCTGATAGCGGGGTCACCTCCGCGCTAGGTCCCCTCGAGCTGGAGGCCTCCCCCGGATCTCTCCTCACTACTCCCTGCTGGGCATGCTGCATTCATTGAGATCGTCAGTGGCTAATCATCAATAATTCAGCAAAAAAGATTCATTTGCATATGGAAGTAATTTAAACACTCACCAGGGTCTCCAGGTCTGCCCGTGTGGCGGCCAGCTGGTCCTCCAGGCCGTGTAGATGGGCCTGGGCATCCATAGCCGCTATATCTCGCGCATCCTACATTCATCACATATTAGTTGCATAATAGACATGTATAAGCATTGGCATTTAGAAATAATTACATTCATACATACCCCTAAGACCCTCATCTGAGGTCTGCCAGCGTATACCTCCCAGTAGCGCCGGAGGTACTCGGAGCTGTCAGTCGCTCGGGAGGTGACTCTGGTCCCGCCACGCTGCCAGTCGGCGTACTGCTCCTCAAAACGTACCCTCCAGTCGTTCGTCTTGGTGCGACCACGGGTCTTCTTTCCTATGCCTCGAGGCTCTCCGACCTCGATCCACTCCTGGGGCAGGCCCAGGGTCCTCATCACCAACCGGAGCTGTAACGGCTCGATCTCGCTCAGGCAATGCAGCCACAGCTCACGCCCAAAGCGAGGTCGCCCCGATACGACCCAAGGCTGGCCCTCATCTGTCATCCCCTCGTATGGCCTCCACTGCACCTGCATTCATACATGTCTTTATCATTTCATCATAATCAATTCAAATCAATTCAAAAGAAATGCATATCATTTATTCATACATACCAGCGAGGGAGGGAAGTCACGGAACTCTCTCCGTAGAACCCACAACTCGTAGTCGAGTGGGGCACCAAAGACGACTGGTAACCAGCGTCGCGCTAGAGGGAAGGATCCCTCAGCTCCTGGCCGTGGGTCGACGCGCCCCATCGGCATGTACAAGTGGCTCCACACCTGCATCCATGCATTGCATTAGTAAAAGCATTCATTTGCATGAAATGAAAAGAAAAGGAAAAAAGGAAAATAACTACCTGAAGAAAAGGTGAGAAGCCACTGACGGTCGTCTCACGTCCTGTACCCGTGGACAGGTCCGCCAGCAGGTGTGCCAACAGCGCCGCTCCCCAGGCGTAGGTGCCAACTGTCTCCAGGTCCTCGAGGATCGCCAAGAAGCGGCAGTTGATGACGTCGACTTTCGTCCCCAGCAATAATCTCCCGAGCAGCAGCAGCAGGAACCTCCTCAGGTCTCGATCCGCTCTCTCATGGTCAGTCGGGTCCTGGCAGCATACCACTCTCACCCCGTCGGTCAGCCTCTGTACAAACTCACCTAAGGTCTCCCCTGACCTATGCCTGGCATCTCCTAAACCCATCACCGTAGTCAGGTCGGTACGGAAGATGGTCCTGCACTCACTAGGTACCTCATAGACCATATCTAGCCCTAACAATCTCTGGGCCATCTCCGTGTAGTCAGGATAGGTGAACCCGCTCACGGCCTCACCATCTACCCTCAATCCTGTGATCCTGGCCACATCCTCCAAGGTAGGAACCATATGCCCCCAGGGCATCAGGAAGGACCGGCTCACCCTATCCCAACGCTCCCGTAGAACCTGGATAAGTGCTAGGTCGGGTCTAAATGGCTCGATGGATAGGAAAGCCCCGAACCCCATAGCATCTACCCTAACCCTCTGGAAGTCGGGGAGACCCTGATATGCTGCCCAGACCATGACCCATGAGATACGGGTCCTCATCAGCCCCTGCACGCATTAAAAGAGAAGAATTTTGCTTAATTGTTTGGTTAATCGTGTGTAATTGCACTATGTTTTGCCTGGGCATTGATTTTAATATTTTGGAAGTCACGACCCTCCTCAGGTCGTTTCTTGGTAAATTCACGCCCCTAAAGGAGGCGTTTTTCTAAATGTGGTTTGAAGTAACGTCCTGGGTGAGGGCGTTTTCCATCTTTGAAACGCCTCTGGGTAGGGCGTGAACATATTGTTAATTTCTAAAATCCTAAAATGTTTTCAAATCACGCCCTCGGCTGGGGCGTTTTCCATTTAGGACCGTTCAGTTTAAAAGAGAATTAATGAAGAGACGCCCTCTGGTTTGGGCGTTTCCTGTTAAAATCACGCCCTGGGGAGGGGCCTGGCTTTCATGATTTTCAGATGATTTAAATAAAAATGACAGCATGCGAAATAATTCATGAAAATTGTTTAATGGGCATGGAATTAATGAAAAATCATAATTTTTGAAGAAGCGACATGCTGCAGGGCGTTTTCATGAAGGTTAATTAATTTTCAGAAAATAAAAGGAATTTACGCCCTTGGTCAGGGCGTTTTGTTTGTGATTAACGCCCCCGTGGGGGGCGTTTCTTTTCTGAGTTGCAGGTTTCGTGCCCGAGGGCTATGGAAAATCAGAAAAAAATAAAATAAAATAAAATAAAATTGGAATTGGGGAGGGGAACCCACCTTTTTGTGCTTCTGGGTGGTCGAGGCAGTGGCCGTCTGGGCCATCGGAGTTGGCCCCGGGGAGCGACCGCCGCCGTGGGCGGTGGTCCTTCTTCTTCTCCATCTCCCTCTTCTTCATCTTCTTCTTCTTCTTCTCCACCTTCGTCTTCTCCTCCTTCTTCTGTTGCTGCTTCACAGGCTTCGTCGCCGCCGGCAACCACCACCGGTTCTTCAACCGCAACAATGGCGAGCTCCTCCACGGCGGGTTCCTCTTGGGCTTGGGCAGCGTCGAGGTCGACGACCTCTGGGGCACTCACCCTCTGGCGTTTGGCCATGGCTCGGCCTAGGAGAGAAAGAGAGATAGAGGGAGATTGAGAGAGTGAGAGAAGAGAACGAGAGAGGGAGATCGAAAGAGGGGGGGGTTTCGGTTAGGGTTTGCAGAAGGGGGGAAATGAGAACGGAAGGAGGAAGAAGAAAGGGGCCGATGACTTTTGGGTTTCGAAAAAAGACACGCCCTTAAGCAAGGCGTTTATAATAGAATTCACGCCCAGGACTTGGGCGTTTTATAAAATAAGACGACGTCTATTAGGGCGTTAATTTGTTTTGCATGGGGAACGATAACCGTCGTCAGACGCATTGAATGGGCGTTGATTGATGTGATGAAAGTCATCATTGCTGGCTTAGAGTAACGCCTCAGTCGAGGGCGTGTTATTTTTAAGGAGTGACTAAGGAAACGGCGTTACTTTTGATGAGTCAACGATTATATTCTTTGGGGTTTGAATCTATTCACGCCTTGTCTGAAGTCGTTATTTAAGTCACGCCCACTGTGCAGGCGTTAACTGTGGAAGATCGGCCGATTGAGACGCCTTGAGGTAAGGCGTGTATTTTTGAATTCACGGCATTCTTTGAGGCGTTATTTACAACAGAAACACAGGTTTTGGATGATTTTATTCATAATCACAGTAATAGTGGACTCAATCAGAAAGCAATCTTCATTATTTTGAAAGAAAGAAACTACAATGACTAATGAGCCACTTTGGGCCTTAATTTTCTCAATGAGATTACATAATTTTTCCACTGTTCCTTGTCTTCATCCAAGTCTTCTACAGGTTGATGAAGCTTGCTTAGCCTCCACAGAGCATGAATGGTGATAACCTCCTCACCATCTTCATTACTGCCTAGGTCTCTTGATTTGATTGGAGGGAGATGGGAGATGTCTTCTAAGTGTTGTCTTGAAAGTCCAATTTGAGGAAGGCACCTGTGAGAGTTGTACAAAACGAAGTCCGAAGCACCAATAAGACGAAGGTCCGTCCCGATGGAGAAGCGTGCACGAAGTTCCTGCATTTTGAATACACCCGGGGCACAAGTAAAGAGATTCTTTGGCATTACCTTTAAGTGCTCCCTCCAATCCCCTCTCTTCTTGATTTGAGGAATCCGGTTAGTCACTCTATTGCTTATACCTAATGAGCCGGTTATATAGGAGAGTGGGCTCTTTGAGAAAATTCTTGTGGGTTGTTGGGCTTCGTGGCATGAATCGAATTTGAAGTGCTGTTATTTTTGTGAAATTGTTTATGATTAAGCACTTATGATCATGTCATGTTCTGAATTAATGGATGAAGGCTAATAAGTTTCAAGTGCAGAAGTTCGCAGGATTCGAGGCATTTGGACCACCCGTGGGTGTAACATCTTGTCACCTTGCATCTGTTTCTTGTAAGCATTGTTATTATATGATATCTACGCTATTATAGTATGTCAAGGACCTTGTGGTTCTGATAAACCTGAAATTTGAGTTCCCCTTCATCAAAAATGATGACGATTTCAGGAGAATCTTGATCACACGGATAGGCCGTTGAGTTTTTAAAGGTTTGGGACGATGGTTCCACATTCTGAGTTAATGCGCGGACAAACGGGCCTCGGCTTAGTGTTAGCTCAGAGATATGGATTCTTGACCAAATCTAAATAGCTTAACAATATTATCCTTGATTATTTTCTATTCTTAGTTTGTTTTAAACCTTTTTCTTTTAGCCCAGCATGCATCATGTAGGACTTTGAGTTTCATACTGAAAATCTTCATATTATGGCAATAATGAAGTTCACTCGCTCTTGATTGAGTTGACATGAGATATTCCACTTCAAATCAAGTACTTCGTTCTATTTGAAGCCGTTCAGGCTGATGCCTTGAAAGTGTCCCTTTTGTTGGATCTCTATCCCAAATTCTCTTTACTTTTCTGCAAAAACTTACCTTGGTTGTAGCACGTCCACGTTGGCTGGTAATCACTCTCCAATGGTCTTTCCCTGTCGTGCCCCATGCGCACACCCTTTATTTACTTAGTTTAAACTCCTTTTATCCAACAAATCGATATTTTCTTGGAACCACTCAGAGTTGTTTCACTCAGAATCTTGGAAAGATTTCAAATGCTTAGTGTTCTGAGGCGTGTCACATCGCACCTTGGCGTCTCCTTATCAGTTCATTCCACTTCATTCCTTTCATTACCATCCATTCCATTTCTGTCTCACTCCCTTGCAAAGCAGACGCCAAGGTGGGGCAGCTGTAGACACGCTAAAATTGACGTTATGTTGATCAAATCTCATGTCATTATATAAACGCCCCAAGTGGACTTCAATATCCCTATAAAATGAAGTTTTTCTATTTTTGTGAGTTTTATACATTTTTCTGCATTTTCATGATTCACGACCTGAAGAAGGGCGTTATTTTTTAAAGTAGCGACCTGTCATAGGGCGTTTTCAAAGAAGAGACGACCACAAGAGAGGGCGTCAATTCCTGGTATTATCCTTTAATTTCTGAATTATCTATTTTCAAAATAAAAAGCATTTTGTGAGTAACGTCCTTCCTCAGGGCGTGTTTTTAATAAACGCCGTTACCTCAGGCGTGTTCCCTTGATTTCTAAACAAAGAAAGTTTTATTTCCAAAATTAAATCTAGGAAGAAACGCCCTTTCCTAGGTTGTGTTTCAAGAAACGTCTCTGTGAAGGTCGTCAATTCATGATTTGACGCCATGTCCTAAGTCGTGTTCCACTCCAGAGTCCTTCCTTTTTCCATCTTTCCCTCACAGTTCTCTACCATCCATGGGACTCTTGCTCGATCTTGATCTTTCCCTGATGCCTCGTTGCCTGTTCTTATCATTCCTTGGTTTGATCACATCCGCTGGAGGCACTATAAATTGAAGTCTCGATCGATCGTGTGAGGGGTTAATGACTCAGAAGGTTAAGCACTCTAAGCATTCAAAAGGTTAAGCGTTCAGAAGGTCGCGAGCAGAGCCTTCTTCATCCTTTGCTGCTTCCCCTCTGCATCCTTCGTTGGGCTTCATCCGGTGTTTCATCCATCTACTTCCATCATACTCATCCGGTTTTCCCTTTACTGTCGCCAGGGACAGCAGGGTTTCTCAGCTTTTTCATCTGTTTGTTCTACTTCATTTATACCACTCCATTCATCATATCTATTCATCCTTCGTATTTATTCACACCTTGTTGCATTTTTTTATCATCATACTCCCCCTCCCTTAAGTCTTATTAAGGGGTTTAAAAAAAACAAAAAAAAGAGGTGCGCACGTTGATGTCTTTTCATCATTTTATGTTAGTTTTGGATTGATACTATTGCACTTTGGTTGATCCCTCTCTTTTGTTTGTTTTTCATTATCTTTTTTTTACAAGGTAATCAACCAAGAAAACCCACTTCATCGGCCGGCCGATTGAAGTTGGAGGAAGAAATCCACATCCATCCCGCATCCCAATTTTCACTAGGTACACGCGATCTCCTTTTCTTCTTATTGAGGTAACCCCTCTGGCGATCACACCATCTCCACTTTAGCACCTCGTGCTATTTTTATTACATTCTTTTTGCATTATTTATTTATCTCATTTTTGCCATATTTTAATCTCCCCTCAAACAAAGAGCGGATTTTAATCCGATCTACAAACATTACGGAACTTCGAGGATTGATTGGTAGATTGCAATTCATCAGAAGGTTCATATCCCAGCATTCTCAAAGGTGCCGTCCGTTTTATGAATTGCTTAAGGCGGGGGTCAAGTTTGAATGGAATGAAGATTATCAGAAGGCCTATGAGGACCTCAAAGAATATCTATCCAATCCCCCGGTTTTGCAACCTCCTGTCCCTGGGAAACCCCTAATCCTATACATCTCGGTCATTGAGGACTCCTTAGGGGCGGTCTTAGCACAAGTAGATGATGAAGGGAAAGAGCGGGCTGCTTACTACCTTTCTCGGTTGTTTAATCCAGCTGAATCCAGATACACCGCTATGGAGAAGACTTGTGCCGCCTTAGTGTGGGTAGCTCAGAAGCTGAAACACTACTTCCTTGCCCACCCAGTAAGGTTGATCTCTAGAATGGACCCGATCCGCTATCTCTTAGAAAAGCCTGTCCTTTCTAGTAGGTTAGCTCGCTGGCAGAGCTTCCTCTCTCAGTTCGACATCACCTTTGTTGTTCAGAAGGCAGTCAAAGGATATGCCATTGCCGAGCATCTTGCCCATCTCCCCATCCCTCACACCGATTCCATTCAGGACGATTTCCCTGATGAGCATCTTTCTGTTATCTCTCATCACCCCTTCTGGTCTCTGCACTTCGACGGTGCACTCAACTCTCAAGGCCGAGGGATCGGTGCTGTTCTGCTTACCCCGGAGGGGGTAACCATTCCCTTTGCTTATCAACTTCAGTTTCCTGCTACCAACAACATCGCTGAGTATGAGGCTCTCCTGGCCGACTTGAAACACGCCTACCTCTTAGGTGCGCGCTATTTGAACATCATAGGAGACTCTCAGCTCGTCCTACGGCAAGTTCTGTCCACTTACCGTACTCGTGACCCCAAGCTCAAGCCTTATCAAGATTTGGTCACGCTTCTCGCTAGGCAATTCCGTAAGCTGATCTACATTCACACTCCCCGTTCTCAGAACATTCTAGCTGATGCTCTGGCATCTCTTGCTTCCTCCTTATCCTTCCCTCTCAGTCGGAATACTGAGACTATCATCATCCAGAGATTGGACGCACCCTCTCTTCAGGATCCTTGGTACCTTAACCTTAGGAAATCCGTAGAGGTGAAGGCTGAGAAGGAAGATCTCAAGGAAGTTTCGCTAGCAGAACTAGAGGAGATTCTGGGCGAAGAGGAATTACCTTGGTATCATGAAATCGAGTTGTTTTGCAAAGAGGGGTCATTCCCAGAAGGGGCAACAGCTGAGCGACGCAAGTCAATCAGAAGAGCCGCCGCAAGGTACACCATTGTTGCAGGAGAACTGTACAGGCGCGCTACTAATGGAATGCTCATGAGATGCTTAGATGATGTAGAAGCTTGGAAGGTGGCTGAAGCAGCCCATTCTAGTGAGTGTGGGGGTCATGTCAATGGCCAGGCTCTAGCAAAGAAGATCCTTAGGCAGGGCTACTATTGGCCCACTCTAGAGGAAGATTGCTCCCTCTATGTCCGGAGGTGTCTTAAATGCCAACTCCATGCTGATAAAATTCATGCTCCTGCTTCATCTCTTCATCCTATGACTGCTCCTTGGCCATTCTCTATGTGGGCTTTCGACGTTGTCGGCCCGCTCGGTGATCCTAATTCTTAGATCAAGCAGAAGTCCTTTATCCTTACCGCCACTGAGTACTTCACCAAATGGGCCGAAGCCGAGGCGTACGCAGAAATCAAAGCTACAACGGTGTGCCGCTTTATCATGAAGAATATCATCTCGCGGTTCGGAGTGCCAAGCAGCATCATCACCGACAACGGACCCCAGTTCGACTCCCAAGAGCTTAAGGACCTCTGTAAGAAGTTCAATATTGCATTGCATCATTCATCTCCATATTATCGTCAAGGCAACGGTCAAGCCGAGGCCACTATTAAAACCCTTCTTAAAATCATCAAGAAAACATGCGAAGCTCATAAGTTCTCCGATTGGCCAGAAAGATTAGTAGAAGCTCTGTGGGCTTACCGCACCTCCGTCCGTACCCCTACGGGACAAACTCCCTATTCTCTTACCTACAGGATGGAGGCGGTGCTCCCATATGAGATCTTGATCCCTTCACTTAGAGTGCAGCTTGATAAGGAACTTAATCTCGATGAACGTCAAGAAGGGTTGCTGGTTCAGTTGGAACTCTTAGATGAGAAGAGGATGAACGCGGCCGATCACCTATCCGTTTATCAAAAGAGGGTTTCACGTTATTTTCAAAAGAAGGTAATCGAACGTAAATTTTAAAAAGGTGATATGGGTTTGAAACGCAAATTCATTCGGTCTGCAGGTCTAAGGTCTAAATTACAACCTAATTGGGAAGGGCTGTTTGTCGTAAAAGAAGCTTATCCAGGGAATGCTTATCGCTTAATAAATGCGGAAGGTGAGGAGCTCTCTCACCCGTGGAATGGGCTGTATCTGAAGTGTTTCTTTCCTTAGAGTCTAAGCCACGTGCTTCCCCGACAGTAGGATGCCCCTTCCTGTTTCACTAAGAAGGGTCCCGAGTAAGGCAATCACACACTACACGACATCCCTGGTCAGGTTTTCCGATTCTAAAAGACACCGTTTCTCCTCGGCCATGCTTTAAGGGAAAATCGAAGTCCCTGTCCACTTCATTCTTCGGCTAAATCCAGGGGGAAGAAGTGAATAAGGAGGCGACATTAATCCAAACACCCTAACGAGAGGAGGTCTCAAATAGGGGCAAGTACGTTATGACCTGACGCCACAAGAAACGAAAGGAAAAGAAAAAGGGCAATCTCTGCAAGAAAATCAAAAGCATCATATCAAGAGTCTACTATTCCAAAACTCCAAGAATGCAAAAAAAGAAAAACTAGGCATGACAAGAGTGGCAGCATAGTTCCCCGCGGGACGTCATGAGCCCGGTCGAATGCATGCCTAGAGTGGACGAAGGTTCGATGACGGACACAAAGCCCCAGCGCAACATACCAAATTCTAACAGGGTTGTACGGTGAAGAAATCAAGTCCTAAAAACTTCCATATCTGGCCTAAGCTTACCTCCATGTTCCTTTTTTCTTTCAGGACCAAGATTAGTACCTTGGGTATGGCCTTGTTAAAAACACCGTCAGGAGAAGTGGGCCTTGGCCAGGGATTGTCACCCGTATTACACACCAACCTCGGGACTTCTGATTCTGAACAAGGAAGAGGTCGTGTTACTGGGCAGGCACTGGTTTTTCAAAATCCAAAAACATCAAATATGTTCAAAATTCAAAAACATCAAATATTTTCAAAATCCAAAAACATCAAATATTGTTCAAAAATCCAAAAATCTTCAAATATTGTTCAAAAATCCAAAAAACACCAAATATTTCCAAAATCCAAAAAAAAAAAACCAAATATCTGCGAAAATCCCACAAAAAAATTAGATGTTTTCCAAAACTCCATCATGTGCATAGCATGCATTGCATTTTCATTATGCTTTCCGCCTATTTAATAAGGCTCCACCCCTTGACCGAATATCAAGAAACGGTCATTATCTAACTTACTTCAAGGCAAGGGGTTGAGTCTAAGAACAGATCTAACTTGTTTCATGTTTGAGTGTGTACAGGCAGCGAGACAAGTTCAAAGTGATAATTCACAAAAATGCAGGTCAAAGGCAGTAACGCATCAATTCCAGACCGCTACATGAATATAACGGTCTCCCTTCGACCGTCCCTTCCTTCAGGCATGGGGCTTTTCATTTCATCAAACACCGTCCCTCTGACGGCCTGGCCTATACCGTCGTTTATATATAACGGCCAATCTCCCATCCGTTACTTGCTTCAGAGAGGGGGATTGATAATGCTTTCGTTCTGACGGCCCATCATCAGGCCGTCGTTTCATTACAGCAGCCCACCGCCCATCCGTCACATCCTCCAGAGGCTCTGCCTCTTCACATCACTCTGGCCATTCAAACCACAAAACTCACATCCGTTCAGTTAAAACAATATCATCTCATTCAAGCAAGATTAAAGATTCCAACTTTGATTGTTAATAACAAACAACTTCTCTCATGAACAAAAGAGAATCAAGGCACATTCAATTTCTTATCCGCGAGAGGGCGGATTTTCCTCAACTCTTTCACGTAATCACGGCATGCTGCGTCGTCCTCTTCAACTTCTTCTCGCCACGGGCGCACCTTGCTGATCTCCCACATGGCCAGCGCGGTCCGTACTGCTCTTTCGTCTTCCTCGGTCCCCATCTTCCTACGCAGAAGGGGAGGGTAATGTGATAGTGCAGGAGCTTCGGTTCTTGGAAGTCCGATCTGAAGGTGGCACCGATGCGGGTTGTAGATCGCCATGGTGATATTCCCCACTAGCTGGAGGTCCAAGCCTTGACGCCACGGTATTTTAAGAAGAGTGCTTCGAAGGATTCTTGGCCGCATGATGAACTTGTCCATTGGCAGAGTGTTGAAGAAGAGGCGCCATTCATCCCGCGTTTTCTTGTCCGCCGTCTTGCATTCAACCTGAGAAGAGTATCCAAATGCCCCTCCAATGAAGAAGAGAGGGTGGCCCCCGAAGATTCGGCTAGCTGAAGTTATGTCTTCCTTTTGTTGGAATTTGATTCTCACTCCCATCCAGCACTCAAGGAGTATCATGGAGCCGAACAAAAGTCCTCCTTGGCAAGCTGAGCTAAGTCCTTCATAGAGGTATGAAAGGACCGCTTGAGAGATGGACATTCCCCGCCACAGCCCGCTAATAATGCTAAGATTTTGGATGTCTAAGAGGTGGTTGGTCGTGGTAAAGAGGAAGACCCCGCACAAGCAAACCGCCACCGCCTTGGCTATTGCCTCATGTCTCTCCCACTTGTTTTTACAATGAGACACTATCCATTGCGCCAAGGGTATCAAGTGAATGTGGTGTGGGCTGATCATGGTCCTCACGTCCTTTGGGTTATGAATGAAATCACTCAAAATCAAGGACGGGTCAATAGGCTCTATTGTATAGCAAACTCGGTCTTCATCCCCCGCCTTAGTCTTAGGAAGGGCTAGATAGGTGTCTACTTCTTCTAAAAAGATTATTGCTTCGAAGGAAGGGAAGATAAAGGTATGAGTTTGTGGATGCCATAACTCCACAAGTGCTGAAATACTTGGCCAATCTAGGGATAATTTCTGGAAATTTTTGTCCAAAACCAAGAGTGGTTGAAGATGCCAAGCTTTAAGGATTAATGTGACTTCTATAGGGAGGGCCTTTACCATGGGAGCCACCCACTTCAGATTAGAGTAGCATCTTGGGCCAGGAAGAGGCTTGAAGAAAGAAGGAGAAGAAGAAGTCATAAAACAGATTGAAGTGCAGAATTTTCTGAACTTGGATGTGTTGTTGAGGGACTTACCACCCTTTGAACATTGGAGCTTAGGTGCTTGGGAATTGATGTCAACCGTTGGAGCTCTCCATGTTCTTTCCTGGCAGCTTTAGGTCCGGTGTAGACCTTCTCCTCCATAGCCATCACCTCGAAGCTTCTCTTCATCTTGATTTCTGCCCTTAGGAGTGGTTCTTCAACCCTAAAGCAGAGGTTTTCAGCAAAGATACGATTTTGGTTGAGTATCCAAGTTTTAAAGGTTTAATTTTGGCTTCGAAAGGATAAGACTTGAGTTGGAAGGCTTTATCTTCAATCTAGATAAGTTCTAGTAAGGGATTAGGTGGCTAATCCTTGGGTTTAAGTTCTCACGGCTCAATCCTTCTCGGAATACAACCCAGGATCTAACGGTCTATCGTACGGCCGTTATTTCACTCCGACGCGCCAACCTTAGGCCGTCGCATTTTCCTGTGGGTTTAATTCCCCGATCATGTTCTGTGAAGATTAACGGTCTAAGGTCTGACTGTCGTTTCTTGTAACGCGCGAACCCTGAGCCATTTTTCTGTTAGTCGCCCTGCAAACTATCGTTCTGCCATGATTAACGGTCCAGCGTTAGGCCGTTATTTTCCTTTGACGCACCTTCAGTTGGCCGTCATTTATCCTGTAACCTCAGCTACAGAATGGGCCTCTGTTATGATTAACGGCCTTTGGCTAGCGCGTCGTTTGATTATGACGGTCTGATCCTAGACCGTTACTTTCTCTACAGTTGAATTCAGGCTATTCCTTCTGCCCTTGCCTAGACCTGGCGGTCTCTCGCATTGTACACCTCATTCTCTCTACATTTTCACACACATACATTCCTGCAAATGACTCATGCACGCATTTCTGCCTATGTCTCATACATTCATTCATACACACCTCATCTGCGCATGCATTTTCCAACATACAGTCACCTGCCAAAACCCTTCATTCATTTCATCCGTCCCTGCACAATCAAACACACATCCATTCATTCACTAAATAAACAGAAAACCCAAAAAAAAATGATCTCATTCCATTTTCCATAAAGTTTCATACAAGTGATAAGAAAACATAAAAATACATCATTTGGTCGGCTTATCCGCCTGACCGCCCTCATCCTCTCCATCCTCGGGTCTCCTCGCGGGTGGTGGCGCTATCGAAGCACTCTCCTCCTGCAGTCCCCGCTCCGCCCTCTCATTCCTCCGTTGGCCGGAGGAGCTGACAAGAAAATCCCCTACCGACCCGCTCGGGGCAGCACTCCTCCGTGCCCCACTCTGGGAAGCACTCCGCTCCGGTCCCCGGCCCATCATCCGGACCGTCCGCTCCAGCGTCCGCAGCTCGATCTTCAGCGTGAAGATCTGACGCCGCGTCTCCCGTGCCTCGGTCCGGTAGCGATCCAAGTCCACCGTCTCGATTCGGAGCTTCTCCACCTCAGCATGAGCCCAAGCTAACTCCGCCCGTAGTCGCTCCCCCTCTGCCTCATCCAAGCGTCGCGGGGTCTCCGCTCTCAGACGGGCCATCTCTGCCCGTACAAGCTCTGTCTCCGCTCGGGCTCGATCAGTCTCAGCCCGGCTTCTTTCTGCCTCTAGCCTCGCCTGCCTGGCTTCGGCCACCGCTGCTGCTAGCTCTCTCACCTGTAGATTGCATTTCATATAGTTAATCATAAGGCATTTTTTTAGGCAAGATCATAAGCATGAGCATTTTTAGCATCTTACCCGCTCCGCGAGGGTGGCCTCCGCCTCCTCGGCCCGGGCAACTGCCCGAGCAAAATCAGCCTCCTGCTCAGCCCTGCCTCCCGCAGGCTGTGAGGAAGACGATGGGGCATCCGGTCCGGCTCGTTGGGCTCTCTCGGCCCGCTGCATTTAGAAGATAGTTTTAGGAACCATGGTTAATCAGCATGTGCATCATAAGCATCAATAATCATAAACATTTTTTTCTAGGTTTTTTAGTCTCACCAAGAGCTCCAGAGCGGTCCGGTACCCGTCCCGCTGCTGGATGGTGGAGTGGAGTAATCCCTCCAGCTCAGCTATCCATCCCTCAGGGTCTAGCTACATTTAGAAAGCATGTGAGTCAGTACATCTATCACATTGCATTTTTTTTTGCATATAGAAAGGGTTTAGAATTGCATACCGGTCATCGGGTACCTCGGTACACTCGGTCGTCGTAGAGTCGAGAGAAGGCCTTCAGATATGCCTCGTCGCTCTCGTCTCGTTCCTTCACCGCTCGGCCCCGCCTATTCCAGTCATGGACGTACTTCGCCTTCCGGGCACACCAATCCACATTACCACTGATGCCCCTTGCTGACTTGCCGGGGTGGTCATCGATGTGGCGTAGAAAGGTCACCTCGGGCTGATGTAGTCCCCGGGTCCGCAGGATCAGCCTGTAGTGCAGAGGCTCGATGATGTGGATGCAGTGCAGCCAGATGTCTCATCCCCGGTATGACAAGGCCGCCTCTACCCATGGCTGTCCCGTGTAACTCTCGCCGCGGTATGGGGTCCATCTCACCTAAGAGCATTTAGTTCATTCATCAGCATTAGAGGCATTTAAAAAAGTATTTAGAAGCATACAGAAATCATTTTGAGTTCTGGACTCACCGACGTATGTGGGAAGGAGTCCAGGTCATCCTGGATCGTCCGGGTCAGTCTGATGATCGACCCTGTGTCCCTCGCCACTGACCAACGCCTAGCGATCGGTATGCAGTCGGGATGGAGTAGCGCGCCTCTCCCGATGCCGAGGAGGTATATATAGCTCCAGATCTACATTTTTAGAAATCAAGTCAGTCACATGGCATATCATAAACATTTTGGCATAAAAGAAAGCATTTTAGCTGCATTTACCTGTAAGAAAGGCGAGAAGCCGCCCAGCATCGTCTGCCGGTCCGTAGTGCTCAGGGACTCGAACAGGAATGCTAGCACTACTGCTCCCCAAGCGTATCTTCCAACTCTGTGCAAATTCTCTATCATCGGCAGTAGTCTGCAGCTGATGACGTCTGCCCGAGTCGCGAAGAGGAGCTTCCCGAATAGCAGCATCAGGAAGCGTCTGAGCACTCTGTCTCCCTCAGGTCCTGCCTCCGCCGCCACGCGAGGGCGCACCTGGTCTATCACTCTGCCCAAATGCTCCTCGGGTAGCTCTCCTACGGCTATCACCACTCCTCTCAGTCCCAGGTTCTGCTGCAGTGCTGATCTCGAGAGCTGGGAGGAAGACTGTCCCGGCCTGATCAAATCTAGCCCGAGCAGCTGCTGCGCCATCTCCTGGTAATCGCCGTAAGTCCATCCGGTCACTGCGGCTCCGTGGACTCTCAATCCCGTAATCCTCGCTATGTCTTCCACCGTGGGGATCATGTGGCCCCACGGGAAGATGAAAGCTCTGCTGATCGGATCCCATCTCTCGTGCAGCGCGTACAACAAGGGTGTGTCCATCCGGATCACCTCGATGCTGAGCACCTCGGCGAATCCTATGCTGGCTAGTCGCTCCCTCTGGTAGTCGGGCAGTGCCTGGTACACCGCCCGGACCTGCAGCCAGGAGATCCATGATCTTCGCTTTCCCTACATGTTATTTAGATCATAAGTTAGTTAATTGTATCATAAAAACATTGTATAAGCATTTTAAAATTTAAAACTAAACAAAAATTTGAAAATTGAAAACCTAAAAAAATAGTTCTAGCCTCTGGTGCATGTAACGGCCCTGGGATGGGGCGTCACATGGCTCTAACGCATCTAGGGTGGCGCGTTAGGCTTGTGACGGTCACTGGAAGGACCGTCACATTCCCTGCTAGAGGGCATTTTTCCCTTTGCATTTCCGTGGCTTCTCACTTTGGCTAGAAGGCCTACAATCTTTCCTAAAGGGTTCGTAGACCCATTTTCTACCCCCCATTCCCACATGCATTCATAATAAAACACAAAAAAATTAAAATTTGAAGTTAGGGCGGAAGGACCTACCTCTCGGTCCATGCCTCTCTTCCTCTTCTTCTCTGGTTCCTTGGGCTCCCTTTCACCCAATGGGGCTTCCCCTTGGTCCCCCACGGCCGTGGGAGCTTCATCTTCCTCTCTTGGCTCTCTTCTCCTCGGTTCTTCTTCCGTGACCAGTGGGATCGCCTCCCATTCGAGACGGCGGTGTAACCGTCATATGGCCATCTGTTTCCCTCTCTCCCTCCTCTGTGGTGGTGGCTGGGGAGCCTCGTCGCCGGCCATGGTAGTAGTGGGACGGTGGTCGCCGGTGGTTTTCTCTCGGTTGGTTTTTTTTGGGTGTTGAGTGTTGAATGAAGGCCGTGACCATTCGGTTGTTATTTTTTTTGAACGCTCAGAAAATGTGACGATCTATCGACTGGCCGTCACATCCTTCTGATGCGTCTATTTTCGACCGTTACATATGATTGGACTGTTTTATTGAAGAATGTGAACCACCTGGTTTATGACGGACTAGGGATGGTCCGTTACTTGATATAACGCCCTTTTCTCAAACCGTTACAAACTTGCAAGTTTCTTGATGAATTAAATGGTCTATTGGATGTCAAAATGGTTCCATTTTCTTCCATGTTGTTCATTGTTGATGCCTCTCGCACGTACAAATGGTTATGCCTTGATTCATGATCATATTTATTTTTTTGGCTAACCTATCTTTTATGAAGGAATTTGTGAATGAAATCAGGCTTTACTGTCCATCTGGAAGGTGAGTCAGGTATTTGTATCTCGTCCCTTATCCCTTAATGCATTACTATATGTTATCTACGATATTATCTCGAGAACCAGCTGGTTATTCATGTGTTCCAGGATCTGATGTTCCCCTTAAACAAAAATGATGATGATCTAAGTTCACATGTTTAATCGTTGGATAGGCCGTTAGATTGGAATAAGTTTTGGGGACGATGGTTCTATCTTGCACACCGTGGTTGCAGATGGTGTCCTGACCCTAATTTCTCTGGTCTAGCAATACTATTCTCGAGTATTTTCTATTTTCTATTTTATCTTTTTCTTTGCATTTGTTTTGAAGATTTCTTTTTCCTTTAGCCCAGCATGCATCATGCGCATTCTTTGAGCATTCATGAAGCTTCATCTGTTCAAGGTATCTCAGTGATGGTGAATAACTGTGTTCTTGATCTCGGATAAGGAGAATCATTCTACTCTGAATTAGAAGGGTTTCCTTCGATCTGCTCGCTTGATCTGGTTGGCTGAAGATTCCTGTCTGGAGTTTAGTCTCTTTTCCTTTCCGTTGCCTCCGGCGGCTAGCCGTGTTTCCTTTCCTTAGTTGTTAGCTCCTCCAGACTTGCATCCTTTGGTTGGCTATTTCCTTGTGATCAGTTTTGAAGCTTTCCAGAAAATTCCTATCGCTTGTTGGTTGAGAACGGGTGGCGTTTACCTTAACGCCCTCTTTTTGATCTACTCCGCTTCATTTTCGCTTCATCTCCATGTTCCATTTCGCTTTCGCTTCACCTCCGCTCGTTCCCCTGCAAAGAGGACGTTAAGGAGGGGCATCTGTTGACACCCGTTTTATACCCAATAGGTCGGGTCATCTCCTTATTCATTTTATATGATGCTCTGAGTTGTTCACTCTTCATTGAGTCTCTTGATTGGTTGAAGCCTATTTCTTGGGTCTTAACTCTTTGATCGGATATGGCTCCTAGTGGCATTTCATTGGATGAATCTTAGCAAGCCCCTTCATTTCATTTTTGAACCTCAATGATAATAACGGTCGGTCCTAGGCGCGTTGTTTCATTCTGACGGATGGGTCCTGGACCGTTACTCTTTGAAGAGTCCTAAGGCTTAAGGCCTCGTTTTCAAGCTTATCCTTTTGATTACACGTTGATAATAACAGTCTGTCGTGCAGCCGTTGTTTCATTCTGACGCCCTATGCCTTGGCCGTTGCTTCCTTGAAGAGTCCAGCTTGTTGGGTCTTCTTCCCGTTGATCTTATCTTTTAGGGATAAGGTTGATAGTGACGGATGCTCCTTGGAGCGTTATTTTCAAGTGGCGATCTATCGTGCAGCCATTACTTCCTTCAGAGAGTCCTGACAGTTCAGGCCTTTTCTCTGCTACTCTGTGGCCGAGATAAGGGTTTGGATTGACGATATCTCTTTCAAATATGATCCTCAGGACCTTCTGTTTGTTTCTATGGACTCTTGGTGATATTATCTTCGAGGATTTGCCAAGAATTATCCCTTTATCTTGCTAAATTATCCTATGCTCGACCTGAGAGTTTGAGGGTCTATAAATAGAACCCTTGACTTCATGGCCCGAGAGAGGAGGATTTCGAAATTCACGACGAAGTGCTGCCGAACTCAGGAGCCATCTTCATCCAAGAGGAACTGCTTCCCACGTTCATCCATCTCATAGTCAAGGGAGTACTTTGGTTTTAGTCTTCCAGGTTCATCATCGCATGTTTAAGTTCTTCCCTGGTTTTTCCTCAATCAAAGCATTGTCCCTCCTCTTTCTCCACGTTTTCTCACTATTCTCTAAGCATCCAAACATCCTCCTAATCTTTTAAAAAGCCCAGAGGGGTTAAAAAAACCAAAAACTCCCCGGTTTACAGGTTCACCAGTACGAGGCCCAAGTCTTCTAGCCGACTGGAAGAGTTGGAGTTAAAAGAATCTACACTTTGCTACTGTAGGTTATCTGACAGTCTGGTGCAGGCGCGTCATCTTCTTCTGGCGGTCCATCGGGTGGCCGTTACTTTCCAAGTAACGCACAGGGTCTTGGCCGTTATTTCTAGCTGACCTGCAGGTTCTCTTCGGTTTTCTCTCCCGTGGGCGGGTGCTTCATCCACCTAGTTCCAAGGTATTTACAGGTCTTTTGGCTTGTTTTTACTTTGGTGGTGATCACATCTTTCCTTAGTCTGGGGCATTAGCTTTCTCGTTCATCTCATATCTCTTTTATTTTCTTACTTGCTCCACCCCTCGTGGTGTGTTTTTATTTACTCTTTTGCTCCACGCCCTGGCGTGTGTTTTTCTTTTCCTTTAGCGTAGTTTGAGTGAGATAGCATGCCCATGCTAGAGCTAGCTTTGATTGCCTAGGTTCATGATCACATGTTCATAGGTTAAGAGCGGATCTTTGATTACTTGCTTGTCGTTTTATCATTCAAAACCCCAAAGAAAGGATAGACATGCAAAATAAAATCAACAAAGAGGGCTGATCAAGAGAGTGAGTGAAGAAGAAGAGGTGTAGTAGAGAGTGAAAGAAGAAGAGAGCAGCAGAAGAAAAAGAAAAAGAGAGAGAGAGCTCGTGAGGATCGAAAGAAGAAGGGTAGACAATGAGAGAAAGAAGCAGAGAAGAAAAAGAAGAGTAAGAAGAAGAGAGATCGAGAGATAAGAAGCCTTCATTGAAGATTCGTCTGTCTGGCATTGGATCAAATCCAAACCAACTTTGCTCCTGCGAGAGCTACTAGTGTATCTCATTTCCAGCTTTACGTCTGTTGTGTTTTTCTTTGTGCTTGCATTTTATTTTGTTCTTCCATCTATTCATCTTGTTCTTCCGATTCTCAGTACTGAGGTCGGGTTCCTCCTGTGGACTCAGGAGAAGGGAGATTCATCTTCGGTTCTGGGCTTGTGGGTTGCAAGTCCAGGGGTCCCTCCTGGTCTGGAGGAAGAGAGGTTTGTGACCTCTGGTTTGCTGGTGACGGGGAGTCACTGGTGGTGTCACTCCGGTCTGGAGGAAGAGGGGAGGTTGTTCCCCTGGTCAAGCTGTTTGGCAGCACCTATTGCAGACTGAGTCTGCGGTCTCTAGCTTGTGCTAGTGGAAGCCTCACTACGATTGGGAGTGAGGGGTGGACGTAGGTCTGCGGACCGAACCACCTAAAAATCCTGCTGTTCTGTGGTTTGTTTGTGGTCTGCTCTTCCATATCTCCTATCTCTTTCACAGGTTGTTTGAACAGTCTTGTTTCGATCTGCAGTGACTTTGAGCATTACATATCTTGTTAAGTGAGTCTGGTTTGCATTGTTCTGTCTTTGGCATTAGACTTCATCAGGTTCCACTAGTATAGTTAGTAGTTCATCTGGTCGATCAAATGTTTATTTGAACTCTATATCTTTTATTCTGCATCTGTATCTAGTAGCAGGCGAATTGTTTTAATTTGGGTAATATTTTAGAAGGGGATACATTCACCCCCCCCTCTGTATCGATCGCACCGTCCCAACAATTGGTATCAGAGCAGGTTCTCTACTTAGAAGGTATAGCGATCTGTAGATTCGATCCTGCTGTCTTGGTGCTTCCTTATTCCTGTTGCATTTATCTGATCAGTTTTCAGGGGAGATCCACCGGTTTTCAACGGTTCTAATTTTAATGCGTGGTTTGTCAGTCTGCGAAATTATGTTGATGCAGTTAATCCTGATCTGTGGAAATTAATTTCACAAGGTCCTCACACATTACCAAAGAAAGTGTCAAAATGGACCAACAGCCACAGATCAAAGGATGGAGAAAATCAGAAAGCCTTCAATCTGATGAAAGCAGCCACTGACAGAGCCTTACACTCTTGTTTTTATGATTGCAGGTCTGCCAAGGACATCCTGGAGGAGCTGAAGCTAGCTCACAGTATAAATGAAGACAGCTGCATGATGGCTAACAGAAGTAATCAAAGTGGCAGCCAAAATGAAGAAGAGGATGATGATGAGGAGGTAAATCCCTTCGAGAATTTTTCTTTAGATGATTGGGAGAATGCATATGCTGAGTTGCTTGAATCTCATGAACAATTAAGAAAATAATACAAGAACTTGAAAAAGAAAAGTGATCGGGGTAGTTCAAGTTCACCATGTGAAAATTGTTCAAATATGAAGCAATCTCATGATGCCTGCTTGTCTGATATTCATATGCATAAAAATCAGAATGAAAAATTGACGAAGGAACTTGAATGTGTTCGCTCTGAACTAAGTAGGCTAAAATCTGAAAATGACTATCTTAGAAAATCTGTTAAAGAAAATAAAGAAAAATTTGGGAAATTTGAGCAAGATAAGAATTTGTTTGCTGAAAAATTTAATGCCATAAAATCTGTAAATATGGAATTGCAGAAAGATCTTGAAAAACAGCAAAAAGAATTGAAAGAATTTGAATGTGTTAGCTCTAAATTAGCTATTTTGAAATCTAAAAATGAATGTCTTAAGAAACAGTGTGAAAAATTCCAGGATCAAACAATATGTTCTGATAAATCTGCTTGCAATGAATGTGCATTCTTGAAGGAATTGATTGAAGACTTAGACTCTGATGATAATATACAGAAGAACTTAATCACTTCCTTGAAGGAAGAAAATGATTCATTGCTGACTCAGAAGAAGGAAACTGATAAATTACAAGATAAGCTGATTGATGAAAACATTTATATGAAGGAACAAAATAAAAAGCTGGTGGTTCTTAATATTGTTTTCTCTGAAAAATGGCTGATGATTGAAAAGGGGAAATCTATCTTGAAAGAAAATGAAGTGAATATTGAATTCACATTGACACAGGAAAATGAGACTCTGAAGAGTCTGAATGATGAATTGCAAAATCAAATCATTTTGTGTGAAGACTACATTGTGTCTTTGGAGAGAGAGATTGAAGATATAAGAAACTCCCTGTCAAAATTTGTTAAGAAGAGACAATTTGAATAATCTCCTTGGAGCGAATGTGAATTTTCAGAAGGAGGGACTGGGTTACAATCCAGTCATGAAGAAGGCTGAGAAGGTTGTTGGAGACAAATTGAAATTTGTTAAATGTTCAGAACAAGAAAAGCCTTCTACCTCATCTTCACCTCAGTACAAAAAATAAAAAGAGACTGAAAAACAGAAAACAAATAAAAAGAATTCTTCAGTGCATATTGATCACAGTCCTCACACACACTCACATGCATCTAGTAAGAAAATGATCTGTCACTATTGTCACAAATTTGGACATCTAATGCATGAGTGTAATTTGATGGAAAAGGATGACCTAGCAGCTGCACACAACGATCCGAGTAGAAAGCATGTCTTTAGGGAAAGGAAAATTCATTGTTATAATTGTGGAAAAATAGGACATGTTGCTGCACAATGCTGGTTAGGTTCTCATAGAAAAACCTTCTCTAACTGTTCTCATTGTGGAAAATATGACCATACAGTCAAGGACTGTTGGCATGCTCAGGAAAAAACATTTTCTCAAAATATAAAACTCCCTGCAAATAGAAATGATTTTGGAAGGAATAAATCTATTTTTAAAGAAAAGATTCATGCATGCTTTGAATGTGGAAAACTTGGCCACCGAGCTTCGGAATGCTGGTGGGCAGGTAAAGATAAACCAAAATTTCATGCAAGTAACAGAAATTTCCATGCCAATGCACATAAAATTCATATTCAAAATGATGTGCATAAAACAAATCTAAAATCTGTTTCTTCATGCTACTACTGTGGAATATCTGGGCACTCCATGAATCATTGTGCTTTAATGATGAATGATGATAAACAGGCCCAAAGGTTGAGGAAAGCACCAATCAGAGGTGTTACTAACAAGGTAGGACCCAAGAAGTCTTGGGTACCTAGAAACACAAAATAAGATTTGTGCTTTGCAGGTATGCCTTGGGGATGAGGAATAAAAAGGGGGTCAAATAAACCAAGGCATCCAAAGTTTGGTAAACCCCAACTCTACTGATTAAATGCTTGTTCACCTGAATTTTTGTTTTAGCTGAACATCATGCTTAATATGTCAATTAAGATCACATGCATACATGTCCATAACTGCATCTGCCATTTGTAATTTTTTCTGATCATGCACTGGTGCATACATGAGATTTAAAGGTTGTCTGCATTTGATGCATACATATGACATTTGCAGTTGTTTGATATTTGTTAAAATGCATAATCACTGAAAACAAATTGCATTCTGAAAAATCTGAAAAGCTGAATTGAATAAATCAGTTGCTTGGACGATGTCTCATGCTTAAAAATGTTCATCTGCACATTTGACATGAACATGCATTCACAATTGCATATAAGTAGCATAATGTTAGCTTAAGATGCATGTAGAACTGCATATGCATTGGATTGTCACGCATGACTCTTGGTATATAAATAATGAGATACTAAAGGGCAGATGAATTATGTCTGGAAGTGCTTGCTATGTGTGAGGTGGTCTTTAGACCAAGTCCTCCGCCTGGTACCATAGGTCAGAGTTGCATACATTTAGGAAGGCTAGATCATGCATACATTTAGGGGGAGCATTATTCATATTCTATCAACTGAACTTCCCATCTTCAGATTGAACTGCTATCTTGCTTAAATCCCTATGATGAATGTGTAATGCAACACATTTCAGCTTCCTGCTTCAACTGTAATCAGCCATCTTCACTCATCCTATTCATTGGTATCAACTGTTGAATTGGCTGTTCCTAAAAATGTTTCGGCCTTTCCTGAAAATTCAGAAAGAATTCTATGTGCATATCCTGATCATAAATCTGAAAACAACTTAAAGAGGAATCTTCTATTATATAGGACTATGAATGTCTGATTCTTTCAGCCGGTTGAAGTTTCATGTATGCCTTGTGTTTCCTTATGAACATATCTTGAAAATATCTGAGTTAGTCTTAATAAACTTTAACCAACATTTTCATGTTGTGTCCTTTTAAACTCTTCTGAATTTTGAAAATTCCGAAATCATGATATTCCTTGATTGATTTGTATGAAATTAGTATTGATTTTTTAAAACATCTGAGAATATGGATTATGTCTAAGGGTAAATTCTGTCAGAGCAATGACTTTGGTCACTGAGAAACCATGTCCAAAGGACTATGTCATGAGGTGCCATAGTTAACTCTGCTTAAAAATGATTGATAATCTGGCAGAGCAATGGCATGCATACTGAGAAATACATCTCACTCATCAATAAAATGATTTGTAGTGTGTCATGAAGTGTAAATGCAATCTCTGTTCTTATGAAGCATGACAGTTAGTCCTTCTAAGTGCTCAGGGATACTGGCGTCTAAACAACGTGTATCCTCTAGTTACAAGGGTGTACTAAACTCAAGTGCTCATGAAGAATGTTATGAAAATTGCTGCTAATCAAGTGTATCATTTGAAAATGTGTGCAAAAGAAATATTCTATTGGAATCCTTGACAGAAATAAATATTTTCTTATGTGTTCAACTTCATTACTATTGATTGCATCTCTTAAAGGAATCCTTGAAATTAAGTGAGTAAGAAAGAAGAAGATTAAACAAGACTGTCAATATGAAAGCAATGTCACTTTTATTAAAACTGATTTCAGATATGAGTACAGAAAGTTTATGAACAAGCCTTGCATACATCATATTCTGATCTGACTTGTCAATGAAGATCATTCATAAATCTCTATAATAAGAAGAGTCTGAAATACTTGTTTAATCAGATTTATGAAATTGATATCCCATTGAAAACCTTTCTCATTCCTTCTGAATGCCTTCTTTCTCACAATGGACTCCATTATTTCAGACCTAACTGTTGACTTCTTTATGTTCTGAGCTTCACTTCAATCATTGTCCATCTAAGGGGGAGAATTCTTGCATGTCCCTGTGGTTCAATGTTCATTCAGGAGAATATCTTGTCAGGGGGCGTCTTTGATGACTGTAACTCACAGAATTGCATAATAGCTCCTTCAACAGTCAATGACCATTTCATTCTTTTTGATGTTGTCAAAGGGGGAGAATTTTTGTGAGTCATCATTTGCATCAATCAACACTTGCATCACATGGTGTTTTACATGCTCACTTCTGACTGAGCTACTCTGTGGTGCATGTTCATGAACTCTGTCATATCTGTGGTGCATGTTATATGGTATTTCATAATCATCATGATGAATCTATTGCATTGACTCATAATATTGCCATCATCAAAAAGGGGGAGATTGATGTGTCCCCTGTGGTTCTGGAGTTTTTATGATGACAGATATTATGCCTCATTATGTTTCCATCCTTGATGATATAATCCTGTTGCATTATGAGAAACTGTCAGAACAGGTTTAAGGATGACTCACAGGTCATGAAGTTAACCCAAGTCAAAGTCAAATCATGACAGGTAAGGTTAATGCTCAGATCAGGTAATGCTCTGTCTACTCTTAGATCTGTATGCCTTGATGATGTTTAGCTGATATGCATAAATTGCTATGTGCATGCATTTAAATATGTACAGCACACACACACCCAAGTCTACACATCATTGTTGTATGCATGCTTAGTCCATACACTTGTTGATAGCAAGTATATAGATTGTCACCTGTATGCATTACTTCAAGTCTATACAGCCTGCCTTCATGGTATTGCAAGTCTATATAGTGTGCTGGTTCAAAACAAGTCAGCACTTTGTCTGTCGCATGTCACTCAATCAGAGTCTATACATCAGTCAGCATAGTCTAGACAGAAGTGGGTCGACCCCCCTTCCAGATGGGTCGACCCCCCCAGTTCGTAAGTCTGTACATCGCATTTGTCGAAGGCATTGGAAGTCTATACATTGACTCACTGTTCATGCATTCATTGAACAAGTCTATACACTCATGGCATATGTGTAACGTTTGTTCTTCAAAGTCTATACATTGGCCTTCACTTGAAGTCTATTCATTGGTCTTCACTTCAAAGTCTGCACATTGGTAAAGTCTATACATCGTTCACATTGCTTCAAGTCTATACAGCCTTAGCAAAAGCTCTGCAAGTCTTTACAGCCATTTCCAAGTCTGTACATTGGATAACCTTCCAAGTCTATACACTGTCCTGTGGCCTTCAAGCATTTCAAGTCTGTTCATTACTGTTTTGGCCAAGTCTGTACACCCGTTTGCCTGACTTCATATTCAAAGTCTGTACATCCTTCTGTTGAAATTCTAAGTCTATACATCGGTCTGTCTTGCTCAAGTCTGTACAGCCCTTTGGTTGTCAAGTCTATACATTGCTTTCGAATGAAGTCTGTACACTGGTCTTCACTTGAAGTCTGTACAGCGCCATGTTCATATTCTTCAAAGTCTATACATTGCACTGTAGATGCTCGAGGTGAAGTCTATACATCCATCAGTGAACTTCCAAGTCTACACATCGTTTGCCTGGCTTCTGCCTCAAAGTCTATACATTCGTTTCTAAGGCAAAGTCTATACATTCCCAGTCTTTACCTACGTTCAGAACTCCAAGTCTATATACTAGTAAAGTCTGCACATTGTGCCTTGAAGCTGTTCAAGTCTATACATTGTCTCGAGCATTCAAAGTCTATACAACGCTGTTGAGTGGAAGTCTGTACAGCCGTTGGGTTGTCAAAGTCCATACATTGTGAATCTCAAAGTCTGTACAGAGCTTCCTTGCTCAAGTATGTACATCGCCCCTTTGGCAAGACTATACATTGAAAGTCTATACACTCGATTGCCTTGCCTTGATCAAGTCTGTACAGAGCTTCCTTGCTCAAGTCTGTACATCGCCCCTTTGGCAAGACTATACATTAAAAGTCTATATACTCGATTGCCTTGCCTTGATCAAGTCTGTACAGAGCTTCCTTACTCAAGTCTGTACATCACTCAGTTGGCAAGTCTATACATTGGAAGTATATACATTCCTTTGCCTTGCATTGCTCATCAAGTCTGTACAGCCTTTCTCTTTGCATGTCTGTACATCATCCATGAAGTCTGAACAATGAGCAAGTATGTACATCGCTCATTTGTCTTGGCAAGTCTGCACATCGTTAAGTCTATACTTTGTCCAGTGCATTGCATTCATCAGTCGTGAAGTCTATACATTGAGTTGAAGCCTGCCTAAGTCCATACACTGGCTGCTGTTCTTCAGAGTCTGTACATTGCATACTTTGAAGTCTATACATTGGCTTTGAGCTAAAGTCTATACATTGCTTCAGGCTGAGTAAGTCTATACATTGCATGCTCGCTCATTCAAGTCCATACTTTGTCCTGAAGCATGTACAAGTCTGTACATTGTCTGCCTGTCGATTGAAATGTCTATACATTGCTATTTGCATTGTAAAGTCCATACATTGAACAATGTCTGCACATTGCATTACACTTCAGCAACTCTATACACTGCTTCAGCTCTGATTCATGAAGTCTATACATCGCTACAGCTTTGTCTTCACATAGTCTGTACAACGCAATAGTCCTGCTTCATGAAGTCTATACATTGCTTTGTCTTCACAAGTCTATACAGCGAAGTCTATACACTGTAATGCATATAATTAAACTGATAATGTGATTCTCTGTCTGACAGGCACCCTTCGTGAACCCTAATGAAGGCACGTGATCCGAGGTTGGCACCTGGCACGTGATTCGAGGACAAGAGGGCACAAGCCCTTCACACGACCTAGCTGCGACTGGTATAAATATAGAGCTTCTTCCACATGAACAACATAGAGATCAGAAGAGAAGAGGGCTGATCGAGATAGTGAGTGAAGAAGAAGAGGTGCAGCAGAGAGTGAAAGAAGAAGAGAGCAGCAGAAG
Source organism: Amorphophallus konjac (assembly GCA_022559845.1). NCBI lineage: Eukaryota > Viridiplantae > Streptophyta > Magnoliopsida > Alismatales > Araceae > Amorphophallus > Amorphophallus konjac. Next base: position 200,852,105 of record CM040120.1, on the reverse strand, counting down.
AAAAAGAAAAAGAGAGAGAGAGCTCGTGAGGATCGAAAGAAGAAGGGTAGACAGTGAGAGAAAGAAGTAGAGAAGAAAAAGAAGAGTAAGAAGAAGAGAGATCGAGAGATAAGAAGCCTTCATTGAAGATTCATCTGTCTGGCATTGGATCAAATCCAAACCAGCTTTGCTCCCGCGAGAGCTACTAGTGTATCTCATTTCCAGCTTTACGTCTGCTGTGTTTTTCTTTGTGCTTGCATTTTATTTTGTTCTTCCATCTATTCATGTTGACACCTTGAAAATGAGCAAGGGCAGAAGCAGAATTGAAAAGGAGATTTGACAAACAGGGAAAGATCAATGACGAAGCTCGTCAACTGTCTACCCGGCTGAAGTCTTTTCCCGGCCAAGCTGAGGTCCGGTGCCATCGCCAGTCAGACAGCGGCGCTGATGAAGTAGAAGTCACCTGACTGATGAAACCCCCTAGCACACTTTAACAAGAGCTACACTACGGCCTCGTATGAAGGGCTGCAGATGACACGTCATATCAAGTCAGATATTGATTTGTTGACAGATGAGACATGAGCAAAGATAAAGATAAAGCCAGAACCAGCAAATGAAGACTGTGAAGATTTCGGCAAGGTCCGAGCCACGGAAGAATTACCACTGAAACCATTACCCGGCTAAAGCCTCCTTGGGCTAAAGCTGATGTCCGGTGTTATCGTCATCCAAACGACAGCACTGATGAAATCCCAGTCTGCTGACTGATGAAATCTCAAGATGATCTCAACAAAGTTACGTCACTAATACTGGACCTTCTCCAGTTACGATGAATATCAGTTTAAAGAATTAAGAGAAGCCAATGCACGTGTGAGGCCTAAAAGCCCTAAATGGGCCCGCCAGATGGGCTTCCGGGAGTGGCGCCGGAAACCTCAACAGAGGCCACTCGGCGCGCCGGGAGCTACTGCGAGCAGAGTGCCGCGCCGACTTCCACCTGCCGAGAGGGTAAGAGGATCGGGTCTATAAAAACCCACCCCTTCGAAAAACACAAAGGAGAGAGGAGAGAAAAAAAAAGGCTCAGAAGATCCTCACCCTCACCACCGCCAGAAGGAAGAAGAGAGCCTCCTCCACTGAAAGAAAGAGAGAAGAGACCAAAGGAGAAAGTAGAGAGAAGGTTCGAAGCTGATTGAAGGTGGGCACCGGGGAGGGAGAGGAGTCAATGCTCCGCCCTCCCCCCCCCCCCCATTTCTGTATTTTCATCTTCTTGTAATTTCGATGGATGATACTTCTTCTTCTTCTGATGTATGCTGCGACATCGTAATCGATTTTCATGCCGCTAGAATAGGACTTAGTCTTTATCTGCAATTTTCTTCTATGTACTCCGTCCCTCTGATGCATGGATGTAATAGTCATGTTCGGATGAATAAACAAATGGAACAGGCCTTGATTGTCGCCTGCTATTGTCTCTGTGGACGTTTGCCTCTTATTCCTTTCCCCAGTCTGATTATTCGTCTGCATTTTCTTTCTCGAAGATGCTTTCATGCGCTTGTTCCAGGGCCAGGGACAGGCTATCCCTTGGCCTTCAGAACAAAGCCAAGCCACATGATGATTCACATCTGTGAGATTCCGGAGTTTCCGATGCCCGATTGTTTACCGACATCATCAGAGTCGTTTCTGGACCAGAGACAGATATCTCTTGGTTCCCAGGACGACGAATGATAACATCAAGCCATCCTCCTGGAAGTCTATCCAAGCAATGGTGACAGAGGCTCCTTATGTTCAGTTCCCCTTTTCCATTTCCCTCTGCCCTCGGATTTCCTTCTAAACCCACTCCAAAGCTGGTTGATACCCAATAAATGCATCCATCTTTGACTCCTCAGGGCCCGTCAATCTCAGCCTTAATCACCAGGAAAGCCCCCTCAATCATCCATAAATCCGAAAACAGAGTGCCGTAAAACCCTAAATTCACCTCGGCGCCCTCGTTTGTCTCGGCTCCACAAACAGTAAAGCGGATGAACAGCCCTCGGCGCAAGCCTTCTTGCGTCGAGACCCTATCTCATTCTTGCACCGGGAGCCTCCCTGTTGCTTTACCTCGCACCGAAAAGCCACCCCATCTCATTTCTCCTCGCGCCGGGAAGCCCACGCCGGGAGCCTCCTCCTTGGCCTGCTCTTCATCGCGCCGGGAAGACCCCGCGCCTAAAGCCCCTGCCTCCATGCCATTTGGCGCCAGGAGCTCCCTCTGGCCTCCTTGTCATTGGCACTGGGAACCTACGGCCGTTTGGCCCTTGCGCCGAAAAGCCTCCTTGGCCTCCTCATTCTTGCGCCGAGAACCCCTGCCTCCTTGCCACCGGCGCCGAAAAGCCCCCTTGGCCTCCTTGCCACTGGCGCCGGGAAACCATGCCCGTTTGGCCCTCGCGCCGAAAACCCTTCTTGCCACGCTGTTTCGCGCCGGGAACCTATATGCATATCCAAGCTACCCCGAGAGCCTGCTTTGCCACTCAATTGAACCCCCGGCGCCTGGATCAAACCCACCCAGGGATGCCCATGATTCACCAGACCTGTCCTGGGGATAAATCGAAGGGAGCAAGACTCCCTCATGTTCCGTTGATCCGCACTGGATTCCCGAGCACCCCCCTTTTTAGCTAAAGTGAGCTCTGCCAATGCATGAGTGTCACCGGCTTCTATAAGGGAAGAGTCAAACATTGCCCCAGGGCATACATAAGCAGTGTGGGAGGTTCGCTCCCTCTTTTTCTCGGCTTTCATCCCAGCACTCCGTGGGTGATAGCCTATTCTCCTCTGGGCATAACCCAGATTATGGGGAGATGCTGCCGAGATGTCGACTGATGTTTAACCCTGATAAGCCCCGGGAAGTACGCGTCATGCACCTCCCGTCTGGCCCGATCCTTCGGGGAATATGAGCACTGCGAGGCCTTTGGCCGAATGAGAAACGCGAAGGGGGACATGTCCCGGATAACTATCCGGACCCTGCCCCGTCGCTGTGCGGACGGTGTCCTATATCTACTCGGCACGACCTATACAGAGGGGTCATGCTGATTTAATAACCTATCATTTACCCAATTACCTCCCTAGAATAATAATAGCTTTAATATAATACACTTCATTTTTAACCGCCCCGAGCGGTCTCCTATTTCGGCGTTTAATCAAGGGTTGTCCTTCTTAGGAAGGACGTAATTAACGTCATTGCCTTTATGGTATGGCGGACTTTTGGTCCCGACTCGGACTTCACAATCGACTGACCAAGTCAAGTCGAGCGCACAATAAAATCGTCACACATGTGACTGGCACGCCAATTAACCAAACCAATAAATCAATGGGTCAATAAATATCCAAATCCATTAAATTTAAAAAAAAAATAAGAATCCCCGCGTCCACAAGTCTGGCACGCCCGGTGGGACATTGTCTCCCTTCATCTCTATGCCAAAATAGGAGGCCCAGTGGGCCCCCCCTCAAATTTCTGATTCCGCGCTTTCTCTATTTTCAGGGAACTACAATGACGGCTGGAATCATCTCTGTACACTTTGATCAACAAGTGGTCGATGCACATGTGCGAGAGGGCTACCTGGCGGTACCTCTTGCGTTCGGATCGATGCCGCCTGCTGTTGGGCTGCCCAACTGCCTGGGCCTCATCTTCACCGACCTTCTGCAGGTCGACAACAACGAGCAAGGCACTGCTGCAAGTGCCCCGATGAAGACTGCTGATAACAAGGGTGGCTTACCAGAGAGGGTGACCTCGACAGCCGTCGCCTGCTATGTTCATCATGTTCAAAGGAGGGACACGGTCCCCGCTGCTGCCCAGATGAAGAAAAGAACTAACCGGAGGAGCCGGTATGCTGCTGCCGACCGTCGTCTTTCAAATTCTGGGAGGACGATGATGATGGGTGACGTTAGGGTGAACCTCAACGGTCGCCCGAGAGAAGGCCGACCGGACAGGATTGTCCCGACCGTCCAGATCGACAACAAGTTCCAAGTTCTGGCCACCAGGAGGGCCAACTGGGAAACTGATGAGAGGAAGCCGCTGGCGCCCAAGCCAGCAAGATATAAACAGGTCTGGCAACCAAAGAAGATTCAGAGCTGGGCCCCAACTTGAGATGAGGGGAAAGCTACCGAGGATCCTGTTGCCCGCTTCAGGGCATGAAGCAGAAGAAGAGAAGGAAAAGACATAAGAGATGATGCTGCTGTTTACCCCAGGGCTTGGGGTAAGAAAGATGAGAAAGAAAATGAAGAAAGAAATCTGACCACTGTTCGCCCCAAGATGAGGGGCAGAAAATATGAGCAGAAGCAAGACCTCTCGGTCCCCCATCCCAGGGCTGGGGGCAGAAGATGGCAAAGTAAGAACTGTGATGCTGCTGCCAACTGTTGCCAGGATGGCGACATAAGATTTGAGAAAGAAGAAAGAATGAGAACAAGCGAACCAGTCGCTGCTGCCATTCCAAGAAGAGCAAGAGCCTGTGCCAGACAGGCTGATATATTTAGATATTCCAAAGCTGAGCATCTGAATGCTCAGGTGGCAAGACTGGCTCATCAGCCAAGAGGCCAGGAAAGACTGATGCTCCAACCAGAGCCACAAAGGCACAACCCAGAGGAGATGAAACAAGTAGTCCAAGACTACTTCCACTACCTGGGGAACTCTACCCTCGGTCAGCAAAGATTATCCCGTGCCTTGAGCACCATGGATGAAGAAGAAGAAGAAACCCTTCAGGAAGTGATGCTCGGAGTCTCCTCCTCCGATTCCAATGATTATGGGGAAGGCCGCAGGGCCGGATATGGGAAAGAAGACCTGTGTGGGGAAAACATGAAGAAAGAATATCGGTCTTTGACCGACTCAACTACCCCGACCAGGCAGAAAGAAAAGTCTACAGGCGGAAGGGAAAGATGCAGATCTTCACCTGTAACATGGATGGACTTGTCAGGGGGCAAGACATGCTACCAACTCAACCGGACGAGCTACTCAGGCTGGCAACCAGACCCGGGCCTGTCACAAGAAGAGGCCAGGCGGCAAAAGATAAAATGAAGACTAATGGTGAAGCCTGCAAGATCACCACTATGACAGTTAATGTGGTGACAACGGAAGAAGAAGATAATCCCTTCATTGATGATGCTGAAGGGACTTCAGAAGATGTACAGATCCCGTCCACCCTGGATCCCATGATCCAGATGATGTTCAGAAGATACCAGCAGGAGATCAATGCTCTCAGAAAATAGCTCAATGAGAGACATGAAGCTACATCGGTCTCCAAGCAAGCCGAGCCTGTGGGGCATACTTCCAGCTCAACAGAGACGGCTATCCCAGCTAATCCTCTCCTGGCTGATAAGGGCAAAGCACCGAGCCAACCTATTCCACAGCAAACAGTAGCTCAGCCCTCTGCATCTCAGACACAACCTACCGCGCCCACCTTGCGCGCCACTATGATGACAACTCCTCATAGTCAGCAACAAGCTCACTTCTTCCCAGAAGACATAGATCCAACCGTAGCCCACAAGCTGATGATTGAAAGAATTGTGGAGATGAAGCTGTCTGAGAAGACTGGCGATGATGTTAGTACCTATGATGTGTACAAGGTGCCATATCCTCCCCAATATGCTGCTAAGAGACTACCTCCAGGCGTCAGTAAGCCGCCTAAGTTCGAAAAATTTAATGGCCAGGGCTCCCCCAGATAGCACATAGCTTACTACACCACAATCATGGGCGACCTGGCAGTCGACGAAGCTTATCTGCTTAAGTTCTTTAGCTCATCCCTTACTGGGTTAGCCTTTGAATGGTATTCAAGCCTACCAGCTGGATCGGTGGTTGATTGGCCTGATATGCAGAGAAAATTCCGTGATAGATTTCATGTCACTGAAAGAGAAATCACAATAGCAGAGCTGTATGCAACCAGGCAGAAGCAAGATGAAACTGCACTGGACTACATCAAAAGATGGAGGAACTTAGCCATGAGATGCAGAAGACCCCCTCATCAAGAAGATGCAGTGCAGATATGCAAACAGAGCCTCAGGAGAGAGGTGCTAGAAAAGATGATCGGTGCAAATGTCAGAACATTTGACCGATTAAACAATATAGTGGCGGAGGTTAAGACGTTCTTGTCCAAACGTCCAACCGCCAATGTTCCCAATGTGCTGAAAGGTAAATCTAATGATCGTCGACCATCACATTCTGAGGCTAACACCGTCGATTTCAGAACCTTCGAGCAGCAGAAGGGGAAGAAGGGGGCAGATGAAGCTCCCCCGCCAGCAGACACGGCAGAAAGAAAAGATAAGGTCTCTCTGAGAAACAAAATGAGAAAGCCATATTCTTTCCCGAAAGATAAGACAGCCGCACTATTCAACTGGGCATACAAGTTCAACAAGGTAACATTGCCTGAACCAAAGAGACCCGATGACGCGGCAAAGAAATGTGATCCACTGTTCTGTCCATATCACCGTGCGCTGGGGCACGCAATTGAAGACTGCTACGTCTTCAAAGATATCATGGAAGGCATGGTCAAAAAGGGCGAGCTGCAGCTGGGAGATTACCAGGTAGAGCCACCTCGTCCGCATGAGCCTCCGGCATTAAAAATGGCCGCCAATATGATTTCAATCTACCAGCAGCTGCCTAAGGAGGCCGTTGAAGAATGTACTAAGCATACTTATGAAGCTTGCTTCCTCACCCCACTGAATGATCAGGAAGGATGGCAGATGCAACCCATGAAGAATAGAAAGAAGATTCCCGTAACCAATACCAATGGAGCAGTTATCCGCGGTGTCACACCAAGACCTGAACCGCCTCCAGTAAAGCCAGTATGGCGCATACCTGAGACAGGGCCAGTCATCCGGATCCCCACTCTTAACCGGAGAAGACAAGTCCCCCTACCTACACATAAGGAAGTAAGTCCTGCAGCCAGGCGTCTACAGCAGTATATCAATGAGCTCGATGAATATGAGCAGAAAAAGCCTAAACACCTGTTGGTAAAAGACTGTATATTCTGGGAGCAGCTCGAAGAATTGAAAATTGAAGAGCAGCCAGAGGCAGAACAAGGAAAAGATGAGACTGAGCCCTTCTGGGGGCAGGAGCTGGCAAAGCCAAATTTCCAGAAGAAGAAGAGACGGCCCAAGTCCAAAAAGGGAAAGAAAGTCACGACAGTACAGTGTAACACTCTATCAGTGCTCTTTTCCTTGCCCGGGGAGAATGATGAGGATGAAACATCAAATGCCCCACTAGAAGCCAACCATACGGAGGCCTCAACTTCGGCACATGCAACATGCTCCGGAAGAAGATGGGGGCACCCACCACCAGCCAATCATAACATTATGTTCAGAGGGGAACAACCCTACCAGATTCCTGAACCAGAGATACGAGGTGTCTAGGTTCCTCCCCCTGCCAGCCTGTACCAAGAAAAGAAGAAAGGAGGTCAAACTCCGAAATTTCTGGAATTTCTGTCCAGTCTAGAAAATGGGTAGTCGATACAGGCTGGGCCAGATAAAGGCAAGAGACCTCAGCAGTCGGCATCTGTAGCCTACAAGCAGAATGAGAAAGAAGGGGATAACCCTCTAATGGCACCAGGGGCCGTTGCTGCAGAAGAAGCCCCCCAAGAAATCAGTCCAGAGGTTGAGGCCAGCACTGGTCAGCAGAGGCCGCAGGTACCACATGAACCTCCAAAACCCCGATGGGCGGAAGAAATGAGACTGTCTAATGTCAGGGTGGGCAGCCGGATCATGAAAATGCTAAAGAAGCTCCCTACCAGATTCTCCATCTGGGAGATTCTCTCTCTGAGCGAAGAGGCTCGCCAAGCAATTGTTGATGCCTTGCAGTCACCGGCACAATATGAAGCACTCCTGACAGAAGTGAATTCTGGGCCGTCAGTTACATTCACAGAGGATGACATGTTGATTCCGAATTCCGGCCATAACAGACCGCTGTATATGAGGGGCTCCCTGAACTGTCAGCCACTGAGCAAGATACTGATAGATCCCGGGGCCGCCATGAACATTCTCCCATACCGCATCTACCAAAAATATTACTTTGATCTACAGCTTACCAAGGTCAGAGACATGAAAATTGCGGGATTCAACCAGAAATGTGAGACGCCCCTAGGGGTGGCTGACTTTAACCTCACATTGGGGGATCTCACTACCGTGGTACGATTCTATGTAATCGACTCCAACACCACATATAAGGCTCTGCTGGGGAGACCGTGGCTGCATGAATATTAGATAGTGCCGTCCACACTACATCAATGCATTAAATACTGCCATGAAGGAAAAGAAGAGAGGGTGTTTGTGGATCTGCATCCCTTCGAAGTATTCGAGTGCCATATGCTCGATGCATCCTGCTACACGGAGGTGTCGCAAAAGGGTGAAGAGAAAGAGGCTGTGGTCAGCCAGAAAAAGCCGGCGACGAAGGCAAGAAATTGGTCTCCACCGCCACCAAAGGGCTATATTAAAAAGCATGAGGTATCTCACATCTCTTATGCCGGTGACTTTACTCGGATCACCCCTCCTAGCATTCACCCGGATGATATCAATGAAGAAATGAAAGAAAAGTACACACAAGTGGAGGTGCCGCAGGGTTTATTTAAACCCATCGTCAGCCTTGAGTACCAGACGGTGCTACCACTGAAGACTATGGAAGTCCCTCGCTTCTGCGAGCCTCCTACCATATTCTACACTGGGGAGTCAGTCGAGGAAGATGATCAAGACTGCATGGTCCCTGAAGAGGCTACAAACCAGATGGTGCCGATTACGGGCTTGGACTATACTACCCAACGGGTTTCGCAGATGTTCTCTAAGATGCAGATGCCATCACTACAACCTGTTGCCCAAAAGAAGGCGTTTAAGAAGTTATGGGATCCGCCTCGGGATAATAAAGAACTAAGGAAGATCACTTAGCACCCAGGATTGGGTTATACCCTTCAAGAATACTATGAAGCTGAGGTGGACGTCATATCTGTCTCCTACCAGCATGAAGACCCTCCCGAGGTAGGATATGATAAATACCCCTCGGAAGATGAAGAAATCATTTATCAATCCATAATGAACAATGAAGTCCCAGATAGTCAGCCGGAGACGGGAACGTCTGATGAAACAAAGAAAGATTGGTGCTGGGAAGACCTACCTTCCAAAGAAGATATGTTCCATGCTGAAGCAAAGTTTGACACGGGAACCCCGGATGAAGACCAAGCAGCCAAAGAGCTGAGGGAATGCTTGGAGTTTGAGCACATCCTGGAAGAAGTCCGGGCAAAACAAAATGATGATCTCTCAAGGGAGTCTGCATCAGAAGTGCCTCTAAGGGCGGAAGACTCCGTCTTTGAGTTTCCTGCTGATCCAGTTACGTCCTCTGGGCATACTGAACAGAATAGAACAATTTTGGCTGTATATGATGAGCCAGCACCCGCTGATGACCAGTATGATGAAACAGAAAATCATGAAACTGAAGAAGATTATATCCCGGGAGGCTTCATCGACTTACAAGAAGCCCCGCCCGAGGTCGAAGACGGAGGTCAGGCCACCGTCGATGAGCTTGTGGAAATAAATCTGGGAACCGCAGATGAGCCAAGGCCGACATTCCTTAGTGCACTGCTGGAGCCAGCTACCAGGGAACAGTATATACAATTTTTGAAGGAATTTCGAGACTGCTTTGCATGGACATATGATGAAATGCCGGGACTGAGTTCTGATGTGGCGCAGCACCGATTGGCAATAAACCCAGAGGCTAGCCCTGTAAAGCAACCTTCTAGGAGAATGCGCCCTGAATTAATAAATCAGATTAACAAAGAGGTTGACAAGCTGATTGATGTAGGCTTTGTTGAAGAAAATCAATACACTACATGGCTAGCCAATATAGTGCCCGTAAAGAAGAAGAATGGGCAGATCAGAATCTGTGTTGATTTTCGGGACCTTAATAAGGCTTGCCCGAAAGATGATTTCCCGGTGCCAATCACTGAAGTGATGATCGATGCAACTATTGGCCATGAGGCCCTATCATTTATGGATGGGTCATCCGGATACAACCAAATCTGGATTGCTGAGGAAGACAGAGTGCACACTGCATTCCGTACCCCGAAGGGGATATTCCACTACAAAAGGATGCCGTTCGGCCTCAAGAATGCCGGCGCTACCTACCAAAGAGCCATGACAAAGATCTTTGATGATTTGCTCTTCAAGAAAGTAGAGTGCTACATTGACGATATGGTGGTGAAAACCAGCAGAAGAGAAGACCATTTGCAAGACCTGAGGATGGTGTTCCAGAGGTTGCGCAAATATGAGCTCAAAATGAACCCTATGAAATGCGCCTTCGGCGTGTCCAGTGGAAAATTGCTCGGGTTTATTGTCCGTCATAGGGGCATTGAAATCGACCCGTCCAAGATTAAAGCTATCCAGGAGCTCCCTCCACCAAGGAATCTGTCCGAGCTGAGATCTCTGCAAGGGCGTCTAGCCTATATCCGACGATTTATATCAAATCTGTCGGGAAGATGCCACCCCTTTCACAAGCTCATGATGAAAGATGTGCCGTTCCTCTGGGACATTGGCTGTCAGGAAGCCTTTGAGAAGCTGAAAGAATATCTCAAGACCCCTCCGGTGCTGGGGGCATCAATTAAGGGCAGGCCCTTGATACTGTATATCGCAGCCACATACTGTTCCCTGGGGGCAATGCTGGCACAGATAAATGAAGAAGGCAAAGAACAAGCCTTATACTATCTGAGCAGGAGGCTGATTAGAACTGAGGAAAGCTACAGCTACTAGAAAAGACATGCTTGGCACTAGTCTTTGCTGTCAAAAAGCTCAGACACTATATGTTGTCACATGAAGTCAGATTGATATCTGCAGCAGATCCACTCAAATATATATTGACTCAGCCAGTTCTGAAGGGCCGGTTGGGCAAATGGGCAGTGATCCTAATGGAATTCGATATTACCTATACACCCCAAAGGGCAATAAAAGGACAGGCCGTGGCTGATTTCTTCGCAGAGCATCCTGTGCCGGAAAATGATATGCTAGGGACTGAGTTACCCGATGATGAAACACTCGAGGCCTGCCAGGCTCAGTCAGTTATGTGGCAACTATTCTTTGATGGAGCATCTAGAACAGAGACAGACTCCGATGGAAAGACCAGAATATGGGCTGGAGCCGGTATTGTGCTGAAATCACCAGAAGGAGAGGTCGTGCATACTTCCTGTTCTATAAACAAGCCCTGCACCAATAATGAGGCCGAGTATGAAGCTCTGATAATCGGGCTATATGTCAGCCTCAACATGGGTATCCAAATGCTTCAAGTATTCGGGGATTCGATGCTGATAATAAAACAGATCCAAGGGGAGTTCGAAGTGCGGAAGCCAGAACTGAGTCCCTACCACCAAAAAGCTGTGCGCCTCATGGCGAAATTCTACCATATTGAGCTCAAGCATGTGGGCCGTGGACACAATGCCCAGGCTGATGCACTGGCGAAGCTGGCCAGCTCACTAGCAGTCCCACCAAATAAGACACTGAACATTGTCGTTATGAACCGGCGGCAAGTCCCCAGTATGCTAGAAGAGTGCTCCGAAGAAGATGAGGTTGCCACCATCAGTACAGAGCAAGCGTCTGATTGGAGACAACACCTGTTGCAGTGGTTTCTACACCAACAACTGCCGCAGATAAGAGAAGAAAAGATGAAACTCATAAGAATCAAAGATTCTTATGAACTCAGGAATGGAATTCTGTTCCGAATAATGGCAGATGCACGCAAGAAGATCCTACTCCGCTGTCTGTCCACTGAGGAAGCCTGGCAAGCGATGAAAGAAACACATGCTGGGACAGCATGTGCCCACCAGGCTGGTCCCAAGATGAAGATAGAAATCAAGAAACTGGGCTACTATTGGCCCACCATGTTTGAAGACTGTTGTAAATTTGCAAAATCATGCCAGAAATGCCAGGAGCATGCTACTGTGCCTAGAAGGCCTCCTACGACTCTGCACCCTACAGTTCCCAGTTGGCCGTTTGCACAATGGGGAACTGATGTAGTCGGGCCACTGCCGACTTCCTCGGCCGGACATAAGTACATACTGGCCATAACAGATTACTTCTCCCGATGGGCAGAAGCTGTAGCATTAAGAGAAGTGACTGGTGAATTGGTCGCCAGATTCATCAAACAGAACATTATCTTCCAGTTCGGGACCCCCAACCGAATAATATCCGATAATGGAAGTCATTTCAGAAATCAGAAGGTCTATCGGCTTGCTGAGAAATATAAGATCGAATGGAGGACCTCCACTCCTTACAATCCATAGGCAAACGGATTGGCAGAAGCTTTTAACAAGACTGTCTGCACCTTGCTGGCCAAGGCCGTCAGTTCTAATAAGAAGGACTGGGAAGAGAAAATGTATGAAGCTCTGTGGGCATACCGCACTGTCTTCAAGACACCTACAGGGTGCTCACCATACTCACTGGTATACGGCTCAGAGGCAGTGGTTCCGCTAGAGCTGGAAGTCCCGTCACTCAGAGTGGCAGTCCAATATGGCCTGGCCCGTGGCGAACAGACCAATGCAGAAAGAAGACTAGAAGAGCTGGCTGAATTGGAAGGAAAGCGCCTCCGAGCTCAGAAGAGTATCCAAATGTATCAGGCCCGCATGGCCACTGCATTCAACAAACTCGTAAGAGGACGAGAATTCAAGAAGGGTGACCTTGTCATGGTCAAGAAAAAAGAAGTCATGGCGTCCAACCCAAAAGGAAAGTTGAATGCTAATTGGGAAGGTCCTTATGTGATACAGAGGGTCTATGAAGGCGGGGCCTACGTGGTTGTTAACCATCGAGGGGAAATCCAATTCTCCCCACTGAACGGAAGACATCTAAAGCTGTATCATGCGGCACAACTGGCATTGCCCGAGTGATCAGACAAAGCTACCCCATCCTTGGTCTAGTGGCACTCCGCCCTAGCCGAGCTACCCATCTCTTGGTATAGCGGCACTCCGCCCTAACTGAGCTACCCATTTCTTGGTATAGCGGCACTCCGCCCAAGCCGAGCTACCAATTTCTTCGTCTACCGGCACTCCACCCTAGCCGAGCTACCTATTTCCTGGGTCTAGTGGCACTCTGCCCTAGCCGAGCTACCCTTTTCTTGGTCTAGTGGCACTCCGCCCTAACCAAGCTACCCTCATCTTAAGCTGGTGGCATTCCCACCTGTCACCCTCTAAAAAGGAAGGAAAAAGAAAGAACAAAAAAAAAAGTAAAAGTAAAAAATGGGGTTAAAAAAAAATAGAGATGCCCCGCCAGACTTGCTCCTATATTAGGGACAAGTGCAAAAATGGCCCAAAACCCAGCTGTGGTGAAAACCCGAAAGGGCACTGCAGGCAAAATCGGGTACCCCGCCACGTGAAAACCCGAAAGGGCGCGTGGGCAAAAGTAAGAGGGGACCGGCTCCGGCGAAAACCCGAAAGGGCGCTTGAGTCGGTAATGTGGTAATTCTAAAGAAAGCCTCACCTCCCACCATAAAACTCCTCGTCAATCGACCGGCGCCTTGCCCGATCAACGATTAAACCCATCCGGAATGGACCTTACGTCTATTCTGTTGAAGCCTTCATGCATTGCTCGAGAAAAATTCCCTCGATAATAGGCCCACCTCGGATAGACCTTCCATCTGTCCTAATAAAACACTTTCACGTGTTTCTGTCTAAGAACCTCAACAATGAAACCCTATCTTGTTTAGACCTTACGTCTATCCCAATGAAACCTATCCTACGTCTCACCGCGATGAAACCTGCTGTTGACCGATTGGCACACTGCCCGATCAACAATGAAACCCTGTCCGGTTTAGACCTTACGTCTATCCCGATGAAACCTATGAAATCATTGCATTGGTATAAACCCAATACTAACGATGAAACCTGCTGTTGACCGATTGGCACACTGCCCGATCAACAATGAAACCCTGTCTGGTTTAGACCTTACTGTAGACACGCCAAAATTGACGTTATGTTGATCAAATCTCATATCGTTATGATAACGCCCCAAGTGGACTTCAATATTCCTATAACATGAAGTTTTTCTATTTTTATGTATTTTATGCATTTTTCGTGATTCACGACCTGAAGCAGGGCGTTACTTTAAAAAGTAACGGCCTTTCATAGGGCGTTTCAAAAGAAGGGACGACCGTAGGTGAGGGCGTCAATTCCTGGTATTATCCGTTAATTTCTGGAATTATCTATTTTCAAAATAAAAGGGCGTTTTGTGAATAACGCCTTTCCTCAGGGCGTGTTTTAAAGAAACGCCGTTTTCGCAGGCGTGTTATCTCAGTTTCCAAACGGAGGGAATTTTCATTTCCAAAATTAAACCCAGGAAGAAACGGCCTTTACTAGGTCATGTTTCAAGAAACGCCTCTGTGCAGGTCATCAATTCATAAAAAGACGCCCTGACGCAAGGCGTGTTTTCACTCCAGAGTCCTTCTTTCTCCATCTTTCCCCCACAGTTCCCTGCTATCCTTGGACTCTTGCTCGATCTTAATCCTTCCTTGGATGCCTCATTACCCATTCTTATCATTACCTCGTTTGATCACATCCGATTGAAACTATAAAAGAAAACTTCATTCGCTCGTAAAAGAGGTTGAAGATTTCAAGTATTCAACAGGCACCCTGAGCATTTAGAGGTTAAGACGTGAGTTATCAAGCAAGCACGCAGAGCTTCCTCCTTCGAGCATTGATTTTTCTTCATCCCTCTGCATCCGTTCAGCGCCTTCCTGGTTCCCTTTACTCTTGTCAGGGAGAGCAGGGCGATATATATATATAGCTTGTCTGTTGTTCATCACATTCTTATCATCACTATTGTCACCTGTCGTTAGTTCTTTTACCGCATTTAGCATATCATATTCTTCCCTAGTTCTCCGCTAGGGGTTTACAAAACAAAAAAAAAGGTGCGCATGTTGATGTCTTTTCATCATTTTTATGTTGGTTCTTGACTGATACTATTGCACTTTGGCTGATCCCCTTCTCTCTTCCTTGTTTTTCATTGTCTTCTTTTACAAGGTAATCAATCAAGAAAACCCACTTCATCGGCCGGCCGATTGGAGTTGGAGGAGGAGACCAACATTCATCCCGCATCCCACTTTTCACTAGGTACACGCGATCTCATTTCTTCTTATTGAGGTAAACCCTCTGGCGATCACAACTCCCCTTTAGCACCTCGTGCTATATTCTTTGTCACATCTTATACATGTTATCATCATCGTTATTTATTTTTCACTCCCTGGTGGTGAGGATTTTTAATCCAATCTACAAATTGGCGATCACGGTGGGACCCTTTCTTGTTTTTATTTTGATTACCCCTTTCCCTTTGGCACCCACGTGTGCCCTTTCCCATTGGTACCCTCGGTACCCTTTCCTTTGTGCCCCTCGGGCACCCTCCATTGTGCTTTGCACTCTCCCCTAAGTGATTTGTCAATTGAATAGATTTATTTTAAAATTTCCACTTATTTAAAATTTTGATGAGCATGATTCTTTTAATCTGTTGATTGCCCTGCTGCTGTGAGTGCTTCTGTCATTTCTGGCCGTGAAGGAGTTTCTGAAGGAAGCTAATTCACGCCCCTGTCAGAGGCGTGTTTTCGTTTAACGCCCTCCTCCAAGGGCGTCTCTTTCATGAGTAACGCCTTCTGACAGGGCGTTTTTATTCATATCTCCTACACTGAGAATTCACGCCCTAGAGCAGGGCGTTTCTTTGTTGCGTAGCGCCCCACATCAGGGTGCGTTTTATAATTTGACGCCCTACCCCAAGGGCGTCCTTTCCTTTGTAACGCCTCACCCCAGGGCGTTTCTTTGACTTGGTTGGCATCTATTGCATTTTAACGTCCTCGCCAGAGGCGTTTCTTTTAGTTTTAGCGCCTTGATCCATGGCGCGTTTTACCTTGCCTGTGGGCCCCCCACAGTGTTTCACGCCCTGCCCCAGGGCGTCTTTTTGATTAGTAGCGCCCTGCCCCAGGGCGTCTTCTTCCTGTGTTTTCGCCGTGCTTCCCCGTTTATTTCTTCATATTTTATATTCTGTTATACATCTGTTGCATTTACACATATTTGCATTTGGGTTGGGAGACCTCCTCTCTCCTCATAGGATCCACACACCCCCTTGGAATCGGGACGACCCTCCATTGAGCATTCCGTCTCTTTGGACCGGAAATCCCTTTTCCAAGCCTTCGTAAGTCCCCGCACCCGTGGATTCCCTCACGGACGCCGGGCAGGTTGTACCCTTTTGGAGTCCCGGATTAGTTGGCCTATACGGTGAGAAGGTGTTCCTAGTTGGCATTGGAGTTGAATCATATTGAAACTAGGTTCCCCCTTGTGTGAATCATATCCATTTGCATAAAATTCATTAATTCACCAAGGTTTAAACACATCAAAATCACGGTAACCATTCTAACTTGTGTGTTTATTTGCATATTGTTGTGAACTTAGTTTATATAATGACTTACCATGATAGAAATAACATGTTTAATTCAATTCATGAGGATGCACAACCTAGCACTTCTTATAATCCTCAATTCCAACATGTTCATAATTCTCACCATTCTTTTAGGGGATCCCGTCCTCATTCTTATGGTCATGCCCGACCCATGGGCAATGACCATTCTTACGATTCCCCTCCAATTCAATCACGAGCCACTATTCCAACGGGACCGTCTCCTCCCAATGATGAGAAGGTCTCCCAAATCTTGCATGCATTAGATCATCTCACCCCTCAACAGATCCAAGCCCTTAAGGCAGCCGTTGAGGGCGCATCTCCTGCATCTCCTCCTTCTTCTATTCCTATACGGGTGGCCCATCACCCACCACCTCCTTCCTCTAATCGGGTAGCCCATTACCCATCTCCTCCTATTCACACTCCTCCTCGGGTGGTCCGACACCCGCCTCTTTCTATTCCTCCTCCAACACGGCCCCGAGGCCCTTTTATTCCTCGCAATCTGGCCCATCCGGGTTCTTCTACGGGTTATCCCGTCAATTCCCCTCCACGGCCTTCTTATGCGGCCCCTCCTTCAATGCCCTGCCAACCCTCTATTGTTCATGTTACTCCCCTCCAGCAGGATATCCTTGATAAGATTGCTTCCATGGAGGAACAATTAAAGAGGGTTACAAGTTCACGGCCAGTTCCTCCTACTCCGGTTAATCCTCTCTACGCGGCTTTGGATGATATTACAAGAATGTAGAGAGAATGGAAGGATAGGATGGACGACTTTGGCATTGGCAAGCAAGAGCCGGCATCTGAAGAATCCGAGGCAGTATACGATGATTATGAAGCTCCGTAGGCACCCCTTCCGAGTTTCCTTAACTTTCCGCTTTCCCCATTTTCATTCGATGAACCCCCTGCTCAGGATAAGGCCACCGTCCCTAACCCTACCCCTGTTTTTGAGACCTCTTGGTGTTACGATGATGGGTCGATACTTCAATCACCCACGCCGACACATCTTGAGTCTCCTCCCACTCCCAACGCCGCTCGCCCCGTTCGGCATTTTCTCCGCAGCAAACCCCCACCAATTACACCTCCCACAATTATACTTCCACCGATTACACCTTCACCAATCAAACCCCCATCAATTACACCTCCACCAGCTATGCCATTAACCTCCATATCACCAGCCTCCACTGAGCCCACCATTGAACCTTCCCCAATTAACATCCCATTACCACCACCTCAACTCTCCATTATCCCTTTAACCCCAAAACCCCTTTTGCCTATACCTCCACCACATAACCCTCCACCTTTACCTATGGCTAATCCTGAGCAGGACCCATCACTTTTTGCACTCGAGCTAACCCCGACCGCTTGCAAGCAAAGGGAGAAACTCGATGTGTTTGAACCTCCGCCTCAACTTACGCCAACACTTTCCATTATACCTCCACCACTCACAAAGCCTTCCGCCTCCGCTTCACCTCCTTTTACTACTCGGAATGGGAGTGCTTCCGCAAGTACTTGTGCCGAAGGTGATCAAGAGCCGGGCAAGACAGATGTGGCCACGGTTATGCGATTCAAGATTCAAGAAGTCATTTACCGGATGCCAATCCGGATTATTGTCCCGAGCATGGTCGCAGAGGCCAAGTCACCGCCATTGCTCAGGGAAGAATGCCAAGAATTGATGCCATCCAAGGGCCAGGCAGGGCACCCCTTGTTCAAACTTTCCAATCCAGAATTCATTATTCCTTACAAGGGGCGAATGCCCATTTTGCTCAACATTCCATATACACCACATTCAATGGGCAACTCAATGCTTCCCGTTCCAACTCTACAACTCCCCCACATTATTGATCTTTGCTTTCCAAGGGAGTTGTCTTTTACTATTGAAGCTTCTTTTATTGGGCCAATTGACCGTACATGTTCACTGCCGTGGAGGGGCAGTTATCTTAATGCTAAGGGGCCATCCCTTATTTGTTCCACTTTCTATTCATTCATCTCTATCACTTTTTCTTCATGGGCCATTCCCAGGGTTAGGAGGAGGATCTCATCCTCTCGCCCTTCACATTCTTCATATTCTTTGCATTTCATGCATTCATCGCATCCATCCCATTGCATGCATTTGCACCTCCTGCTACCCGGGTTTCCAAACTCGTATCTTCCCCGTCTTCCGACGCCGCCGGATCCTCCGCATTTCCCATCTTATTCATATTCATCTTCATTACTCGGGCATCGCGCCCCTTTCCAACCTTTTCATCTCCCAGATTTCTCTCCCTTCTTCCCAGGGCATCGCGTCCCTCGGCATTTTCTCCCTCCGGACCCTCCGGACTTTTTCTTCGGGCACGACGCCCCTTTCCATCTTCTCCTTCCTGATTTGCTTCCTCCGGAACCTCCGGATTCTCCGTCTTATTCTCTCTATCTTCTTTCAGGGTATCGTGACCCTCTTGATTTCATTCCTCCGGAACCTCCGGACCCTCCATCTTTCTGCCGATTCATCTTTCTATTCCTTCATGATATCGCATCATGTGTCCTCTTCTTCCTTTTCCATCATCTTTTTCCCTACTTCTTCCAAGGGCACCGCGTCCCTCGATATTTTATCCCTCCGGAGCCTCCGGATGATTCCTCTTATCATGATTCTCCTCCGCCTCCGGACCCTCCAGATCCACCTCTTTCTATCTACCAATTTCTTCTTCTGATTCCCCCTAGTTCTGGGTCCGACCCAACTTCTTCCACATCCACTGCCTTGGGCATTTGCCCTTTCTCCCACTGCTTTCGAGGCTTTAGTCCTCACTCCTCCTTCTAATTCTCCTCTCCTTCTGTAGATTGTTCCATGTGATCAGGGTCTCCGCGCCTTAATAAGGGAGTTCTAGCCCTTATCTCTTTTCCTTTTTCTCCTTATTCGTCTGAGTCTGGTCTGGGCACCGCTCCGTCTTGATAAGCCACTTCCAATCCTTTGCTTCCAGTCTTTTTTTCTGCTAAAGAGGACAAATCCCACGATGATCACCTCCAGCAGCAGCTGCTTCTACGAAGGTTGCAAGGTAACATGTTGGCGTAAGTAAGTATTTTCATAATATCATCTCCCCATTTCTTCGCGCATGATTCTCAAAAGGAAGTGCTTCTTAACAAGATTAAGAATGGTGTTTTAAACCTTTATCTTAGGCTTTTAATTGAATCATTTCTAAAAAGAGTCTTTAGACTTGCTTTGCAGCACTTTGGTTGATAAAGAACCCAGCATTGGGAATTCAACATTCTCTCCCCGTTTGTTTAAAAGTAACCCTCGGTTGGGTATTCCACACACTTCACGGCGTCCTTAGCCGGCTCCTTTGGTAAAACACCGTTGCTACCTTGGCCATGCCATGAGTATATCTGAAAGTCTTTTCTCTCCTTCACTCGGCCGAACGCAGGTGCAAGAGGTTGACGGATAAGATAACCAACTTTGGTAAATCCCAATACGAGAGGAGTCTCAAATAGGGGCAGTCTTGACCCAGAAGAAAAATCAATATGAATTTCATTATATATATCTCGCCAAAAAGGGCCATTATGAAAATCAAATCAGAATTTTGATAATTGCAATTAGGAATTATGGCATGACAAGAGTGGCAAAGTCCCCGCAGGGAAAACCCTGGTCGTATGCATGTCAAGGGTCTGAAAAATCAAAGGCACAAAGCCCCGGCACAACAGACTACCTCTTTGAGGGGAAACACCTTAGAAGGAATTCAAGTCCCGATATCTCCCATCCTGCACAAAGTTTATCCTCAATTATTCTTCTCTTCTCCCTCCAAGACCGAATGTTTCTCGGGTATGGCCTTGGTAGGGGCACCGTTGATCAAAGACGGTCGGTTATAGGACGCCACTTTCAATGCACGTCCAGCTCTGGGCAGTTTTTAGCGAAAAGGAAGGAACAAGGACCCCTAGCCAGTGGTTCAGGACACCCTTTGATGCTGCATTAACAATATTTCCAAAATCTCCACAAAAATTTGAATATTTCCAAAATCTCCACAAAAATTTGAATATTTTCAAAATCCATAAAAATTTGAATCTTTTTCAAAACTCATAAAAATTTGCATATTCCAAAACTCCATAAAAATTTGCATATTTCTAATATCCAAAAATTTGCATTGTATTTTCTGATGGTGTTTTGCAGGAACCACTTTGCAGAGACCAAAAGCACGGGATGGGTCCTCTCTCCACTTATTGCTATCAAGCTATTGATTCTTTCCCGATATTTTCATGACATGCCACCCTAGGCATCTTTTGGTTATCATCTCCCTATATCATTCTGATTACTATATCTCCTATTCATCTCCAAATCATTCAATCAACTCCTGCTGATTTCTTTTGATTAATTCTGCCGTTGGGCATTATCAGATCTTGATCATTCAATTCCAAATCTTGATTAGCCAGATTGTCTCCTCGTGATAAAACAAGAAACAATGCTATGATTTGACTTATGCTATTCATTACATGTTTGAATGATATTGATGATTGCTATGCTTAAATGCCTTCTTCATTGTTTGTTATCTTTTATATCTTGGGTAATGAATTTTTGAGCGCAGGATAAGAAGCTCTTGGTCCCGCCGACTGGGCATCATCATCAAAGTCCCACGGTGCTTGTAGCTCATTTCTCAGTTCCCATGCTTATTGATATCACCATCTCCCTGTATGCATTCTACTATATGTTACATATGTTGCTAGATTATATCAAGGACCTTGTGGCTTTGGTAAATCTGGAATTTGAGTTCCCCTTCATCAAAAACAATGATAATTCCAGAGGAGTCTTAGTCACACGGATAGGCCGTTGAGCCATCCAAGACTGGGGACGATGGTTCCCTTTTGCGAGTTGGTGCGTGGATAAACGGGCTTCGGCTTAGTATCAGCTCGCAGAATTGGTTTCTTGACCCAGTCTGGGCAGTTTAACAATATTATCCTTGATTATATTATATTTTTATTTGTTATTTTCCCTTTAGCCCAGCATGCATTCATGTAGGACTTTGAATCAATTGTGAAAAATCATTCTGATAAGCTATTTTTGAGGGTCAAATTGATCTTAATCTTTCCAAATATAAGATATTCCATGCCGAATTGTGTCTTCAGTGCGTTTTGTCGCTGTTTTGGGTTGTTTTCCGGAAGCTCCTTGTTTGGATTTTTATCATCTTATTTCAATCATTTCCCTTTGATCCACCTTGGCTGCAGCGCGTCCACATTAGCTGGTAACCGCTCCCCAATGGTGAAACCTACAGGTTTGTGACCTGAGGTACTTCCACCGCGCTGGAAGTTGATCATTCTCCCTCGTGCCCTCGTGCACATCTCCCATTTTATCCAAACATTGTTGATTTCGTTGGATTTCCCGAGATTTGCTTCATCTCGAGCTTTTGATTTCATTTCTTATCCAGTGATGTTGATTGCGTGTCTCATCACACCTTGGCATCTACTTTTCAGTTTGCTACGCTCCCTTGCAAAGCAGACGCCAAGGCGGGGCAGCTGTAGACACTCCAAAATTGACGTTACTATGAGTACATCTCATATTGCCTTGTTATGCCCCAATTTGACCCTCAAATTAGTTCTATTTGAGTGGTTTTTCTCGCGTTTCTTGGATTTCTCCCTTTTTTCACCCTTTTCTTATTTTTTCCTATTTTTTCCTATTTTTCTGGATTTTTCTGGATTTTTTGGGATTTTTCCCTTATTTTTCTGAAATAACGACTTGACGTGGGGCGTCTTTTAAATAACGACTTATACATGGGCGTTTCTTAAAAATTAACGACTATATTAAAGGGCGTTCATTCTTTGAATTTCCTATTTTTCTGGATTTTTCTGGAATTTTTTCGAAATTTTTCGGGAATTAACGCCTTAACCATGGACGTTATTTTTAATTGAAAAAGAATAAAAAAATCAAAAAATGAATTCACGCCGCATGTGAGGGCGTGACTTTCGAATTGAATATTTTAATATTATTTTTCAACCCCTTCCAGAGGTGATTTGGTGGCCTTCCGGGTGTCAGAAAAATTCGCAAAAATAGTCGTTGGAATCAGGGCGACGAGATGCACTTTCACCTAAAAAATGAGAAAATAATATTGAGAAATGAAAAATAGCCCTATTTTGAACTTTTGAATTAACGTCCTAAGCTAAGTCGTGTTTTAAAAGACGCCTTCGGGTAGGTCGTCAATTCTATAATTGACGCCCTTACCCAGGTCGTGTTTCACTTTCGTTTCTTGCTCGAACGCGGCCTTTCCCCCAAGAGTCCTGCCTTGTTTGATCACCTTCCCGTTCTTATCCTTTCCCTATTGGACTCTTGCCATGCTTATCTTGTTTTGATCCTATTAATAGGGCTTGGCTGTTCCTGTTGGTGGCTTCTTCGGTTCTTCCTGATCCTCTGTTATCCTATTTTCTTTTATTTTATTTTCTTCTGTCTTCCGTTTTCTTCACCTTCCCCTTCTTCTTCTTCTTCTTCTTCTTCTATTCTTCTTCTTTCTCCTTCTTCTTTCGATTATCTTCTTCTGTTCTTTCTCTTTTTCTGTTTTCTTCTTTCTTTTCTACAGGAACCGAAGGAAGGCTTTTGGCTAAGGAGGATTTCTACATCAACATCTTCATCCTTTTTGAAGATTTTCTCCCCATCAAGCATCAAAACCAAAGAGCACAATCAGATTTTTATTCTATCTCCCCCTTTTCTCTTATTTTCATTAGTTCATAGTGCATGCATCATTATTATTATATTGATTTTTTTCATACTCAATCACATTGAGATCTCCCCTTAGTGCACTCTTGCACTCTTTCCCCTTTTCCTATTCATATTTTTGCATCTTCATGCATTCATTCATCTCCCACACCCTTTTTGCATAGGGGTTTAAGGGCAGCCACCCTTACGGTGTGTTCTTCACCATGATTTCATGCTCATCTTTATTTAGGATTTGATGCTACACTCACCACATATCTAATGCAATTTCTTTATTGGTGTTGTCTTTGTTGTTTGCAAGGGTAATCAAAGGAAGAACTCTCTTCATCGGCCGGCCGATCTTGAAGAGAAAAGGAGTACTCACATCCCCCGCATCTTTTGAGGTATTTTTCGCGATCACCCTCCCTATTTGTTATTGATTATCTTTTGAGGCCTCGCGTCTCTAGCGATCACACAAACTCCCCTTGTGCACCTCGTGCATATTTTTCTCCACATTATTGATTATTGCTTATTCTTAATATTTTTCTTAAGTGGATTTTAATTAAGATCTACACTTACGTCTATCCCGATGAAACCTATGAAATCCTTGCATTGGTATAAACCCAATACTAATGATGAAACCTGATGTTGATCGACCGGCACTTTGCCCGATCAACGATGAAACCCTGTCCGATTTAGACCTTACGTCTATTCCGACTAGATCTATAGGTCTCTTTACGTCCCACCACGATGAAACCTGCTGTTGATCGATTGGCACACTACCGATCTATGATGTAACCTATCCAGTTTAGACCTCCTGTCTATCCTGATGAAATCCATGAACTCCTGGCATTGGTATAAATCCAATACCGATGATGAAACCCGCCATTGATCGATCGGCATCTCGCCCAGTATCAATGATAAAACCTTATCCAGTTTAGACCCTACGTCTATCCTGATGAAACATATGAAATCCTTGCATTGGGATGAGCCAATACCAATGATGAAACCTGTTATCGATCGATGGGCACGCTGCCTGATTGACGCTAACATCCACCCAGGGTAGACCTTTCGTCCGCTCTGACATAGCACAACACTGCTCTTTGAATCTATTCGGACCCTCCGTCTGGATAGATCATGAAACTATATTCCTTTGCGTTAATGTTAAACCCCACGTTAACGATGAAACTCATATTCTCAGCAAACGGTTTCGTGCCCGAGCCGCTATTTATATCCTCTAAATCAATTCAGACCTTTCGTCTGGATAGATCATGAAACCCTACTTCCCTTTGCATTAATGTTGACACCCACATCAATGATCGTGTGTCCACAATAAACATATGGCGCCATGGTCCATAGGATGAAAGTTCTGGTCCCAGAAAAGACAATGAAAAAGGAAAAGAGAAAGAAAACGACAAAAAAAAAGTACAAAAAAAGGGGTTGAAAATAGAGATACCCCGCCAGACTTGTTCAGGCATTCTGGACAAGGGCAAAAAGGGCTAAAACCCAGCTGTGGTGAAGACCCGAAAGGGCACTGTAGGCAAAATTGGGTACCCCGCCACGTGAAAATCCGAAAGGACGCGTGGGCAAAAGCAAGAGGGGGCCGGCTCCGGCGAAAACCCGAAAGGGCGCTTGGGTCGGTAATGTGATAATTCAGAAGTTCCATGCCAACCGGCACGTTGCCTTCACCTACCCTTCACTGACGAGGCCTTCTGTCGGTCATCTGGCTCTATGCCCCACCGATGATAAAGCCTTGCCGGTGTAGATCTTACATCTACCCTGATGAAATTTACACACCCTCCTTTCACATGTCCCACCAACAATAAAACCGGCCATCATTCCGATAAAGCCTGGCCAGTTCAGACCTTACGTCTGTCCTGATCAAACTCCTAAACCATCCCTTGACCGATCGGCTCCTTGCCCGGTCAACGATAAAACCCTACCAGGACAGACCCTACGCCTATCCTGATGAGACCTACGTATTTCTTGGCAAAGCCCCACCCGCCATAAAACCTGCTGGGATAGACCTTACGTCTGTCCTAACGAGACCTACACCTCTACATATGTCCCACCATTGATCGACCGGCATCTTGCCCGATCAATGATGAAATCCTCTGTCCGGTTTAGACCTTACGTCTATATGGATGAAACTTATGAAACTCTTTGCGTCGATATAAGCCCATATCGACGATGAAACCAACCACTGATCGACTGGCACCTCGCTCGATCAACGATGAAACCATGTCCAATTAAAACCCTGCCAGTTTAGACCTTTCGTCTATTCTGATGAAACTCATAACACTTTCTTTGCATCGATATAAACCTAATATCGATGATGACGCTAGCTGTTGATCGACCGGCACCTCGCCCGATCAATGATGAAATCCTATCCAGTTCAGACCCTACATCTGTCCTGATGAAAACCACGCACCCTTCAATGTACCACCTGCGATAACCTCTACCCAGTCTAGACCTTACGTCTACTCTGATGGAACTTATAAAACTCCTTTGCATCGATGTAAACCCAATGTCGATGATGAAATCATGTACTGGTCGATTGGCACATCGCCCCGACTAGCTTTGAAACCTGCCCGGGACAGGCCATTCACCCGTTCCGGATTGTGCTCTGAGCCTCTTCGCTCACATTCCTGCAAGCCACCTCCCTTGCGGCACGTGTGGCCAAGAAGGACGTGTGCTACCACCAACAAAATTCGGTTTAAAGTGCCCCCCCGGAGGCCGTCACGCGGTGGAGCGAGTTCCCCATCCTTTCTCTGAAGGGGTGGACGCTCTCCTGCTAGGTACGGGCTACTCCCATAGGGACCGCTGAAACCGCTGCCAAATCACCGTAAAATATTGACGGTGCGATAAGTTAAAAACAGACCACATATGAGACTAGTTTAAAGGGTCCTTTCCATTGAATAAAAAGGGAATACAAGAAGGGCCCCTGAGGGGAGATTGTATCACAAAAAGAAGGGGGAAACAAATATTCATGGGCACCGGAATATGTCTTCAAAGGCCAGAAGCCCTACATGCGGGGCAGCCCCTAGCTCATGAAGTCGAGCCTCCTCCTCCTGTAGCTGAGCAGACTCGTCCAGAAAGGATGCCACCTGCCCCTCCAACAGAGCTACTTCCTCCGCAAGCTGCGGTCGAGAAGTCGTTATTTGCGGCAGTTCAGCCCGGAGGTCAAATAGTTCAGCCTCCAGGATGGTTATCCGACTGCGCACGAACTGCTCCCGCTGCGCCAGAGACTGCAGTTGGCATTGGCGCTCCTGAAGAACAGAGTCCATCTTCTCCAGCTCAGATTTGCACTCCTTCCTTTGCAACTTCAAAGCTATCAGTCTGTCAGACATAATATGCGCCAAGAAGTCCTGGCGATTTACAAACTTTAGCAACAATAAAACCCGCTGGGCCCATATTTCCATGGGACAGCCCATCGCCTGCAGACCAGCGGTGAAACGCTCGGCTATCTCCTTCAGCCGCAGATAATTCAGTCTGGGCTGGGACTCCACCAGCTGGCGCAGCATGTCCAGATTTTGCCAGACGAAACCCTCGGATGAAGCGAAGCCAGGAGAAGGGGCTGGAACTACGTCGAAAGTCACTTCGCCATCAATGTCTGCCCACAGTGCAACATCCGGCTGAGAGGACGAAGACGGCAAATCCGCTGGAAGAACTGACCGATCCCTCTCTGTGCTCTCCGGCTGAGCTGAAGCGTCCTCCTCTACCACTGTTTCGGGAGCTATGGCTTGAACACCTGCGGAGGGAGAACCAATAAATGATGAAGCTCTCTCTTCATGAGTCTCCTGAATAAGGGCTTCATCTTCAGCTACTCTTTCTGATAATGGGGGCGAAAGGTCCCCAGTCTGTAGAGGCGGAGATCCAGTCTCTATAGCCACTGTGGCAGGGACTGCTGATTCGGGCGCAATCGACATTACGGTAGCCAGTATAAAAGTGGAGCTTCTGGTTGGGTCTACTTCGGCTCTGAACTCTGAGGCCCTGACAAGGATGGAAATCTCTCCTGATGATCCCAAGTCCAATGATGTTAAGTCAGTTGAAGATTGTATTCTCACTGGCACGGGGCGAATAACCTCAGAAATTTCCATGCAAGTTGAAGGTAAAGCAGGGATGATGATCAAATCTGCAGATGAGACATCCATGGAGACTGCGGCCGCATCTGAGCTAGTAGTGAAAGAGTCCTGAGGACAAAGCAGAATAATCCTCATCAACGGATGGAAGAAAATGAATAGAACAGCGAACAAAAAAAGAGAAGAAGCTCACCTTTAAAGTGGGGTCTATATCCTCAAGATGAGACAAAAGAGGAGAAAGCTCCGTAGTTGAAGCAACAAATGGAGGGGTTATGTCGACCTCAGTGTCAAGCCCGGCAAACTCCTCTTGCAATTCCTCCTCAGAAGTTAGCACTAACAGTTTAGGAGGCTGAAAGGGCGGGAGGCCTTTTGCAAATACAGGTAGGGCTTCTAATTTCTGGATTTCCTCCTCACTGCCGCTGAAGGTCACTTCCTCCTCATTATCAGGGACGGTCTCAGAGCTGCCCGAGGATATCTCCACTCTAGCTATGTGCTGCGAGGTCACCTCTAGAGCATGCCGGGATGCAGACCGGGTGACTATGCGTCTGGCCAGAATAGGGCTCTCTTTTGTTGGAGTCCTTTCACTTTCCTGCGGCTGAGACGGCTCTCCCACTGCTATTGTAGCCCCAGTCGGCTCCCTGACTGCCACCTCAACAAAAGGGGAACTCTGAGGGATATAATGAAAGAGAATAACAGTAAAAGTATAAAGAGAAAAGATGAGAGAGCACATTTACCCTCCTCCTCGCCAGTCGGGGTAGGAGAAGGCAGCCTCGTGTCCCTCTCCGCAGGCACTACAACCTGCTCCGGGGCTGTATCAGATAAAGAGAAGCGCAGTCTCGAAAGGCGCCTTAAAAGAACAGTCAAGAAAACAGTGAAGATTGCATCTGCAAGATATTTACCGCTACTCTCGGCGGGTTCCTGAGTAGCCTCCCTCTGAGACCTGAACTCGTCAAAAGAGGGGATGTCTGGAAGAGGGGTCCCGGCGTCCGTCGCAACTGGAGCTGACTACTGGACCCGAACAACTTTGGCCCTCTTGGCCTTGACAACTGCAGTTTTCACCGCAGAAGGCTTCCTCTTCCTGCCCGGAGGCAGGGGAGTGGTCGTGGGTGCTACTGTAGGAATTTCAAAGTAAGCAGGCTTTTCAGCCTGAGCAATAATCTTCCTGTAAAGTCCCTGCCGTTTTATGTCCGGTCTATCTGTGCAAGACACAAGAAAGGCAGTCATAGTCGACAGATGCATAACATGACAATAAAAGAAAGACGCCATGAGCGCACAGGAAGGGTCATACCTGCTGGGCCGTCATAGAAGGTAGAAAGTGGCCAATACAGATAAGCCACCTCCTTCGAGCGGGAAGCAGCCTCCTTCACGAGCCAGCACACGTCACCTATGGTCTGGCATTTCTCCATCAAGGCAGCTAAATCTTGGTGGCCGTGGAAGTCAAGGCAATGAAACAGGCCGAGGTAATCCATGCACCAGCCGTCGAGATAATGAAAAGAGATAAAAAGTGGCTTATTCAGAATACCGGCTATCGGATTCTCTACTGACAGCCCGTGAACATTCAGTAGCACGAAAAGCCAAGAAGTGTGCTGATAATATATGCTGGTGCGGTCTTCCCTCCGCACAAATGTCTGGTAAGGGTGAAATCTGTCTACCGGGCCCCTCCAGGGGGCTGCTATCAGGAGAGGCTCCTCCGAGGGAAATGGATACTGCACCTCCACATGAATACTCCCTATGTGGCCCAGCTGCCTCAGATCCTTTGTAAAAGCATCTTCATTGATCTCAGAAAATACAGGAGTGGGTATTTCAGAGCCTTCCTCTTTTAAGGACCGACGCCTGGCGATGTATGTGTCCGCCTCCCTCGGATGTTGTGAATAGAGCCTTTTCAGGTGAACCTCATCAATCTCAAATACAGGCCCTGATTGTCGCTTTAAGAAAGAGCGCTCGGCCACGTCCAAGAAGGCGCCTCTGCCATCCTTATAAAAATTGGTGCGGGTATTCCACCACTTGATGTATTCTGATGTGACCCGGGAAATACGATTAGAAACGGTCGGGATCCTGAAAGTTACGCCCTCTCGGCGATGAAAGAAATCCCACCATATCCGACCGTCACTGGCAATGGAGGACCCATGCTTGGCACGGCTGTCCAAAGGGAACTGAGCGGCTGATGAAGGAATATGCTGATCGTAGCCGAAGTTTCTGCTAAAACGGAATGGGTAATAGGGCTCCAAGATGAGCAAGCCTCCCTTCCTGAAGACCAATACACTGGGTCGGATAGCCATAGCCCACCTTACCAGTTCTGGTTCTAATATGGGCCGGGTGGCATTGGCCCCCGAAATCGGATGGACATAAACTTCTACCTCTTCCATTCTGCATTCCCTCTGGGGGTCTACTAAGGGAGCCGAGCCTACTGCCAAGCTCCAAAAATGAATGCTACCAGGAGCATCTACAGGCACTTTTGTCAACCGGCCCCTGATCTTGAACAACTGCTCTGAGAAAAGGCCGGGTTCGGCGCTAGCAAACTCAATCATCCGAGGGAGCAGTGTGTCTGACTGCAAAGTTCTCGGGGCCAGCTCGGGGAAAATGCTGCAAACCCAAGCATTGAAGAAATGAAATGGACCTACAGTCCGTAAAGAACGAGGAACCCGATGTCTATGCAAATCTCCCAGTGATTTGTAAACTAAACACAAAGCCGCCGGGCATAGAGACAGTCTCATCCCCCAGGCCATCTGATAGGCCGGATATATAGCCTCCGGTCTGATAATCATCTCGTCCCCTTGGGGGAGAGCGAAAGTGCACAGCCAGAAGGTCAGATAAGCTACACAATGAGTAATGGGGTCAACCCCTGCTGGGTTCGGGCCATCTACACCTGCTCGGCGCAGTGAAGCCGGCAATGCTGATTTATAACGAGGGGCCCTAATCTGCTTACTGGGAGTCGGCCCCACGGAAGGGAAGTCTGTATACTTCAAAGGACCCCCGAAGAAGTACTGTATCCACTGTCCTACACGGACTCTCAACCTGCTGCTCTTTTCCCGGGGTTGATATCCTTTGGAAGATCCCCTGCTATAGGACAGACAAATGGTCCGATAAGCCTTCATCAAGTATCGATATGCGTAGCCAAAAGAATATCTGCCCTCTCCATCAGAGGCGTCCTTTACGGAGTCGTCTAGACAGACCTCTTCATATGGCTCCCCATCTATAGGCAGGCCTGAAAGCTACGCAAGACTCCAAAGATCGAGAGAAGTCTCGCCTTCTGCTGTATAGAACGTATTGAACTGTGGGCAGAACACTTCAAGCATGCCGCAACATAATCCCCGAGAGATGGGATAGCGGAACCTGGAGGCAAATACACTATGATATACCCCAGCTCTAATCAGTAAAGGGGCGTATTCCTTCAAGACAAATTCTGTAAACTCCACTGCTCCTACCCTGAAGAGATGGGCGTCTGTCACTTTAGCGTCCCCAAACCAGCCGGTAGCCAGCTGATATTTGAATTGAACAGCCAGACAGTTCAGAATGAATGGCTCGTCCCTATAACCCCACTTCACAGGAGCTAGAAAAAGTCCAAATTTGGGCTTCTCCCGATGGACACGACTGGCTGCATGGTCCCACCTTACCGGGGTAAACTCTGGAGCCCGGGTCAGCATCTTCTTCTCCGGCTCTAATTCGGAAATGCACAGCACGGCATTCCAGTCCCTCTGCTCGCCTGGGAGATATATAGCTCGGGCTCGATAAATAGAACCCTTCATGCTGTCTCTGTCAGCCAGTATTGCCGCTTCCACAGACCGAGCAAGCAGGAAATCCCTCATTCCGCCTATGGTGAAGGTTTGGATAAATGGCAGCAGATGACGATCCTTCGGCAGATCCGGACGGTAGTCAGCAACCCTTCTGAAATCAATCCCTTCGGTGGAAGAATAGACTCCGGAAGACGGCACTGTGTCAGTCTCGGAATCAGAGGACTCATCAACAGTGGCGATCTGGTTATAGCCAAAGCTCAGACTATTCACATTCAGCCAGTTGACTGAAGCCCGAGATATGTCCGGCTGAGCCGATGAACTCGCCCCCGCAGTCATGGAAGCCGCAGTAGAAGCACCGGAAGCCATGTTAGCACCTGTGGTAAGGGAAGTATGAGAAGATAAGCATCAGAAGGATGAATGTGCATGTAACAATGAGGCAAACAATTTTCAATAAATTTCGGCAGCATCTCCCCTTGTCCGGGGTCTGCCCAAAGAAAGATAGGGAGTCACCCACCAAGAGGGAGTGATCCCGAACATAAAAGGGGACTTAGTCCCGTATAACGAACCTACCCGAGACTAAACCGGTCGAAAAGGGGGGGAGATGAAACAAGGCTCTCGGAGTGGGGAGGATCACCACCGCCACCGAGATGAAGAAAGAGAAAGGATGGTAAGAAATGAGGGTAAAAGCCCTCTCGGGGGGGTTAAAAAGAAAGGGAAGGAGGGGCTTCTCGGCACGAAGGAAAGCGCGCCGAGAACCCTCCGTCGGCCGGAAGAAAAGGCAGGCACGCCGAGATGCCTGCGCCGAGAAGTCCGCTGAAGACCCCGCGCCGAGAAGGGCGCGCCGAGAAGACCCTTGCCGAAGACGCCCGCGCCGACAACAGTCGCGCCGAGAGGGTCACGCCGAGAAGTAGCCCAATTCTAGCGCCGAGAAGTCAAAAGGCAGTTGGAAAATATGGAGATAAAAAAAAAGCATGAAAATGAAAGATATATGCATAATATTGTTACAGTAACATGAACAAGCTGAATAACAACGACAGAAAGAAATTGAGGAAGATACCCTCGAATGATGAAGGGCACCTGCAGACCTCGTGCCGCTTATTCTGCGCTTTCGCCGCCCGCAGGTGGGGGGCATTTGTTGACACCTTGAAAATGAGCAAGGGCAGAAGCAGAATTGAAAAGGAGATTTGACCAACAGGGAAAGATCAATGACGAAGCTCGTCAACCGTCTACCCGGCTGAAGTCTTTTCCCGGCCAAGCTGAGGTCCGGTGCCATCGCCAGTCAGACGGCGGCACTGATGAAGTAGCAGTCACCTGACTGATGAAACCCCCTAGCACACTTTAACAAGAGCTACACTACGGCCTCGTATGAAGGGCTGCAGATGACACGTCATATCAAGTCAGATATTGATTTGTTGACAGATGAGACATGAGCAAAGATAAAGATAAAGCCAGAACCAGCAAATGAAGACTGTGAAGATTCCGGCAAGGTCCGAGCCACGGAAGAATTACCACTGAAACCATTACCCGGCTAAAGCCTCCTTGGGCTAAAGCTGATGTCCGGTGTTATCGTCATCCAAACGACAGCACTGATGAAATCCCAGTCTGCTGACTGATGAAATCTCAAGATGATCTCAACAAAGTTACGTCACTAATACTAGACCTTCTCCAGTTACGATGAATATCAGTTTAAAGAATTAAGAGAAGCCAAGGCACGTGTGAGGCCTAAAAGCCCTAAATGGGCCGGCCAGATGGGCTTCCGGGAGCGGCGCCGGAAATCTCAACAGAGGCCACTCGGCGCGCCGGGTGCTGCTGTGAGCAGAGTGCCGCGCCGACTTCCACCTGCCGAGAGGGTAAGAGGATCGGGTCTATAAAAACCCACCCCTTCGAAAAACACAAAGGAGAGAGGAGAGAAAAAAAAAGGCTCAGAAGATCCTCACCCTCACCACCGCCAGAAGGAAGAAGAGAGCCTCCTCCACTGAAAGA
Organism: Amorphophallus konjac; assembly: GCA_022559845.1. Classification (NCBI taxonomy): domain Eukaryota; kingdom Viridiplantae; phylum Streptophyta; class Magnoliopsida; order Alismatales; family Araceae; genus Amorphophallus; species Amorphophallus konjac. The sequence continues at coordinate 200,819,286 of CM040120.1, read as the reverse complement.
AAGAGAGAAGAGACCAAAGGAGAAAGCAGAGAGAAGGTTCGAAGCTGATTGAAGGTGGGCACCGGGGAGGGAGAGGAGTCAATGCTCCGCCCTCCCCCCCCCCCATTTCTGTATTTTGATCTTCTTGTAATTTCGTTGGATGATACTTCTTCTTCTTCTGATGTATTCTGCGACATCGTAATCGGTTTTCATGCCGCTAGAATAGGACTTAGTCTTTATCTGCAATTTTCTTCTATGTACTCCGTCCCTCTGATGCATGGATGTAATAGTCATGTTCGGATGAATAAACAAATGGAACAGGCCTTGATTGTCGCCTGCTATTGTCTTTATGGAGGTTTGCCTCTTATTCCTTTCCCCAGTCTGATTATTCGTCTGCGTTTTCTTTCTCGAAGATGCTTTCATGCGCTTGTTCCAGGGCCAGGGACAGGCTATCCCTTGGCCTTCAGAACAAAGCCAAGCCACATGATGATTCACATCTGTGAGATTCCGGAGTTTTCGATGCCCGATTTGTTTACCGACATCATCAGAGTCGTTTCTGGACTAGAGACAGATATCTCTTGGTTCCCAGGATGACGAATGATAACATCAAGCCATCCTCCTGGAAGTCTATCCAAGCAATGGTGACAGAGGCTCCTTATGTTCAGTTCCCCTTTTCCATTTCCCTCTGCCCTCGGATTTCCTTCTAAACCCACTCCAAAGCTGGTTGATACCCAATAAATGCATCCATCTTTGACTCCTCAGGGCTCGTCAATCTCAGCCTTAATCACCAGGAAAACCCCCTCAATCATCCATAAATCCGAAAACAGAGTGCCGTAAAACCCTAAATTCACCTCGGCGCCCTCGTCTGTCTCGGCTCCACAAATAGTAAAGCGGATGAACAGCCCTTGGCGCAAGCCTTCTTGCACCGAGACCCTATCTCATTCTCGTGCCGGGAGCCTCCCTGTTGTTTTACCTCGCGCCGAAAAGCCACCCTTTCTCATTTCTCCTCGCGCCGGGAAGCCCACGCCGGGAGCCTCCTCCCTGGCCTGCTCTTCATCACGCCGGGAAGACCCCGCGCCGAAAGCCCCTGCCTCCATGCCATTTGGCGCCAGGAGCTCCCTCTGGACTCCTTGCCATTGGCGCCGGGAACCTACGGCCGTTTGGCCCTTTCGCCGAAAAGCCTCCTTGGCCTCCTCATTCTTGCGTCGAGAACCCCTGCCTCCTTGCCACCGGCGCCGAAAAGCCCCCTTGGCCTCCTTGCCACTGGCGCCGGGAAACCATGGCCGTTTGGCCCTCGCGCCGAAAACCCTTCTTGCCACGCTGTTTCGCGCCGGGAACCTATATGCATATCCAAGCTACCCCGAGAGCCTGCTTTGCCACTCAATTGAACCCCCGGCGCCTGGATCAAACCCACCCAGGGATGCCCATGAGTCACCAGACCTGTCCCGGGGATAAATCGAAGGGAGCAAGACTCCCTCATGTTCCGTTGATCCGCACCGGATTCCCGAGCACCCCCCTTTTTAGCTAAAGTGAGCTCTGCCAATGCATGAGTGTCACCGGCTTCTATAAGGGAAGAGTCAAACATTGCCCCAGGGCATACATATGCAGTGTGGGAGGTTCGCTCCCTCTTTTTCTCGGCTTTCATCCCGGCACTCCGTGGGTGATAGCCTATTCTCCTCTGGGCATAATCCAGATTATGGAGAGATGCTGCCGAAATGTCGACCGATGTTTAACCCCGATAAGCCCCGGGAAGTACACGTCATGCACCTCCCGTCCGGCCTGATCCTTCGGGGAATATGAACACTGCGAGGCCTTTGGCCGGATGAGAAACGTGAAGGGGGACAGGTCCTCGATGACTGTCCGGACCCTGCCTCGTCGCTGTGCGGACGGTGTCCTATCTCTACCCGGCACGACCTACACAGAGGGGTCATGCTGATTTAATAACCTATCATTTACCCAGTCACCTCCTTAGAATAATAATAGCTTTAATATCATACACTTCATTTTTAACAGCCCCGAGCAGCCTCATATTTCGGCGTTTAATCAACGGTTATCCTTCTTAGGAAGACGTAATTAACGTCATAGCCTTTATGGTATGGCGGACTTTTGGTCCCGACTCAGACTTCACAATCGACTGACCAAGTCAAGTCGAGCGCACAATAAAATCGTCACCCATGTGACTGGCACACCAATTAACCAAACCAATAAATCAATGGGTCAATAAATATCCAAATCCATTAAATTTAAAAAAAAAATAAGAATCCCCGCATCCACAATTCATCTTGTTCTTCCGATTCTCAGTACTGAGGTCGGGTTCCTTCGGTGGACTCAAGAGAAGGGAGATTCATCTCCGGTTCTGGGCTTGTGGGTTGCAAGTCCAGGGGTCCCTCCTGGTCTAGAGGAAGAGAGGTCTGTGACCTCTGGTTTGCTGGTGACGGGGAGTCACTGGTGGTGTCCCTCCGGTCTGGAGGAAGAGGGGAGGTTGTTCCCCTGGTCAAGCTATTTGGCAGCACATGTTGCAGACTGAGTCTGCGGTCTCTAGCTTGTGCTAGTAGAAGCCTCACTCCAGTTGGGAGTGAGGGGTGGACATAGGTCTGCAGACTGAACAACCTAAAAATCCTACTGTTCTGTGGTTTATTTGTGGTCTGCTCTTCCATATCTCCTATCTCTTTCACAGGTTGTTTGAACAGTCTTGTTTCGATCTACAGTGACTTTGAGCATTACATATCTCGTTAAGTGAGTCTAGTTTGCATTGTTCTGTCTTTGGCATTAGACTTCATCAGGTTCCACTGGTATAGTTAGCAGTTCATCTGGTCGATCAAATGTTTAGTTGAACTCTATAGCTTTTATTCTGCAACTGTATCTAGTAGCAGGCGAATTGTTTTAATTTGGGCAATATTTTAGAAGGGGATACATTCACCCCCCCCTCTGTATCTATCGCACCGTCCCAACAAGTGGACGCATCCGGCCTTGCTTCCGGTGGGCAGGTACTCCTGTCATGTGAGACGTGACTCTCCTGTGTCCGGGTTCCATTTCCCATCTGTGAGACGTGGTTTTCTGGATCACCCGCTGTTTCTGAGGTAGTGGCCAGGGTGCCAGTGGCTTTACCGAGGTTGCGTCTTGTCGGCGTGGTGTCAACGACTAGGTGGTCGGGGTCGCACCTTGGACAGTGTGTCCAGGTTGGCCTTGTCCTGGGAGCCAGGCCTCTACGGCGGGGTTGCCATGGGTTTTTACCTCCGTAGGTTGAGTTAGTGTAGTCCGGTTCCCGATTGTGAGAGTGGGGCTTTCCTTTCTGGTACAGTAGGAGTAGCTGTAGTGCCGACTTTTGACCGGCCACCAGTTCGCTGTTCCTGCTGTAGTTGTAGCTATTTTTCCTTTCCTCTACCGCCGTTGTTCTCGGTTGGGGTTCTGCGGGATCCCTACTAAGCTAGTGACAGGAGGCTCACCCCTGCATTTTAGGTGCAGCGGTTCTTCCTCGAGGTTCGAGGGTGCTGTTCGGAGGTTCTTAGTTGCCAGCTCGCCGGGCCGAGTGTTCACTTGGCATGTGGTATGTTTTACTGCTTTAGACAATACTTTCTATTGGACTGGACTCTGTTGTAGTAGTTGCTTATCTATTTCTGTTAATTGTTGAATTGTCCTACTTTATTTCCTATTTCTTTGTACCTCCACACTCCTTTTAGTCCTTCCGAGCCCTCCCGACTCCTGGATGACGGGCCAAGATTTGAATGGTATCGGGCTCCTCCCGGTATCCGGATCTTGGGTCGTCACAGTTGAGGTGCGTTGCCAAATACTGGAACTGGAATTGGCGATGACCGACCCTCGGGGGTGTAATGCCCACCATTGTTTTGAAGTGATGTTGAGCTCGCCGTTGACGGGACGTCGCGGTTGACGGCTTTCATCAGTGAGGAGTAGAGATGAAGAGGTTTTTTTTATTCTCTTTACCAGCTCTACCGTCCTTGCGGGTTTTCGCCAGAGTTGACCCCCTTTTACTTTTTTCGGTATGCCCTTGCGGGTTTTCACACCGAGGGGTTACCCGATTTTGCCTAGGGTGCCCTTGCGGGTTTTCACCTTAGCTTGGTTGATGGCAATTTTTGCCCTCACTAGTACAGTGGGGGGATTTGACTAAGGCCGCTGGGGTATCTCTATTTTTAACCCCCTTTTTTTTAAACATGGGAACCTTGTGGCTGCCGTCTGTAGCGTGCTGCTATCAGGGGACATGACCTAAAGTTTATGCTGGGTATGGTTTGTCGTCATTTTAGCCATGGTAGTGGCTTTGGCTGGTTACTGAGTAATCTGAAATTTGACTGGTGATCTGGGAACATGTGAGCCTTGCGGCATATTGCTAGAGTCATAACTGGGTTTATGGTGGCTTAACAATGATGGGCTGATGACTGGGAGTTCTGGGTTGATGGATCTTTATGTTAGATGGATCCGAGGTTGATGCGGTTCAAAAGCCAACCGAGGTGGTGTGTAGGCTGAGGTTTGTTGGAATGAATGGCTGGAATGGTGCATCAGTTGTTGGTGTATACGAGCCGACCTTGGTGGTGTGAGGTCGGAGGAGGTGTGAGCCAACCGGGGCGGTGTATGGCTAACTGGGGAGTGTAAGATCAATGAGCTAGAGAGGTGTACTAGTCAGGGACTCGTATAGACCAACCAAGGAGAGGAGTGGCCCAGGGGACTGGCATAGGCTGAACGTGATGGTACATGGCCGACCGAGAGGTGCAAGATTTATAAACTAGAGCGGGACATTAGTCAGAGACTGGTATGGGCCAACTGGCTGGGGATATGATTGCTGGAAGGTAGGTAGCTGGTTGCCCCGGATGGGGGGAGGAGAGAAATTTTATTTTTGTTCCCTTTACCAACTCTGTCGCCCTTTTGGGTTTTCGTCAGAGTTGGCCCCCTTTTACTTTTTCTGATGTGCCCTTGCGGGTTTTCCCATCGAGGCGTTACCCAATTTTACCTGAGGTGCTCTTGTGAGTTTTCACCTCAACCGAGTTGCTGGCCTTTTTGCCCCCAGCCACCTTCTTGAGAAAGAGGGTGACTGAGTCCGCCGGGGTATCTCTATTTTTAACCCCATTTTTTATTTATTTTTAATTTTTTTATTTTTATTTACCTGAGAGATTATTGGTTGTTCGGCGACTGGCACTGGGTGTTCTTAGCTTGCTACTGTTGAAAGACACTGTTGGTGGGATCATTGCCATTGATCCGATGTGTTGATGCTGGAGTTGCTTGCTGGGGCTTGGCTAATTGCCGAGCAATCTGGGGCTTCACATAGACCTTCAGGCTAGCTGATCTGTGTAGCTTGTGGTGAGGACACACGCCGCCATACACGTCAGGAATGATGACAGGCCAGGAATGACGACGCACTGGAGTCTCTTCGGCTCGAGGAGGACGTGGACGCATCGACCAAGCCATCATCCTTATTTCACATTTTTTAGGCCACGTTGGGCCCTATTTCGGTCCATGTTGGACAATTGTACTATTGTATGGTAAATGGGCTAGAGTTAATGGGCTTTGGGCTTTAAATGGGCCGAAGGGGTTAAGTATGAACAAGTCTATGGGCTCAGTGTGCTAGGTGTGAAAAGGATCTAGGACCAAGTGTGAATGGGTCTTGGTTTAGTATGAATGCCTGGTAAGGGAGGTTGGCTGCCACCCCCTTTCCTTGACCAGCCAAAGAGGAGGAAAAATTCCTCCTTCCCACCTCCCCTCTTATGTAGACCACCTTCCCCTTCTCTCTCTTGGTGGCCCTCCTCTCCCCATGCCCTCCCCGATGTGTCTATAAATAGCATGTATCTTGTATAAATGAGAGATTGATGAATTTATGAAAAAAGTGAGTGTTTTAAAGAGTGATTCTCTTGTGTTCCTCCTTGAGTGTGAAGCTCAGGAGCCCGAGATCCCGTGACAGGATCTAACTGGGGTGTGACTCCCCGACGCCGAGGTGCGACGCCGAGGCCCATTTTCATCCCGTTCATGTGCTGTGCTGCTTCCGCCCGTCTAGAAATCTTCCCCGGATCATGAATCACCCACCGCCTCATCCTCTTCAGATCCAGTCTTGGTAAAATTACCAGAGGTACTTCTGCAAGATAGGAGCATTTTGGTGTTGGTTTTGTGTCGATCGGAGCCGCGGATCTCCGGCAACAATTCGAGCTGTGGCGTCCCACAGTTCTATCCGTCCCAGCAGTCCAGAGATCTACATCCTTGATATGAAAATTCTCCAGCCCTGATCACGGTACCTTTGGAGTTGAAATCTTCATAGATCGTGCATGTTTCTGTCAGCTTCGCATCGCTGCCAGTTCCGTGCCGATCCGAGGTCCATGCTAGGTGTGGTGAAGCTTTTCGTGGGACTGTGCAGGTAAACCTATGCAGATCTGACCGGATCCTGACGGCGACTTGTAAGAGATCCAACGCCGTCAACCTGTTAGATCTGATCAAGGCCTTCGATCAGGATCTTCCTTCAGGCGTCTCCAACGATCCCTAGCAAGCGGCGCCTCAATCCCACCCCGCCACGAATTTTTCCATAATTTCTTTGCTCCCTGTGCAGATCTGCTCGAGCAGAACCAGACCCAGATTGTAGAATCTGGCACGTCTGATCCGTAGCAGATCTGGATGCGCCGCTTGGACGGGTCGAATGGCACCCAGTCCTCTACGCATCCCAATAAACGACACGTTGATCCAACCCCAGATCTAGCCGTACCACCTCCTGCAAGTCAACTGCGACGACTGGACTACGTCGACAGAATCGAAAGATCGGGATCCAAGCGTCGTCCCTTCGCCTCCACGCCGCCGTCGACTGCTGCCCGTCAGCCCGTTATCCAGTAGCCCCAAAATCAGCGTTGTAGCCTGTTATCTCCCTGCGAGGAGTGGGCGATAAAATTTGGGTTGTAATTATTCTTTCACTAGTGTGTATTGGGGTTGTCGGAATCGGCTGAGGTTTCTTCCCCACACACTAGTCGTGGAGGTATGCGCGATGTTCCTTCCCTCCGAAATTTACTTTATTTAGTGTGCTATCTTATATGCTGTGCATGTGCGATTAGGGCCCTAGTCAGTCACGAGTCACCATGATTGTGAGAGTGAGAACTGTTCCTTAGCTCCAGTCGGGCATCGAGCTTGAATTGTATACCCTAGGTGATAGTGGTTCCTTAACCGTTGCGATCCTGCGTTTCCCTCGCAAGGGACGATTATCGTGCTAGTTAGAGTTTCTATTGAGAGACGTCTCCACCCGGAGAACACCACGGTGGTCAGCCGCCCGGCTTGCCTTTAGCGTGCTAGTGTTGGCCGCACATCGAGTTCGTCGTACGTCTTAGCCCAGTCGCGTCATCCATCCCGCATCAAATTGGTATCAGAGCGTGGTTTGAGTCTAGGGTAGTATCGCATTCCACTCGTATACCCGGTATATTAAAATGTGTTCTCGGAACGATAGGTTATGCCTATTGGGAAGGTTGCACACTTGCGTGAGTTCGATCTTCGGATCATACCTCCATCGCCTACTGGATATTAGAGTCTAAGTCATCCTTCATTTCGCATTGGTCCATCTAGATAGGTCGTAGTGAGTCACCCCTTAGTTCCCATTAGGTCCCCTTGCATGCCCACTCGTGGAGGTACCCAGTACCATCGCCCCGCATTTATGGCAAACCCACGGGATGCCGCCTCTGGAGACCTACACTCCTTGCACGAGGTGATGATGGCCCTCATGGTCCGGATGGACTAGTCCGAGGAGACCTTTAGGTGCTTCTTGGACTGTATGGATGGTCGGCTTAGATCCATGGAGGAACGGATGGAGTCATCCGACAGATCTGTCCAAGGTCTGGTTGGACGATTAGATAGAATGTCACACGGAGACCCTCCTGGAGTGGCCCAGGGCCCACCCGCACCCACTCCAGCAGCGGCTCAAAGCCAAGTCGCTCCCATGGCCCAGGTCCAGCCCGCTCCCGTGGCCCAGGGCCACCCCGCACCTGCTCCTCAGCCCGCCCCTCACCGGGCCATCGAACCACAGCATCGTGACCTTGGTCTAGAGGACTATGGGTCCGATAATGCCTATGAGGGGTATGGCCGACGCCATCGTGACTTTCATCAGCCGAGGGATGAAGAGGATGATATAGTCCTCAGGACCGTGCGAGCAGACCCTCCCACTTTTGATGGGTCCTTGGACCCGAAGGTCTATCTTGATTGGGAGGCCGGCATGGACCAGTACTTTGAGTGGTTCGAGATGACGGACCACCGGAGAGTCAAGTTCGCTAAAATGAAGCTGTTAGGGAAAGCGCAAACTTATTGGAGGAATGTGGAGAGCTTGCTATTTCAGCGCTAGGAGCCCAGGTTGAATCTTGGAATGAGATGAAGAACAAGCTTCGGCTTAAGTATCTTCCTACCACGTACCGTCAGAGGCTCATTGATAGGTGGTAAAATCTCAACCAAGGGGATCGGTCTGTGTCTGAGTACATCGCAGAGTTTGATGAATATTTTTTGCGATGTGACGTCTCGGAAGAGAGAATAATGCAAGTTTCCCGCTTCCGTAATGGTCTGCGGCCCCACTTTCAGTATGAACTCTTTCGCCGCAATGTAACCACCCTGGAGGCCTGTGGATGCACTTTTGGGATACTTATTTGTTATTTGTTATTTGTTTATTCATTCGCTTATTCGGTTTATTTGTGCGAGGGCGTGCCAGTCACCTAGGTGACGATTTATTCGGGTTTCAAGGAAGCCTTGGGTGCGCTCGATCTGACTAGTCAGACGATTGTGTGTGTCGTGTCGGGACTGAGAATCCGTCTTACCATAAAGGTCACGACGTTAATTACATCCCCTCGGATAGAGTGGCCCTATGGCCTGAAAGAGTGGCCCTATGGCCTAAAATCATGTTAACGAAATGAGAGAATGAAAACTTGAATTGCGTTTAAACAAACCCCGCATAAGGGCGTAAATGTTCACAAATACATGTTGGTCACTCGCGGACCATTTCATATTCGGATGGAAGTCCGCGTTTATAGAATAAAAGACGGAGATAAAACCGTGTACATGTTTGCCATGTATGCGGCAAGTTTAATGAGGGTGCGGGATTGGATCCTGATAAAGACGGGTCAAGTTCGACGAACTATCGGCCCAAGGCAGTGCCAGGTGGTGGCCATAACGGGATGGTTCCCAGGGTCCACGTCCGACTTAGCGGGGTGTCATCGCTATTCCTTTCGCATCAAGCCTGGGGGAGCGGAAGTTCCAGAACATTCGTGGTTGGCATTCTTTTTATTATCGTTGTTCTAGTCGTTAAATTTCATTGTTTATTCACACACGGGTGGTTCATCTTCTTTTTTTTTATTAATTTCATATCTTCTCTTTCATTTAGTTGATTGTTTGTTTGTTTTTTTTAGAAGGCACGCCGGTTCAAGGTAGCACAAGGGCACGTCGGTTTATGGTGGCACAAGGGGGGGCGCCGGTTTAGAGGTGAATTGGAGACGCGCCGGTTCAGTGGGCTAATGGGGCACGCTGGTTCAGGCTACAAGGAGTAGAGGCACGCCGGCTTTGGGTAAGTTTGTGGAATTGAGTTGTGAGAGAGAGATTAAATCGGCCCAGTGCCCCGGGGCGTCGGATTAGGCCGCGTCAGGTTAAGATTTAGTGAATTTGGTTTCATCTTGTTCTGTTCTTCTTTTTATTCACTTGCAGATTAGCTACATGGGTGCATTGTTTGTTCATTTAGCAAGTTAGGTTAATAAAGGGGGGGTTTAAATATTCTATTTTCTTGTTCACCGATTCAGTGAGAAGGCTAGAATGTCTTATTAACAAAAAAGTTTATGTGCTATGTTCAGAGGCTCATCATGTGAAAGTTCTAAAACGTAGGAGTTCAGTGTTCTATTAGGTTCGCAGTAGTTCAGACGTGTCTTCAGAGAGTTCCCCGTTCATTCACCCTTAGGTATATCTGTTACTTATTTTTATTTCCCGCATTTCTGACAAAAATTGGGCAGCACCTCCCCCAGACTGGGGTTTGCAAGGTGAAATGGGGAGTCATCAAACGGAGTATTCCGGGATGACCCCCAAAATTCGGAGGAACCGTGGACGGCTGTCCGATGACCGGAGAAGCCCGAGGACCAACCTTCAAGGGTTTCTAACAGCTCACGGGCTGTAGCTCCATAGGAGTTCTACAGGGACGGATGTTCGCAATGGACCGCTATAACTGTTCACCCTTCAGACGGGTTCCCTCAAAGGTCATGCCACAGAGAGGCAAGCTTCCGGGGGCCCCGGGTGACTAGAAGGTAGGAAGGAAGGGAGAAGAGACCCATGAAATAAGACGCTATGTATATTTGCAAAAGACACTTCTTTTTATTCATTCATAGAAGAAAGGGGTGGGACATAGTACACGGAGAAAGACTATCCCATAACAAATGAAAGCAGAAGTAAAGAAGAGAAGATACACCAGTCGGAGGAGAGCAGAGCCCAATCCCCTTCTCCGAGCTCACCTCTCTTCTCTCACACTCCCTCCCTTTTCTTTTCTCTGCAGACGCAGGTGGGTGGATCCTTTTTTCTCTTCGGCTGGCCTCTCTTCTCCATGCCAACCAACCAACCAACCAACCACCAACCACTTGCTCCGTCAAGCAGGCCCCATATATATAGCATGGGTTGCCTTTCTTATAGAACGGCCAGTGGAGGAGGGTTCCTGCCACCTCCGCCTCGTTCGCAGCAACGTCAGGAGTTGATTTGTTGCGTTGGCTTCCGTTGATTCATGGCGTACGCTGGCATTCGTCCGGGACAGGATGTTTGTGGGCTTGCTGGGAGATCTGCTGCTGCTGCCACTGTCACTGCTTGCCTTCATCGTTGATGCCAACACGCTGTCGAACGGAGGTGCATACAGGGCTTCGTAGCATTGAATGCTCTGTTACTTCAACTTCTACGCGCGAGACTGATGCGAAACTGAGTGTCGGTTCGGAGATGGGACGGCTTCGAGTTAAACCGGCGTGGTCAGGGGGCGCGCCGGTTTAGCCCTCATACAAATGGCCACATAGGGCACGCTGGGTTTATCATTCAAAGTAGGGGCATGCTGGTTGATCATGCTTCCATGGGCGCGCTAGTTCAGCAAGAGAAGGGGGGCACGTCGGTTCAGGACCATCCATGGGCACGCCGATTTACGTGTCAAGGGGTTTTTTGCCGATTCTGAAATAGCTCAGACAAACGCTTGGCCTCCAGTACTACCTTTAGTTTTAATGCACCGCTTCCGGGGTGTCCATTTTGAAGCTTCTGGGCCTTGCTTTGCGATTCCGAGTGGTTTTTGACACGTGCCAAACCCGTGTCAGATTACTCAGGTTTCTTCCTGATTCGGCCTTCGGCACCTTGTTTTGAGGGGCCAGGGCTATTTCTTCAGCTCGAGAAGCTTCTTTATTAGGCAGCGGGCCACCAGGTGTGTTTTCGCCCTGATCGGACGAGATATAGGGTTTATTCGGCCTCTCCGTCCTTTACTTATTTTCGAGTGCCGGGACGTGCATGCCGTATGCTCATCATTTTTGACGTCCACAAATGCCCCCCGCCCACGGGTGGCGCAAGCGAGGGACGAGTGCGCAGGGCCCGTGGGTGTAGAGCTATTTGACAGGATATCTTCTCTTCCGAGCCAATAGACTTGTGGTCCGACGTGAATTAGCAGGAAAGCGCTCACTCCTTCAGCGAAGGGGTGAGGGGACTGCTTCACCGTGTGGTCACGCGGACCGGGGTGTTTAGCCTGAGTGGGGGTTTAGTCATTAGTATGGGGTTAATACCGAAGCAAGAAGACATGGTTTATGCGCCGTCCTAGGCAAAAGGCCTAAGTCGACTGGATGAGGCCAATCCCGAGAGGGAGTCGGTGACTCGTGCTAGTTGATGTATTCAAGCGGAAGGTTTGAGACAAGGGTTTATTCACCAATGCTGACAAAGTGTCGGAAGCTGGCGTGGTTTATTCATTGACACTGGGTTAGCGCCAAAGCAGAGGGGATCCTTTTATTCGTTGACTTGGACGGGAGGTCTGAGCCAAGGCAAAGAGGGGTCTTTTTATTCATCGATGAAAGGTTCGAGCCAAAGCAAAGAGGGTTCTTTTTGTTCATCGACTTGGATGGAAGGTCCGAGCCAAAGCAGAGAGGGTTCTTTTTGTTCATCGACTTGGACGGAAGGTCCGAGCTGAAGCAAGGAGGTTCTTTTTGTTCATCGACTTGGATGGAAGGTCCGAGCAGAAGCAAAGAGGGTTCTTTTTGTTTATCGACTTGGACGAAAGGTCCGAGCTGAAGCAAAGAGGTTTCTTTTTGTTCATCGACTTGGACGGAAGGTCCGAGCCAAAGCAAAGAGGGTTCTTTTTGTTCATCAACTTGGACAGAAGGTCCTAGCCGAAGCAGAGAGGTTCTTTTTGTTCATCGACTTGGACGGAAGGTCTGAGCCGAAGTAAAGTGGGTTCTTTTTGTTCATCGACTTGGACGGAAGGTCCGACCCGAAGCAGAGATGTTCTTTTTGTTCATCGACTTGGACAGAAGGTCCGAGTCGAAGCAGAGAGGTTCTTTTTGTTCATCGACTTGGACGGAAGGTCCAAGCCGAAGCAAAGAGCATTCTTTTTGTTCATCGATTTGGACAGAAGGTATGAGCCGAAGCAGAGAGGGTTCTTTTTGTTCATCACTATGCCGTGGTTGCCGACTGCATGAGGGGTCTTTTTATTTTCTAGCCGGACAAAAGGTCCGATCCAGAGTGGAAGGGTCTTTTTATTCACAGCCTCAGGCGGGAGGTCCGAGCGGGAGGTTTATTTGTCGGTAGGACCGATAATTGTAATATTGAGGTCGTTTATTCATCGGCACGGGGTTAGTGTCGAAGCAAAAAAAAAGGGTATTTTTGTTTATCGAATCCGGATGGAGGATCTGGGTCGAAGGAAGGAGGTTTTTTTTTATACATTGAACGGGACGGAAGGTCCAAGCCAAAGCAAGTGGTATTTTTGCTTACCAACCTGGACAGAAGATCCAAGTCAGAAGTTCTATGCGTCGGTGGGAGAGGATAAAGTGGTGTTGAGCCACATATGAGGTTTTCTGCCACTGCATGGGGTGCAACTATTTGGTTATTCGGCCGAGACGAGATGGTCTGAGCCGAAGGAAGGAATTTTGAATTCCGGTGGGACTTGATGAATCGACATCCCCTCGGTGACTTTGACAAGTTTTTTGTTCTTCTCCTTTTGTTCTTCTTTCTTTTTTCTTCTTTTTTTAATCATTTTTTTGCATGGATATTGCATGGCCTCAAGGGAGGTCCAAGAAACATTCTTGTTCCGTGTGAGGTGCGGGGTTTAATTGTTCATCAAACTGGGGAAGTGATGCGTGATATAGTTTCAAATGCCTTCCATTAAAGGGTGGGAATTGAGTCTGCCCCCTATGGTTGACAACCACATACACACCTCTTTCGTAGACTTTCTGGACAACATATGTCCCGAGCCAATTTTTATTCAGCTTACCTTTATGGTTGGCAGCCATGACCTCCCTTCTTTTGACCATCATGAGGTCGCTTTTCTTGAATTTATGCCCTTTGACAAGCTTGTCGAAGGCGCGGGCTATGCGGGCCTGGTAGACCTGCATGTTCTGCTGAGCCTTGAGTCGCTTCCCTTCTAGGTCGGAGAGCTCTTCCAGCCTCCGTTCTGCGTTTGTTCGGTCGTCTTTGACCAATTCATGCTGGATGGCGACCCGAAGTGAGGGTACTTCCAGTTCAATGGGGACAATTGCTTCCGAGCTGTACACCAAAGAGAAGGGCGAACAGCCCGTTGGAGTTTTATAGACGGTACGGTACGCCCACATTGCTTCGTACATCTTATCCTCCCAGTCCCTTTTGTTGGAACTGACAGTCTTCGCCAGGAGGGTGCAGAGTGTCTTATTGAATGCTTCGGCCAACCCGTTTGCCTGTGGGTTGTATGGAGTGGATGTCCTCTAGTGAATCTTGTAATTTTCGACCAATCTATAGACCCTTTGATTCCGAAAATGGCTTCCATCATTAGGGGACCCACAACGGCCGTGATTAATAAGCTTCCATCAGTGAGCCCGAGCGATAGGCACTGATCCAGGAGATGTCTCCCGAGCGATGAGTGCTTGGTTGGGATAGGGAATAAGGGGCTCCAGGGGAGCTTTCCCGATCAAACTGATGCTCGGACTTCCCAACCCGAAGGCCACCTAGGAAGCGCTTGTACCGAGTGAGTTTTTGGGCTTTATATTAAGTGGGCCCGGGGGCTACCACTTCGAGTATTTGAGCCTCATTCGGTCTGGTTGGACCTCTTTTGGCCTCTCCGTACGGGTGATGAGATTTCCCCTCTCCACTTGTCCCCCTCCTACTCCCAAGCCAAAATTAGGCTCGGACGAGTAGCGTTTGGGCTGGACTTTTTATGGCACTGGTTGGGTATAGATCTCTCTTTTTGATAGGGGCCACATGACGTGGCTCACCTTGAAAAATATGCCCGTTATGATGAATAAGAGATGGCCCTTCCCTGGGAGATCGGATCACCGCACCGCCTCCTGTTCAAGCATTGCGCATTTTGCGTCCTTTTATCTCCGGGGTTTAGGGTTTTGCCTCTCTTTATATTTGTTGGGGCTCCTGCATTGCTGATAGCAGCTCTGAAGAGCGGAGAATTGTTCCAGCCATCGGAACTAGGAGATCATTCCTGAGGCGGCGATTCGTCAGCTTCCTTCTCCTCCGGAGTTATCTGATTTAGAGCTTTCCCCTTCCTTCTTCCAGTTTTTTTTTTGCTTTATGGCGGACCAAAATCCAGTGGCCGAGAGTCAAGTGGGAGAACGGGCCTCGAGGACTTTTTTGGTGCCATCAGAACCACTTCACAGTGAGCTGGGGGAGGCTGAGGTGAAGCGGTTGGAGAATTGGTATGGGCTGCCATGGCGATTCAAGTTCCTCGCACCTGAGCCTCACGAATCTAGTCTGGTCGCTCGTTCTGGCCTCTTCTATTCTTTCCTCCTGGCCTGGAAGTGCGGCTTTCGGCTGCCCCTCCATCCCTTTGTTGCCGAGTTGCTTCGGTTCTACTGGCTGGCACCTGTCCAGTTGGTCTCCAACTCTTACACCCTCATCTTCTCCTTCATCTTCCTATGTGGCAAGAGAGGGGTGCACACCACGTTGGATCTCTTCCACTATTTTTTTGAGTTGAAGGATAATCCTTTTGCCGGGAAGGGCTTCTTCTTTATTCAGGCGACACATGGAAGGAGTTGTGTGTCCCTTTCTGTGAATGATTCCTCTCACAAGGGGTGGAAGAACCAATATTTTTGGGTGGGTCCATCGGCGGTCGGCGTGGTCTGGGATTTTCCGACGGTGCCCAACTTTCACACGAACATCCCTTCGAAGCAAACAGAGGTCTCTCCGGAGGTGGAGAGGGATGCTGCTATCCTTCAGCGGGACCGCCTGGGGACTGCTGAGTTGGTGACTCCTTCTAACATCGAGGAGTATCTTTCTCGACTGCTGTTGCCGACGGGTAAGGTTCTCAGGGACTTGTCCTCTTTCAAGCAAATATTTTCTTCTTCTCAATTTGCTCTTCTTTGCGCAGATCTGCGGCGAGCGGCCGAAGAGGATGAGGAGGAGGCACCGTCGGTCGAGCTGGAGGTTATCAATGTGGATGATACGTCGGTTTCGAGCGATCTCCTAGCCTCGGAGGGCTCATCTCGCACCCGGGAAAAGGGCAAGGGGGTCGCCCGAGACGATGCTTCTGAACGCCGAGGGGTCAAGCGGAAGGATCCCATGGTGAAGTTGTTGCGGTATTGGATGCAGGCTCTGCCTGCTGAGAAGAAACGGGCGAGGAAGGCGGAGATCATCCGCCCGGTTGATGAGGTTC
Source organism: Amorphophallus konjac (assembly GCA_022559845.1). NCBI lineage: Eukaryota > Viridiplantae > Streptophyta > Magnoliopsida > Alismatales > Araceae > Amorphophallus > Amorphophallus konjac. Next base: position 200,803,523 of record CM040120.1, on the reverse strand, counting down.
CCCTTTTGCCTCCTCCTTCTGCGGTGCAAGAGGGGGAAAATGATGAAGGGATCGCGGTTGATGCTAGGACTCCGAGCGAAGTAGAGGGGCCACCGGATGAGGGAGTCCGGCCCAAGCCGGTTGAGGCTGGAGGGTCGCAGGGGGAAGCGACTCAATCGCAGCCGACCGAGGCCGGGGAGGTTCATGACGGGGCCGCTCATCCCGAGCCGACCGATGGCGCCCCTGAGATGGGGTTGCTCGGGGGAGGTGCCCCAATCCCGGCTGCTCTGGAGAGGACTCCCTTTCCCCCGACCAGTGCCTTCAGCGTTTGCGCCTCCCTATACCAGAGGTGCCACTCTGTAGCTTCAGGGGTCATACGAGAGAAACTTCAGAGGTGTCCCCCCTCCACGCTTTTCGTACAACTCATGGAAGGCAGCCTGATCTTGGCCTTGCTCGGGGCTGAGGCAATAGGCACGTATGCTCGGGTGGAGTCGGAGCGGGAGGCTCTCTCGTGGGCCCATGGTGCGCTCGATCGGAAGGTCGAGCGTCTGACCCTTGTTGGCACTCAAAATATAATCCCTTGGCAACCAAGCCGCAAAGATGAATAATACGGCCCACTGAAGCACAGAAGCCGATGAAGATCAACTTATCAAAGAACCCCTCAAGCTGACGGAGCCCCGAGCCACCTTGAAGGGAACACCGGGGACTTTACCTCAGGAGAGTCGAAGTAAACCCGCAACCGACCGGCAGCGCGATCAAGCCTGCCCAATGATCCGGCATCAACTTCGTCATGCCGCTACCCCACATCTGTCGCCCGACCAAGGACGACGGTCTACCTTACGGCTCTCCTAAGGAGGAAGAATGTCCTCGGCCATCCGCAACAAGGGGCCGGAGGTTCTGTCAGCAGAAGACCCCGATAACCCGACACGGGTTTGACTTCTCGCCATAGTGGGCCCGTTAGTGGCCGATTGATCACCGTTCAAGGTGGAATTGTCCGGGACGCAACACCATCCTGCAAAGAAGCTTCGAGCACGGATCTGTCTCAACCAGGAGCACAAATCGTAGTGCCGAAGGCCGTACCACCAGGACTTCTGTGTGCTCGGATCAGACACACGAGGAAGTCTGATCAAGGCCGTTTGTCGTGTCGAGAGTTTCCTCGACTCCACATCAAGGTTTTTCAAGGACCAAGGTGAGAGGAATATTCAACGGGAGCTTCCGGAATCATCTCCGGACCCACCGGACCGGCGGCGCCTACTAAACAAGTTAAAACGGCGCCGTTAAACTGGCGCCGTCTAACCGGCGCGCCAATCACAATGGGGGAATCGTTCCCCGGCGCCGTCGAACCGGCGTGCAAAAAGCCAACCGGGACCTTTTCCGGTGCCACCAAATCCGGCGCGCCCCCCTCCCGGGGCGCCGGATTACAAAATGCTCTATATATGTCTGCCTTCGGCCAGAGAGGGGGGATCAAAGAGAAAAAAGAAGGGAGAGGCGGAATCGAAAGAAAAAAAGAAAAGAGAATTAGAAAGAAAGGGGAGAGGTCCAAGGAGAAGAGGTCGAGGGTTCTTCAATCTGAAGAAACCTCCGTTCGAGTCTCTCGGCGGCCGCCGCTCTGCTCCATCCGAGCCTCCCAGAATCGGAGAAGGAGAGCATTTGTCTCTTGTCTACCTAGGTGGGTCTCCGTGGTTTCTTCCGGTTGAGTCCCCTATTCTTCTTTGATTTTCTTCCCCTGATACAATGTAAGTGAGGGAGGGGAGGGGCGATGATATGAGCCTGGTTTTCCCCCTCCTTCTCACCATTTTTGCGATCCCCTATATCGCACTCTGTAATTTTCCCTTTCCATCATCAATGGAAACGGTGGCTGCGTGACAACGCTGACACCGAAATGACAGTTGCGTGCCTCCCTTTCTTGTGTTCATATGTTGAATGGATGTATGCATCGTCTGTTTCCTCCATTCACGGATTGAATGAAGGTATCATTTATTTCATCTTATGCTCCCTCACAGTCGGTGAAATGGCACCGTGTGACAACGCCGGTGCCGTGGAGGGTGATGTTATTATGAGCATGCCTCTCCAATGATTTGTGTGCAGAATGAGGGGGAAGGAGTGTGCACGGCGCCGTGATCATCCCTCCCGTCTGCCTCCATTCTTCTCTCTCTCTCCGTCTGTGTTTACCGGATTTTGCCTCTCGGCCAGGGATATGCCCTTGGGCTATACGAATTGCTTCCCCCCTCCCCGGGGTTTCTTCTTTTATTATTCCGATGCGATGATCGAGTTCTGCATTATGCGTGTTACGAGCCTCGCGGTCAGGGACACACTCGTGTGTGTATCTCTGCCCACTCCCGTCTAGGGATTAAATCTTCTGCCTTCCCCATGCCTTCCTCACAGGCCAGAGGGAAGGAGAGGACCGTCTCTGTGCCGAGCCCCTGTTGGCTGTTTTGTGAGCATAGTATGTACAACCCTTCCCCCAGGTCTCCGTGCTAACCAGATAATGCATAAGTATCAACTCACTTAGCCCACAGGTTTCACCGTCTCGCGTTACTCTCTCTCTGCTCCGCTCGCATCTTAACAGGGGTATGCTCTGTAGCATCACTCCAGTGCCCGGGGAGGGGGACATTCCCCCCAAATCTTCTCCACCAATCTTTTGGCCGACAGAGGACTCGTCCATCGATGATGAATGTCCCTGCTGACTGTCGGGTGTACAGCAATGGGGCTAAGCCCTACAGCTCAAAATCCACAGTCCGTAATGGACTTTGTGGTGGCCGTGGGTTGTGTTCCCCTGGTAGGCTAGCCCTCGGGGATTCCTTCTCTGCATCGGTCGTCCCGATCCGAGTGGTGTGGTGACTCGGGTTGCGTGCCCCTCGTAGGCTAGCCCTCGGGGTCTTTGCTCCCACATTGAGTCACCTCATTCACTCACTGTTACCCACGGATTTGGTGCCCCTAGCAGGTTTGACCTCGGGGTTTTTCCTCTCCGTTCGGGTTTTTGCCGGCCGCCGTTGTGCCACCCGGCTCTTAGGGGTTGCTCCACTACGTGAGTAATCCCCGCTTCTCCCCGATAAATCCTCCGGGATGGGGAGATGCTGCCGAAATTTCGGCTCGAACGAGTATAACTCGGAATGATCGCCGCGCTCGAGTACGAACCTCGCGCGGGCCCATGACTCGGCTCCCGGATGCCCTGGGATCGACCCTGTGAAATAATAGCTCAAATAAACTCTCAAAGTTTTCCAAAGTATTTCAATAAACCCAAGAAAAAATGAACACATTCTCGTTTTAAGTTAAACTGGCGCCATTCGTTTACGGCGCGGCCTAAATGGCGCGCTCTAAAACGGCGCGCTCTCCACGGTGCGCCCTCCCCGGTGCACCTCTCCCCGGCGTGCCCAATCAGGGCTGCGCCGTTTTAAACCTCTTTCTTTACCTACGGTTCTGGCGCCGTTTTAAGCCATTTACCTACGTTTCAGGGCGCCGTTTCAAGCGTTTTAGCCCCTTCCTTCGCATGCACTGCACCAGTTTCGTTCCGAATCGTGTCGTCGCGTCATTCCAACCCTTTTCCCGCTCATGGGATGATTTCTTATGCTAATCATAGAAGGACACAAGCTCCTCGACCAAATAAACTGAATAAAATTAGCATGTCCAAGCATTCATATCGCATTAATGTATGCCTAAATATGTGCATCCTTGGTATATCAAATAATATTGCCAGAAGGTCAGGTTACGCCTGATTGGAAGCCTTGTTACGCGTGAAGGTGGCCTTCGAGCCTAAGTCCTCCGCCATGTACCAGGGTCCACCCCAATAAATCGTGTGTAGTCAATCGCAGCATCTTGCATGATCACTCGCGTGCTCTGTATCCTTTATTCTGGATTTGACAGCCCGCTATCTCGACAATTAATCAAAGGTGTTCCCTCCTCGTGGGGGATGTAATTAACGCCATAACCTTTATGGTATGGCGGACTGCTGGTCCCGACCGAACCTCACATTCGCCCGACATGGGTCAGAATGAGCGCACAATAAAATCGTCACTCATGTGACTGGCACGCCCGCGTCGTCAATCGGTCAGTTGACTACTAGTTAGTCAAATGGTTGATCGATACGTGAAATAAGACGCGTATATATGTACATATACACATATATACACGAAATAAGGTAAGAACGACAAGATGGTCGGATAAAAAAATGTCGCAAACAAGTCTGGCACGCCCGGTGGGACCAGTGTCACCTTTCATCTCTTTGTCGAGATATTCGGGCTTTGAAGCCCTCTCCAAGGCTACTGATTATTTCCCTGTGTGTCTTTGTAGGCAGATCAATGACGATCCACGGGATAACTGGCGTCGATTTCGATCATTCGATCGTTGCGGGACACGCGCAAGGGTACCTGGCGGTACCCATGGAATTCGGCAGCTTCCCTGCCGCTGTAGGCTTCCCCAACTTTTTGGGGTTAGCCTTCGTCGATATCCTGGAGGTCGAAGTCCCAGAACCTGCCGAGGAAGTCGCGGAGAAGATGGAGCCTCTAAAGGTTCCCTGCTGCGAAGACTTGCCTGAAAGCCCGGCCCCGGCCGCTAGCTGCTTGGTGCACCACGTCATACGTGGGACCCACCCCAGTGTCATCAACAAGCACCCTGGAGGACGCCAGCGTCGCCAGGTCCGCCAGAAGGCTGCTGCAATCACCGGAACCCTATCGCAGTCCAGGAAATCTATGCTTGTTGGAGGCATGCGTGTCTTCCTTGACAGACGCACGGCCCGGGTGACCCCAGACCGAGTCATCCCCAACATCCCTGTCCGCAATATCTATCAAGCCCTCGCTGGAAGGAGGGCAGAAAGAGAAGAAGCCGGCCCCTATGGCCAAGGAAGCTCGGCACTCAAGTCGAAAAAGTTCAAACAGGTGTGGGTTCCCAAGCGGACCCGACCTGCCTACCATCTAACCCCCATCCGCCGCCGTCCTATGAACGACGAGGCGGGAGTGAGAAGAGAAAGGGGCTTGCCCCCGAAGAATGAAGAAGAAGTGGTTGGGGATCCTCCGCGCCGTAGAAGTTTCCGGGCTGCTGCCCGCCAAGCCAACGTCCCAGTCACGGGACGAAGATTCCAACATCCGGCCGACAGAGCTCGGCTGGCCTATATCCCTCCTGCCGGAGGTCGACAACTATCCCCCGTACTCTATCAAGAGCAGGGTCAAGAGGAGGTAACTTGTCTGATCAGGAACTACTTTCGAGGGCTGGGCAACCCCTCACTGGGTCAGCAGCGACTAATGCAGACAGTCGCCACTGACGAAGACTACTTCCCGTCAGTGGCGGATGAAGAAGATATGGAAGATAGGATGATGGTGTCGTCAGTCGACGACAATGGGTACAACGACGGTTTCAAGATCGAAGCCGATGAAGCCTTCCACGAGCGGGAAGAAGAAAGAAGTGTTTTTGTGTTCAAGAGGCTGACCTTTCCGCAACAAGACAGATGGAGGGTCCATCGACAGAGAAGAAGGATGCAGGTCTTTGCTTGCAACATGGCTGGTATATCCAGCCGATATGGGGAGCTTCCTGAAGTCTCCCAAGAACTGGCTCAATTGGCCGTACGGCCCGGGCCAGCTACCCGCAGAACAGAAGCGGCAAGAGAGCTTCTGGCGACCATGAGAGGGAAACAACCCCGAGTCTATCCCCGCTGGGATGATAAGGCCCCCGTCTTGACCGCTAATGTGGTGACGACGGAAGAAGAAGACGACGTCCTCCTCGACATCCTGCCTGAGGGTGCGTCCGGGGAAACGACAGAGGGTATCCCCACCACTATAGATCCATCAGTTCTGATGCTGCTGCAAAAATATCAACGGGAGATAGATTCTCTGAAGAAACAGCTGATAGAAAAGACTGAGCATTCATCAGCTTCTAAACCACCCGAAGTCCAGGGTGAATCATCCCGGGGAGCGGTTCGTCGTGACGACCCTCCACCGCTCTATACACTATCCCAGCCATCAGAGCCAAGCATGGCGACAGCGCAACAGTGGCCACCACAGCCTCAGCCGTTGCTACCTCCGGTGCTCCCCCAGGCGCATCCGACACCCCCGCTGCTGCATCCTCCACAGGCGACCACCCTGGTCACCCCATACCTTCAGCCAGCGCACTTCTATCCGGAGCCAGTCGACCCCACGGTTGTGAACCAGATGATGGTGGAAAGGATGATCGAGCTAAAGCTTGCAGAGAAGAGTGAAGGCGACTACGTTGCATTCGATGCCTATCGGGTGCCCTACCCGCAACACCATGCGGCTAAACGGCTTCCCCCAGGGGTCAACAAGCCGCCCAAATTTGACAAATTCAACGGGAAGGGGTCCCCTAAAGAGCATATTGCATATTATATGACCGTTATGGGTGATCTGGCCACCGACGAGTCATATTTGCTGAAGTTCTTCGGGTCCTCGCTGACGGGGCTCGCATTTGAATGGTACTCCAGCCTCTCGGCCGGGTCAATTAATGATTGGTCGGATATGTAGAGAAAATTCAGAGAAAGATTCCATGTCACAGAGAGGGAGGTCACAGTGGCCGAACTCTACTCAACAAAACAAAGGGCGGATGAGACAGCCCTTGATTACATCAAGAGGTGGAGGAACCTCGGAATGAGGTGCAAGCGGCCCCCGCATCAGGAGGACGCTGTGCAAATATGTAAACAAAACCTCAGGAGGGAGGTCCTGGAAAAGATGATTGGTATGGAAATACGGTCGTTCGACCGGCTGAATAATGTGGTGGCTGAGGTGGAGGCTTTTCTAGCCAAGCCTGTCCCGGCGTCCGCCGCCAGCACAGCCCAGAAAGGCAAGGCCGCGGAACGGCGCCCCACACCTAAAGAAGCGAATGCGCTTGATATCAAGGCGTTCGAACAACAAAAGGAGAAAGGCAAGAAAGCGGCTCCCCCGCAACCTGCGAAAGCTCCAGATGATAAAGAAGGTCCTTCGCTGAGGGACAAAATGAAGAAAGCTTATTCCTTTCCAAAAGACAAGACCCGAGTCCTGTTCGACTGGGTAACAGAATACAACATGGTCACTCTGCCCGAGCCAAGGAGGCCGGAGGACCTGAAAAGAAAAGACAGTCCAAGATTCTGCCCCTACCACCAGATGTTGGGACATCCAATCGAAGACTGTTACGTTTTCAAAGACGTCATCGAAGGGATGGTGAAGAAGAATGAGATAGAGTTGGGAGAGTACAAAGTAGACCCTCCTCAGCCACATGAACCCCCTTTAAGGAGGGCAGCAGTCAACATGGTCTCCCTCTACCAGGCACTGCCTGAGGAGATCTCTGAAGCAAGCACACGGAACACCTATGAAATCCATTTCCTGGAACCCGTAAAAGAACAACAGGGGTGGCAGCGGATCCCTGTGAAGCACAAGAAGAAGAGGGCACCCCGCCCGAAAGAGGGGGCACATATCCGTGGCATTACACCCCGGCCTGCTACGCCAGTGGTAGCACCCGTATGGGTCACTCCACCTACAGCTGTCAGAATACATACACCTAACAGGAGGAGACAAACTCCGCTGCCAGTAATCAAGGAAACCAATCCTGGAGTCCTTCGACTGCAACACTTAATTGAAGGGCTAGATGAATATGTGCAGCCCGAACTGAAACCTCTGCTGGTACGGGACCACGTCCCATGGCAAGAGCTGGAGCAACTCTCACTCAAGCAAGGGGAGGAAGCTGAAGCAGCACCACCTCAAGAGAGCAACCTGTTCTGGGGGCAGCACCTGCAGAAACAAAAAGAAGAAAAAGCAAAAGAAGAAGAAAAGAAAGGCCGCTGGGGCCCATAAAACACAGGTCGTCTCCTGCAATACCCTGTCAGCACTCTTCAACCTACCCGGAGAAGAGGAAGAAGAAGAAATTTGCTTCACACCCCATACTGGGGGAGGCAAGGCCGAGGCCGCAACTGCTGCGCATGCCACTCGGTCAGGCCGAAAATGGGGGCGCCAGCCACCACCCAATCACAACATTATGTTCAGAGGGGAGCAACCCTACAAGACGCCTCCGCCGGAAGTTAAGGGAGCCCAAATCCCTCCTCCGTCAGGCCTAAACAACAAGAGTGGGGGCAAGGCAGTCCCTTCATTCCTTGAGTTTATGAAGATGTCAAAAGGGAAGCAGCCCTGCCAAGATGCTAACCCTACACCCGAGGTCATTCACCCGCAGCCAGCGCAATCTACTGAGGATGCAAATGCAGATGGAGCTTGCCCTACAGCAGCTAATAAAGAAGACCCGACAGCCGGTGTCAGCCAAGAGGGTGCCGAGTCCGAGGAAGATGAAGCAGGCCCGTCTGGACCCACAAATCAAAACCTCCCCAAGCCCAGATGGGCTGAAGAGATGAAGCTCTCCAATGTCCGGGCTGGAAGCCGAATAATGAAGTTGCACAAGAAGCTTCCCGCTCGATTTACGATCTGGGAAATTCTCTCTTTGAGTGAAGAGACTCGACAGGCGATCATCACTGCTCTGCAGACGCTTGCTCATTTTGAAGCCTGCATAGCTAAGGCTATACCAGAAGCCAGTATGACCTTCTCTCCAGAAGACATGCTACTGCCTACTGCCAGCCACAACAGGCCGCTATATATGAAAGGGCACCTGAATGGAAGAGAACTGAACCAGATTCTGGTCGATCCTGGTGCAGCAGTCAACATCCTGCCATATAGAATATACGAGAGGTACCACTTTAATGTGCATCTCGAGAAAGTCGGGGATATGCGTATCGTTGGCTTCAACCAAAAATGTGAAGTATCTATGGGAGTGGCAGAGTTCACACTAACCCTGGCAGATTTCACTACAACGGTGCAGTTTCATGTCATTGACTCTCGCACCTCCTACAAAGCACTGCTCGGCCGCCCATGGCTGCATGAAAATATGGTGGTGCCCTCCACGCTCCACCAGTGCATCAAATATAGCCTCCAGGGGAAGGAGGAGAGAATATTTGCTGATATCCACCCATTCGAGGTGTTTGAATGTCACTTGGCGGACGCCAACCTATATACGGGGTCTCCCCGGAAGGTTTCTGAACCTGAAGCCCCCGTAGGGGCGTCGAAGAATAGATAGGGTGACGGTTGGTATCCACCACCGCCGCGCGGATATGTCAAGCCGAAGGTGGTCTCCCACATCACGGCTTCTGGAAATGTCGGCAGGGTGACACCCCCAGCATTATACCCCAAAGCTAAGGAAGTACAGGTCGATCGTCAGCACGACTGCATCGGAGTCCCGGCCAGCCTCACCAAGCCAGTTTCCGGCCTCAACGATCCCACTGTCGAACCTTTCAAAGCCTGGGAGGTGACACAGGAAGATGGGCCCAGCAGCTTGTTCTATACAGCTGAGGAGCATCCCGCTCAGGAAGACACGGACTGCAGCCTCCCTGAGGATCTAGCCAACCCGCGGGTTCCTGTTCAGGGCCTGGCATTTACAACTGATCGAATGGCCAGGATGTTTCAAAAGCAACACATCCCTCCCGATCAGTTTCAAAAATGCAAGGAAGCTTTCCAGAAGATGTGGTATCCTACAAATCTGGATAAGGAAATGAGACGTGTCTCTCAACATCCAGGGTTGGGCTTCACCCTGGAATAATATTATTACAGTGGGCGGTACGAGGTGGATACTATCTCCACCTTCTATCCTACTGAAGATAGCCCTCTGAGGGCAACCTTTGATGAGTATCCGGCGGAAGCCGAATATCTTGAACTCGCTCAGTCCCGAAATCAAGGAGCAGAAACCTCGGCCCCTTGCCGATGCTGGGAGCAAGTTCATCCTGAAGAAGAGGCCTTTCAAGCCGAATTTGATACGGATAGCAGCAGCGAAGCCGAAGACATTCAAGAAGTAGGAGTCTCTCCCTCTATAGGGGTCCCACTAATGACAACTTCAACACCCTTTCTGCCAATCAGGGAGGCCTTGGTCAACTCCAATCAAGGGGAGCCAGTAACCAGAGAAGAAAAAGCCACTTCTGTGGAAGATACAATTGTCCCAGAAGGCGAAACTTCCTCAACTTCTGCTGCAAAATCAGCATACTGTCTGGGCCTGGCAGTGAACGGTTACCAGCCTGTCATGGCTGTAATCTCATCTGCAAACACCAAGGCTGCCCTTTCATCCTTGGAAGTTGCAACGGTAATGGATCTGCTAATAGAACAATCCACCTAGCCGCTAGCACAAGAGATCAAGAAACCTCAGGAAGCTCTGGCGGTGTCTGACGAGGAAGTCGAAGTACTCGACCCTCAAGATGGTATTCCAGACTTCGTTGACCTCCAACCGGCACCTCCAGAGATAGAAGACGGAGGCCAAGCCACAGTCGATGAACTGATAGAAGTCAACCTGGGAAATGAGAAGGACCCTAGGCCTACCTTCCTCAGTGCCCAACTGTCCCCAGAAGAACGGGAGCTGTACATTCAACTACTGCTAGAATACCGAGATTGCTTCACCTGGACTTATAAAGAGATGTCAGGTCTAAGCCCCGCTGTCTCACAACATGAGCTGGCAATCAACCCTGAAGCCGAGCCGGTGACGCAACCACCGCGGCGCATGAGGCCAGAGCTCATCACCCAAATTTGTGCTGAAGTCGACAAGCTCATTGACGTGGGATTTGTTGAAGAAAACCAGTACACCACATGGCTGGCGAATATCGTCCCCGTGAAAAAGAAGAATGGACAGATCCGGATATGTGTCGACTTCCGAGATCTAAATAAAGCCTGCCCCAAAGATGACTTCCCGGTGCCAATAACCGAGGTCATGATCGATGCTACAACCGGCCATGAAGCCCTGTCATTCATGGATGGGTCTTCCGGCTACAATCAAATTTGGATTGCGGAGCATGACCGAGTCCATACTGCTTTCCGAACTCCTAAAGGCATTTATCATTACAAGAGAATGCCGTTCGGACTAAAGAATGCTGGAGCAACCTATCAGCGCGCAATGACCAAAATCTTTGATGAATTGCTCTACCACAAGGTAGAGTGCTACATAGATGACCTGGTGGTCAAAACCAGAAGAAAAGAAGATCATCTGCAAGACCTCCGGATTGTTTTTCAGAGGCTGAGGCAGCACGAGCTAAAAATGAATCCTATGAAATGTGCGTTCGGAGTGTCGAGCGGAAAATTCTTGGGCTCCATTGTCCGATATCGGGGAATCGAGATAGACCCCGCAAAGATCAAGGCGATTCAGGGGTTACCTCCGCCAAGGAACATCTCCGAGCTGAGATCGCTACAGGGCTATTTGGCTTATATCCGGCGTTTCACTTCCAATTTTTCAGGGCGGTGTCAGCCTTTTCACAAGTTGATGATGAAAGATGTCCCCTTTTATTGGGATGAAGATTGCCAGGCAGCCTTCGACAAGCTAAAAGACTACCTGAAAACCCCTCCAGTGTTGGGCGCACCGGTGAAAGGGCGACCATTGATACTGTATATAGCAGCTACACACAATTCTCTGGGGGCAATGCTGGCCCAGAATAATGAAGAAGGGAAAGAACAAGCCCTCTATTACCTCAGTCGGAGACTGGTCAGAACTGAAGAGAAATATACCTATATTGAGAAGATCTGTCTGGCGCTGGTCTTCGCAGTTAAAAAGCTCCGACACTATATGTTGTCGCATGAAATCAGCTTGGTATCCAAAGAGGATCCCCTGAAGTACATTATGTCTCAACCGGCCCTCAAAGGCCGCCTGGGCAAATGGGCGGTAATCCTTATGGAGTTTGATATCTCCTACGTGCCGCGCAAGGCCGTCAAGGACCAAGCTATTGCAGACTTCTTCGCTGAGCACCCAGTGCCCGGGGATCGCTCGTTGGAGCCGGAGCTTCCTGAAGATGAAACCCTAGAAGCCGTGCAAGTACAGCCCTCCTTATGGCAACTATACTTTGATGGCGCTTCCAGAATTGACACCTCTGCCACCGGGTCAGCCAGGGTCAGAGCAGGAGCAGGCATAGTCCTAAAATCCCCAGAAGGAGAAGTGGTATATACATCATGTTCCATAAACAAGCAATGCACAAACAATGAAGCAGAATATGAAGCCCTGATAATCGGGTTACAAATTGCTCTGTCCATGGGAATTCAGATGCTGGAAGCATTCGGAGACTCCATGCTAGTTATAAGACAGTTGGAAGGAGAGTTCGAGGTGCGAAAGCAAGAGCTCCTCCCCTATCACCAGTTGGCAACTCGCCTGATGTCAAGATTTTACTTCATCAGCATCAAGCACGTCAACCGAGGCCAGAATGCTCAGGCGGATGCCCTCGCTAAGCTGGCTAGTTCATTGGCAGTCCCGCCAGACACAAGCCTGAATGTAATAGTGATCAACCACCGATAGGTCCCCAGCGTGACAGAGGTCCCGACCGACGAACAAGAAATGGAAGTAGCAGTCTTCGAAGGGGTTCAGCAGCCCGATTGGCGAGAGCATCTCCTGCGCTGGTTTCAACACCAGCAACTTCCAAAAGAAAAGGAACAGAGAATGAAGCTCCTAAGGATCAAGGATTCTTACGAGATGAGAAGCGGGACCTTGTTCCGAATTATGGCAGATGCCCGAAGGAAAGTCCTACTCCGTTGCTTGTCTTCAGCAGAAGCAGGACAGGTGATGCAGGAAGTCCATGCAGGATCAGCTGGAGCACACCAGGCTGGCTCGAAAATGAAAATTGAGATAAAGAAGCTGGGTTACTATTGGCCCACTATATTTGATGATTGCTGCAAGTTCGCCAAAGCTTGTCAGAAATGTCAAGAACATGCTAATGTGGCAAGGAGACCTCCAGTGCCACTGCATCCCACCCTGCCGAGCTGGCCATTTGTTCAGTGGGGCACGGACGTGGTAGGGCCACTGCCAGCATCTTCATCAGGGTGCAAATACATCTTAGCAGCTACAGACTACTTCTCCAGATGGGCAGAAGCAGTAGCACTAAGAGATGTGACGGGAGAACTAGTTGCAAGATTCTTCCGGCAGAATGTAATATTTCGGTTCGGGATCCCCAGCCGAATCATCTCTGACAATGGCAGCCATTTTAGAAATCAGAAGATTTATCGGCTGGCCGACAAATACAAAATCGACTGGAGGACATCTTCCCCCTACAACCCTCAGGCCAACGGACTCGCAGAAGCCTTTAACAAGACACTGTGCACGTTGCTGGCAAAGACTGTCAAGTCTAATAAAAAAGATTGGGAGGAAAGGATGTACGAAGCACTTTGGGCCTATCGTACTGTCTACAAGACCCCAACTGGCTGTTCCCCCTTCTCCCTTGTCTACGGGTCAGAAGCTGTGGTGCCAATCGAGCTTGAGGTTCCTTCATTGCGAGTTGCCATCCAGCACGGACTAGTCAATGGTGAACAGACCAATGCAGAAAGAAGATTGGAAGAGCTCATTGAGCTCGAAGGAAAACGCCTCCGGGCGCAGCAAAACATCCAGCTCTACCAAGCTCGCATGGCCCGTGCTTTTGACAAGCTAGTCAAGGGTCGAGAATTCAAGAAAGGAGACCTGGTAATGGTCAAAAGAAAAGAAGTGATGGCCTCCAACCCCAAAGGGAAGCTGGTTGAAAACTGGGTCGGGCCGTATATTGTCCGCCGAGTATATGAAGGGGGCGCCTACGTCCTGGTAGACCACAAAGGGGTTATCCAGTTCTCCCCCCTCAACGGAAAACATATGAAGCTGTATCATGCAGCACAACCAATAATCCCCTAGTGATCGGTCGGGATACTTTCCTTGGTTAGCGGCATTCCGCCCTAATCAAGCCACCTTCCCTTGGTTAGCGGCATTCCGCCCTAATCAAGCTACCGTCTCCTTGGTTAGTGGCATTCCGCCCTAATCAAGCCACCTTTCCTTGGTTAGCGGCATCCCGCCCTAATCAAGCTACCGTCTCCTTGGTTAGCGACATTCCGCCCTAATCAAGCCACCTTTCCTTGGTTAGCGGCATCCCGCCCTAATCAAGCTACCGTCTCCTTGGTTAGCGGCATTCTGCCCTAATCAAGCCACCTTTCCTTGGTTAGCGGCATTCCGCCCTAATCAAGCCACCTTTCCTTGGTTAGTGGCATTCCGCCCTAATCAAGCTACCTTTCCTTGGTTAGCGGCATTCCGCCCTAATCAAGCTACCGTCTCCTTGGTTAGCGGCATTCCGCCCTAATCAAGCCACCTTTCCTTGGTTAGCGGCATTCCGCCCTAATCAAGCTACCTTTCCTTGGTTAGCGGCATTCGCCCTAATCAAGCCACCTTTCCTTGGTTAGTGGCATTCCGCCCTAATCAAGCTACCTTTCCTTGGTTAGCGGCATTCCGCCCTAATCAAGCTACCTTTCCTTGGTTAGCGGCATTCCGCCCTAATCAAGCCACCTTTCCTTGGTTAGCGGCATTCCGCCCTAATCAAGCTACCTTTCCTTGGTTAGCGGCATTCCGCCCTAATCAAGCTACTGTCTCCTTGGTTAGCGGCATTCCGCCCTAATCAAGCTACCTTTCCTTGGTTAGCAGCATTCCGCCCTAATCAAGCCACCTTTCCTTGGTTAGCGACATTCCGCCCTAATCAAGCTACCGTCTCCTTGGTTAGCGGCATTCCGCCCTAACCGAGCTACCTTTCCTTGATTAGCGGCATTCCGCCCTAATCGAGCTACCTTCCCTTGGTTAGCGGCATTCCGCCTTGATCAAGCTACTTTTCATCGGTCAGTGGCACTCTGCCCTGATCGAGCTACCCTCTCCTTGGCTAGTGGCATTCCGCTCTAATCAAGCTACCTCTCCTTGGTTAGCGGCATTTCGCCCTGATCAAGCTACCCTCCCTCGGCTCGCATTCCGAATAAAAAGAAAAGAAAGAAGGAAAAAGGAAAAATGGGGTTAAAAATAGAGATACCCCGCCAGACTTGCTCCTATATCAGGTCAAGTGTAAAAATGGCTATAACCCAGCTGTGGCGAAAACCTGGAAGGGCGCTGCGGGCAAAATCGGGTACCCCGCCACGTGAAAACCTGAAAGGGCGTGTGGGCAAAAGCAAGAGGGGGCTGGCTTTGGCGAAAACCCGAAAGGGCGCTTAAGTCAGTAAAGTGTTAACTTCCAAATTCCTCTCCTATTCTCCACCTAATAAACTCCGAAAGGGACAATTATCAAAGTCCCACCGGTAATCCTTTAACAAACCCTTTTCGACCCTCGTCATCATCGGCGAGATCGGTCGATCTCTACCCCCAACTCAGGCCTTACGTCCCTGTTGACAATCCCATCCTTGTTTCGACAGTAACCCATGCCGGTAAATAAACCCACATTCGACCCCCGCCATCATCGGCGAGACCGGTCAATCTTTACCCATAACTCGGATCTTACATCCTTGTTAATAAACCATATCCCTTGCTTCGACATCTAGCCGGTGTCGACGAACTTAAACAGGATTCGAGCCTTGTCATCATCGACAAGGCCAGCCAACATTCTCGCGGTCGAGTTCTTCCGCATCCCGAATTCAAAAAAAAAAGAGAGAAAAGAAAGGAAAAAGGAAAAATGGGGTTAAAAATAGAGATACCCCGCCGGACTTGTTCCTATATCAGGTCAGGTGCAAAAATGGCTATAACCCAGCTGTGGCGAAAACCCGAAAGGGCGTCGCAGGCAAAATCGGGTACCCCGCCGCGTGAAAACCTGAAAGGGCGCACGGGCAAAAGCAAGAGGGGGCTGGCCTTGGTGAAAACCCGAAAGGGCGCTTAGGTCAGTAATGTGAATAAAAAAATGAATGATGAATAGTGATGAACCATCCTCCGTCCTGAAGGCCATTTACGAGGTCGGGGCGAGGGTCTCCATCCGATATCCCACTTATACACGTCTAGTGTCTACCCTTTTCGACCCTTGTCATCATCGGAAAGATCGGTCGCTAACCTTTTCGACCCTTGCCATCATCGGCAAGATCGGCCGCTACCCTACCCGATTTTTGTCATCATCGGTAAGACCGTCTACCTTTTCGACCCTTGTCATCATCGGCAAGATCGGTCGCTACCCTTTTCGGTTTTTGTTACCATCGGCAAGTCCGCTAACCTT
Source organism: Amorphophallus konjac (assembly GCA_022559845.1). Lineage (NCBI taxonomy): Eukaryota > Viridiplantae > Streptophyta > Magnoliopsida > Alismatales > Araceae > Amorphophallus > Amorphophallus konjac. The sequence continues at coordinate 200,787,607 of CM040120.1, read as the reverse complement.
TTTCGACCCTTGTCATCATCGGCAAGATCGGTCGCTACCCTACCCGATTTTTGTCATCATCGGCAAGACCGTCTACCTTTTCGACCCTTGCCATCATCGGCAAGATCGGTCGCTACCCTACCCATTTTTTGTCATCATCGGCAAGACCGTCTACCTTTTCGACCCTTGTCATCATCGGCAAGATCGGTCGCTACCCTTTCCGGTTTTTGTCACCATCGGCAAGACCGCTAACCTTTTTCGACCCTTGTCATCATCGGCGAGATCGGTCGCTACCCTTCTGGTTTTTGTCATCATCGGCAAGACCATCTACCTTTTCGACCCTTGTCATCATCGGCAAGATCGGTCGCTACCCTATCCGGTTTTTGTCATCATCTGCAAGACCGTCTACCTTTTCGACCCTTGTCATCATCGGCAAGATCGGTCGCTAACCTTTTCGACCCTTGTCATCATCGGCAAGATCGGTCGCTACCCTACCCAGTTTTTGTCATCATCGGCAAGACCGTCTACCTTTTCGACCCTTGTCATCATCGGCGAGATCGGTCGCTACCCTTCCGGTTTTTGTCATCATCCGCAAGACCGTCTACCTTTTCGACCCTTGTCATCATCGGCAAGATCGGTCGCTACCCTATTCGGTTTTTGTCATCATCGGCAAGACCGTCTACCTTTCGACCCTTGTCATCATCGGCAAGATCGGTCGCTACCCTATCCAGTTTCTGTCATCATCGGCAAGATCGTCTACCCTTTTCGACCCTTGTCATCATCGGCAAGATCGGTCGCTGCCCCCTAACCTAGGCCTTCCACCCTCATCGAGCAGTAAAATAATTTTGCGACGGTATTCGACCCAGGTCGATGGTTATAACACACCTCGCGTCACCAGCAGCAAGGTTCGCTAGGTGCGTCTGCCTACGCTACCTATGTCCCACCCTGGCAAAGGTCATGTTCCGGGGACGGCCGCACCGCGGTGGAGCAAACACCTCACCCCTTCCCTGAAGGCGTGAGCGCTCTCCTGCGTCATTGGCACTCATCCCCAGGTTCGGGTGATCAGCCAGAAGAGAGAAGGGAGGAAAAGAAGTCGTGACCAAGACGACGAAAAGAGATGCTTTCATTTAATAAGAATTGGCGGAACACATGCTTTTGCCCAGGACATTCCCCAGGGGTACACAAGCTCTAAAGACAAAAAGGAGCAGAACTTCCAAAAGGAGAGGAAACAAAAAGCAAAAGCGAAGTTACGGCAAGGGACGCCGGAAGATATCTGCCAACTCCAAGAGGCCCAGTGAAGAGTGTCGGGTCAATTCTTGCAGCCGGGCCTCAGTAGCTGTCAGCTCTGATAACCTCTCGCCCAATGAGGCAAGTTGTCCTTCGGCCAGATCGAGACGTTCGCCTTCCTGAAGTTCGGCTTCGACCTCGGCAAGCTCAGCACGCAGCTCCGCCTCCCGTGCCCTGAGGAGCAGCTGGCGTTCTGAAATATCTGCGGCAGTGTTTCTCAGCTGTTCCGTGGTAGCCCTCAAAGAAGAAGCAACAGTGTGGCAATCTGCCCTCTCCAGCTTCACGACCGTCAGCTGATCAGAGACCTCGCGGCTCAGGAACTCCCGCCTATTGACGTGCTTTAACAGCATTACGACCCGCGGAGTCCAATCATCCATGGGGCAACCAAATGCTAATAGCGACCGGGAGAGGTGGTCCTCCAAGCTTCTCAACTGCACATAAGTCAGATCCGGAAAAGCTGACATGGCTCGCTGGAGATTATCCAGAGACTGCCACACCATGTCTCCAGAGAATTGTAGGCCAATGGCGAAGTCTCGGGAAGCTGAAAGTCCACTCTGCTATCTACATCGGCCCAGATATCGTCGGCCACCCCGAGGGACGTCGACGGCATAGCCTGCACAACGCTCACACCCGGCCTGACTATTGCGGCTACAGCAATTGCAGGGACCCCCATAATGGCAACTTCCTTGCCCGCCCTTTGGGGTGAGGCTACAGTAGCCGTATCGGCAACGGAAGGCGCTTGCTCCTCTTGAGTAGTCTCACCGGTCGCCAAAGGAGGAGAGCCCTCTATGACCGACAAGGTCTGAATGACATCGGCCTCGTCTGTAATAATTTCTCTGGCTTCTATATCCGGAAGACCACTTGGCAACAGCAATGATTCTGCACCGGTCGCCAAGGCTTGAACCCTTGCAACCTCGATCGGAGCGCTAACTTCGGCAGTCACGCCAAGCTCCTTTGAGACCGCTGCAGCAGCATAGGTCCGTGGAAGCCGCAGGGCAATTGGCCGTACAACAGGCGGGAAGGCTGACTGACCCACATCCGCGCCAGGAAGGGGTATGCGGATCATTATAGTTGGCGGTACCACCTCAGCCTACATTGCATGTGTGTACATCAGCCAGTTGGCTTGGAAATAAAAGAAGTGTTGCAGGCGGGAATCAAAATGCTTCCTACCTCAACCGGCACTATATTCAGGCCTCCAAGAGTCGCCCCTGAAGATTCTGGCCCTTCTCCTGCAGTCGGGTAGGATGGCCCGTGCTCGGCTCCCAATGGCCTCGGAAGGCTAAACGTTGGCAGGTCGCTCTCATAAGCTAAAGAAGCCCCGGCATCCTCAGCCTCGGTGTCCGCCATCAGGAACCCCTCGTCATCGCCGGAGCCGCCACCGTAATCAACCTGTTCAGAAGAGGATGACTCTTCTGCTTGTTCTCGAACCTCCAGTACCTGAGCGGGAACTAGGCTGCTAGGAGGAGGCCCTCTATCCAGAGCCTCCTCAGCGATCTCCACCTCGGGAGCATCCGTTGGCAGAATATCTAAGGGCTGGTCCCTCGGAAGCCCTCGCTCTCCGATGACAGCCCCTACAGAGGCACCGACCTCAGGGAGCAGCGTGGGTCGAACATCGACTGGAATGGAAAGACAATAAACAGTCAAGACCCGACTGAAACCACAACATGCCGTTAAGCTCTATAGGCATGCTGCAAATTACCTTCCATGTCTCGATGAGGTGTCAGTGAAGGCAAGTCACCCTCAGCCGAGGCCGAGGGGGCTTCCTCCTCCCTCTCATCAGCAGCAGCTCCGGTTGCCGCCTCCAGCCCAACAGCGGCGGAGGTAGTGCCAGCAGCCACTAAAAGGAAGGATGATCAGCCAGGGCGGGGGGAAATAAACAAACAAGCCATGCAAGAATAAGAAGTCACCTTCGCCCTCGGGCCTTTGCGTCCAGGCGACCTCAAATTCAGAGAATGATGGAACCCGAGGAAGGGGAACCGTAGACTCCTCTTCAGCAGCCTTCCTCCGACGTGCCCGAGTAGCACGGGACTCTGCCCTCTTGGCTTTCTTGGCCCTACTGATGGCCTCCCTGACCTGGGACCTGGTCCGCTTCCGCGAGTCCCCAGGGGGTAATGGTGTCATGGTCGGAGCCGGCTCCGAAATATTAAAATATGAAGGCTTCTGCGCCTTAGATATCAACTCCCTGCAGTGTCGGGTCGCTTCCATAGAAAGGCGAGCTGCAAAAACACATAAGTAAGAAGATGCACACTGAATATAGAAGAAGCAGCTGCAGGGCTGAAGAAGAAGTCACGCATTACCTGGCAGCCCGGTGTATCAGGGACTAAGCGGCCAGTAAAGCAGTGCTGGCGTCTTATCCCGAGAAGCCGCCTCGTGGATGAGCCAGCACACATCACCGATTGTTTCACTTTTCTCCGTCAGTTGAGCCAAATCCTCATGGCCACGGGATGACAAGTGATGATATAAGCTCAAGTGGTCGAAGCCCCAGCCGTCGACATACTTAAAAGATATGAGGAGCTGATGGTCCCGGATGGCTTCTAGTGGATCAGAAATTGAAAGCCCATGGGAATGAAGCAGGGCGAATATCCAGGGGGTGTTGAAATATAAGTCAGCCCGCCTGTCTTCCCTCCCGATGAAGGTCCGATAGGGATGAAAACGGTCGATTTCTGGGCGCCAGCTCGCCATACTAGGAAGGGGTTCTTCCACCGAAAGTGGGATTGTCTGAAGAGCAATCCGGTCACTGCTAACCCGGCACAGCCCCCAGAGAGTCTTGATATAATCATCCCTCTGGATCTCTGGCATCTTCGAGTCGGCTCGGGACGACTTGCCCTTCGCAGCTTTCCTGGCTTCTACATATGCCATCACCTCGGTGTTGGACCAGGATTTCAGCCTCTTCAAGTAGGCTGGATCAACATCCAAAATAGGCTCCCGCTGCGAATCTAGGAAACGACGCTCGACGCTATGCCAGCAGTCCTTCCGGAAGTTCCGATAGAAGCCCGTTCGCGCATTCCACCACTTGATGAAGTCTGGAGTCACTCGGGGCAGACGGGCCGGGGTTGGCACCCTGAATGACACGTCCTCCCGACGATGGAAGTAGTCCCACCATCCACGGGCTTCATCCATAGCCGTTTGACCAGCCCGATGTCTATTCGGCAGATTGAATCGGGCTGAAAAAGAAGGAATTTGCTGGTCGTATCCAAAATTCCGGCTGAAACGAAAGGGATAGTATGGCTCCAGCCTTAGTAAGCCGCTCTTCCTGAAGACAAGAACACTGGGACGAATAGACAGCGCCCACTCAACCAGTTCCGGCTCCAAGATGGGCCTTGTGCTCTTCGACCCGGTCAGCTGATGAATAAATTCCTCTGTCTCAAATAATCGACATTGCCGCATCCTGTTGACAAGAGGGCTAGAGCTGGCAGCCAAGCTCCAAAAGTGCAGAACGCTAGGGGAATCTGTTGGAACTGTAGTCAACTTCCCCCGAATGGCGAAAAGCTGATCCGCCAGTGAGGACGGTTCGGCACTGGCAAATTCGATCATCCGCGGCAAAGGACGATCTGACTGCATTGACCAGGGAGCTGCTTCAGGAAATAGGGTGCAGACCCAGGCATTAAAAAAGTGGATGGGACCAACTGTCCGTGAATTTCTGGGAATGCGCGACTTGTGCAAATCCCCCAACATTTTATATATGAGGCACAGAGCCACAGGGCACAGGGACATCTTCGTCCCCCAGGCCATTAAGCAGGCAGGGTAAATAGCCTCCGATCTGATCACTGTCTCGTCTCCTTGAGGAAGGGCGAATGAACAAAGCCAATATGTCAAGTACGCAGCACAGTGTGTAACTGCGTCAACTCCCGTGGGATTCGGGCCGACCTGCCGCCCTCTCCCTGAGACAGCAGGATATGTTGCTTGGCGTCGAGCCCTCTTCTTCCGCGCCACCACTGTCAGAACCACTGTGGGGAAGTCCTCATAGTGCTGCTCCCCACCAAAGAAATATTGAAGCCACGTGCCCATCCGCACGCATCTCTTCTCGCCAGGTTTTCGCGCTTCCCGCGAGTCAAGTGTCAGGCGCAGTAGGGTGCGGTACGCCTTCGTCAGATAACGGTAGGCGAGGCCCGTGAAGTATCTGCCTTCACCATCCGTCTAGTCCTTCAGCCAGTCTGGGAAGCAAACTTCTTCATACGGCTCTCCATCTATCGGCAGGCCGCTCAGCTGAGAAAGGATCCATAGATCCAATGAAGTCTCACCTTCTGCAGTGTAGAAAGTGTTGTACTCTGGGTAGAAGACTTCAATCATCCCGCAACATAGACCTCGGGAGATCAGGTATCTATACCGGGAAGCGTATACGCTCTGATAAACTCCGGCGTGCACCAGGATGGGGGCATATTGACGCAACACAAAGTCTGTAAATTCAACCGCTCCCGGTCTGAAGGCGTGAGCATCGGTGGCTTTGAGCTCTCCAAACCACCCCACTGAAATCTGATGTTTGAACCGGACCGCCAAGCAGTCCAAAAGAAAAGGCTCGTCCCGGTATCCCCAATGGAGCGGTGCGAGGAATAGACCATATACGGGCTTCTCCCTGTCAACGCAGGCCGGCGGTTTCATTCCAGCGAGCTGGTGTATACTGCAGCGCTCTCGTCAGCATCCCGACCTCGGGGGATAATTCCTGCACTCCGAGCACGGCCCCCCATTTCCTGGGCTCCCCGGGGATGTACATGGGCATACCATAGGTGACTGACTCAGTCAAGCTGTCTCGCTCCGCCAATAGGGCTCCTTCAGCTCGGCGGACCAGAATTAAATCGCGCTTCCCGCCAAGGTTGAAGCGCTCCAGGAATGTCATCAGGTGCTTATCTTTGGGATGGTCCCGTCTGATGTCATCCCCTCGGTCATACCTGAACTGGTTGCCGTCGAGAATAAGTAGGCGACCAGTGTCGACAGTATCGGTCTCTGAGTCCGAGGATTCGGCCACCACAGCCACACGTCTTAGCCCCCGATCAAGGGAATGCACGTTCCCCCAAGTCACAACGACCCAGGATGTGGAGGAAGATGATCCAGCTGCCATATTGTCTGCAAAGCAACGCCTAGAAAAGAACAAAACAAAAGTCAGAAATCAGTCGATCAAAACAATATGTCTGACAAAATTTCGACAGCACCTCCTCAGCTCGAGGGTTTTCCAAAAAGAAAGTGGAAGCCGTCCACAAAGGGAGCAGCCCCTAAAAGCAGCCATAGGCATTAAGCCAAGGCCGAATGGGACACCCGAGGGATCTAGCTCCGAGGACAAGTCCTACAAAGAGCCTCCTGGGGCCCGAAGAACGGGTTCAAAACCCAAAGCACAGCAACAGCTCAACTCACCGGCTCGCACAAGGCCCTGAGCCCACTCGGCGCCGCGGGAGGAAGAGAAATGGAAGAGAGAGAAAGAATTTTCGCAAATGAGAAGCTGTGAAGAAAAAAGCAAAGAAGAAGCCAATAATATAGGTGGCTCCACCCCTGTTAAAACGACGCGCCCCGGGGCGCACCGATTTAAGATATTGGCGCGCCGTGGAGGCCGCACCGTTTCAACCTCTAAAAGCCCAGGCGCGCCGTAAAGGCGGCGCCGTTTTAACCTCAGAAGCCGTAAAGGCGGCGCCGTTTTAACCTTAGAAGCCGTGGAGGCCGCGCCGTTTCAACCTCTAAAAGCCCAGGCGCGCCGTAAAGGCGGCGTCGTTTTAACCTCAGAAGCTCAGGGCCGCGCCATTTTAAGTAATGTCGTCAAGCTTTCTACCTCGCCGGATTGGCCTCCGTAGCCGGAACTAAGTGCTATTCGGGCTTCTGCCAGCCGAACGAAGCTCATCCGTAGGCCTTGCCGCATTCCTGCCTCACTTGCACCGCCTACGTCTGGGGGGCATTTGTTGGCACTCAAAATATAATCCCTTGGCAACCAATCCGCAAAGATGAATAATACGGCCCACTGAAGCACAGAAGCCGATGAAGATCAACTTATCAAAGAACGCCACAAGCTGACGGAGCCCTGAGCCACCTTGAAGGGAACACCGGGGACTTTACCTCAAGAGAGTCGAAGTGAACCCGCAATCGACCGGCAGCGCGATCAAGCCTGCCCAATGATCCGGCATCAACTTCGTCATGCCGCTACCCCACATCCATCGCCCGACCAAGGACGACGGTCTACCTTACGGCTCTCCTAAGGAGGAAGAATGTCCTCGGCCATCCGCAACAAGGGGCCGGAGGTTCTGTCAGCAGAAGACCCCGATTACCCGATACGGGTTTGGCTTCTCGCCATAGTGGGCCCGTTAGTGGCCGATTGATCACCGTTCAAGGTGGAATTGTCCGGGACGCAACACCATCCTGCAAAGAAGCTTCGAGCACGAATCTGTCTCAACCAGGAGCACAAATCGCAGTGCCGAAGGCCGTACCACCAGGACTTCCGTGTGCTCGGATCAGACACACGAGGAAGTCTGATCAAGGCCGTTTGTCGTGTCGAGAGTTTCCTCGACTCCACATCAAGGTTTTTCAAGGACCAAGGCGAGAGGAATATTCAACGGGAGCTTCCGGAATCATCTCCGGACCCACCAGACCGGCGGCGCCGAGTAAACAAGTTAAAACGGCTCCGTTAAATCGGCGCCGTCTAACCGGCGCGCCAATCACAATGGGGGAATCGCTCCCCGGCGCCGTCGAACCGGCGCGCAAACAGCCAACCTAGACCTTTTCCGGCACCACCAAATCCGGCGTGCCCCCCTCCCGGGGCGCCGGATTACAAAATGCTCTATATATGTCTGCCTTCGGCCAGAGAGGGGGGATCAGAGAGAAAAAAGAAGGGAGAGGCGGAATCGAAAGAAAAAAAGAAAAGAGAATTAGAAAGAAAGGGGAGAGGTCCAAGGAGAAGAGGTCGAGGGTTCTTCAATCTGAAGAAACCTCCGTTCGAGTCTCTCGGCGGCCGCCGCTCTGCTCCATCTGAGCCTCCCAGAATCGGAGAAGGAGAGCATTTGTCTCTTGTCTACCTAGGTCGGTCTCCGTGGTTTCTTCCGGTTGAGTCCCCTATTCTTCTTTGATTTTCTTCCCCTGATACAATGTAAGTGAGGGAGGGGAGGGGCGATGATATGAGCCCGGTTTTCCCCCTCCTTCTCACCGTTTCTGCGATCCCCTATATCGTACTATGTAATTTTCCCTTTCCATCATCAATGGAAACGGTGGCTGCGTGACAACGCCGGCACCGGAATGACAGTTGCGTGCCTCCCTTTCTTGTGTTCATATGTTGAATGGATGTATGCATCGTCTGTTTCCTCCGTTCACGGATTGAATGAAGGTATCGTTTATTTCATCTTATGCTCCCTCACAGTCGGTGAAATGGTACCGTGTGACAACGCCGGCGCCGTGGAGGGTGATGTTATTATGAGCATGCCTCTCCAATGATTTGTGTGCAGAACGAGGGGGAAGGAGTGTGCACGGTGCCGTGATCGTCCCTCCCATCTGCCTCCATTCTTCTCTCTCTCTCCGTCTGTGTTTATCGGATTTTGCCTCTCTGCCAGGGATATGCCCTTGGGCTATACGAATTGCTTCCCCCCTCCCCAGGGTTTCTTCTTTTATTATTCTGATGCGATGATCGAGTTCTGCATTATGCGTGTTACGAGCCTCGCGGTCAGGGACACACTCGTGTGTGTATCTCTGCCCACTCCCGTCTAGGGATTAAATCTTCTGCCTTCCCTATGCCTTCCTCACAGGCCAGAGGGAAGGAGAGGACCGTCTCTGTGCCGAGCCCCTGTTGGCTGTTTTGTGAGCATAGTATGTACAACCCTTCCCCCAGGTCTCCGTGCTAACCAGATAATGCATAAGTATCAACTCACTTAGCCCACGGGTTTCACCGTCTCGCGTTACTCTCCCTCTGCTCCGCTCGCATCTTAACAGGGGTATGCTCTGTAGCATCACTCCAGTGCCCGGGGAGGGCGACATTCCCCCCAAATCTTCTCCACCAATCTTTTGGCCGACAGAGGACTCGTCCATCGATGATGAATGTCCCTGCTGACTGTCGGGTGTACAGCAATGGGGCTAAGCCCTACAGCTCAAAATCCACAATCCTTAATGGACTTTGTGGTGGCCGTGGGTTGTGTTCCCCTGGTAGGCTAGCCCTCGGGGATTCCTTCTCTACATCGGTCGTCTCGATCCGAGTGTTGTGGTGACTCGGGTTGCGTGCCCCTCGTAGGCTAGCCCTCGGGGTCTTCGCTTCCACATTGAGTCACCTCATTCACTCACTGTTACCCACGGATTTGGTGCCCCTAGCAGGTTTGACCTCGTGGTTTTTCCTCTCCGTTCGGGTTTTTGCCGGCCGCCGTTGTGCCACCCGGCTCTTAGGGGTTGCTCCACTATGTGAGTAATCCCCGCTTCTCCCCGATAAATCCTCCGGGATGGGGAGATGCTGCCGAAATTTCAGCTCGAACGAGTATAACTCGGAATGATCGCCGCGCTCGAGTATGAACCTCGCGCGGGTCCGTGACTCGGCTCCCGGATGCCCTTGGATCGACCCTGTGAAATAATAGCTCAAATAAACTCTCAAAGTTTTCCAAAGTATTTCAATAAACCCAAGAAAAAATGAACAAATTCTCGTTTTAAGTTAAACTGGCGCCATTCGTTTACGGCGCGGCCTAAATGGCGCACTCTAAAACGGCGCGCTCTACACGGCACGCCCTCCCCGGCGCGCCTCTCCCCGGCGCGCCCAATCAGGGCCGCGCCGTTTTAAACCTCTTTCTTTACCTACGGTTCTGGCGCTGTTTTAAGCCATTTACCTACGTTTCAGGGCGCCGTTTCAACCGTTTTAGCCCCTTCCTTCGCATGCACTGCACCAGTTTCGTTCCGAATCGTGTCGTCGTGTCATTCCAACCCTTTTCCCACTCATGGGATGATTTCTTATGCTAATCATAGAAGGACACAAGCTCCTCGACCAAATAAACTGAATAAAATTAGCATGTCCAAGCATTCATATCGCATTAATGTATGCCTAAATATGTGCATCCTTGGTATATCAAATAATATTGCCAGAAGGTCAGGTTACGCATGATTGGAAGCCTTGTTACGCGTGAAGGTGGCCTTCGAGCCTAAGTCCTCCGCCATGTACCAGGGTCCACCCCAATAAATCGTGTGTAGTCAATCGCAGCATCTTGCATGATCACTCGCGTGCTCTGTATCCTTTATTCTGGCTTTGACAGCCCGCTATCTCGGTAATTAATCAAAGGTGTTCCCTCCTCGTGGGGGATGTAATTAACGCCATAACCTTTATGGTATGGCGGACTGCTGGTCCCGACCGAACCTCACATTCGCCCAACATGGGTCAGAATGAGCGCACAATAAAATCGTCACTCATGTGACTGGCACGCCCGCATCGTCAATCAGTCAGTTGACTACCAGTTAGTCAAATGGCTGATCGATACGTGAAATAAGACGCGTATATATGTACATATACACATATATACACGAAATAAGGTAAGAACGACAAGACGGTCAGATAAAAAAATGTCGCAAACAACCCTTGATCTTGGTGGCCTCCATCGGGAGGTGTCCCCACTCCAGGCTCAGGTGCAGTCGAGCTAGGCGAAGGCTCAGACGTTGGCGGAGCAGCTAGCCCAGGCCCGTCGCATGGTCGATCAGAATAATGAGCTCCTGGTGGCATAGCGTATGATTCAGGTCGAGCATGGCGAGCAGTGGAAGGCCGAGCGGGAGATGCTCGAGGGCCGAGTCCGGGGAGCCGAGGCTGCGAGAAGGATGTCTGAGTCAGAGCAGAGGATAGCCGAGCTCGAGGGGCAGGCGGAGTCGGCCGGGGTGGAGGCACTAGAGCGACATAAGTGCTCAGAGGCCTACCACGCGGCTCTTCTCCAGGCTGCCTTCCCTTATTATGAGTCGGGCTATCGCCGGGGCCTTCGGAAGGGCTTCTCCCAGGGCTACGATCGGGCCATCATAGAGGCAGAGGCCCTGGCGTCTGAGCTCATTTTTCCTTCCCGGCAACGCTATGACTCGGACTGGGGTTCGGCCGACTCTTCCCAATATACTTCGAGCGAAGAGGAGGGTTGGGAGTCTTCGTCCGAACGATTGCCAACTCCAACATCTTCGAGAGAGCACACGACCGAGATAGTTCCCACACAGGTGGGGTCAGTGCCTGGGTCGGCCGTTGTCGAGAATACTGGGGGCAGATCGTCTGGTGTTGAGGAAGCCTCGCCTGCCTCGCCTGAAGATGGGCCTGAGGCCTGATGTAATAGGTCTTTCTTTCTTTCTTTCTTTCTTTTTTTTTATGTAGCCTGGTAAGGCTTTTTTGGAAAATATTATAGCGATAGTATTATATGCTGAATTGACTATTTCTTACAGCTTTTGGTGTGATTTGACTATCGGATTTGTAGTCGTTGGAGAAGGTGCCAATTTTTTCTGCAGATATCACGCGTGCCGATATGTCAAATAACTGACATGGCGCTAGCACCTTTCCATTCTTCCATACCGCCCTTAATGACTTGCCGCTTTGCGCGTCCCGCTGGCGGGATGTTTTGGGAAATGAGGTAACCATTTCCGGGAAAGCCCTTTTAGCGTGTTTTGTAAGGGTAGAGTCATTTAAGGCGATCAGCTCCCCCTTCGACCTATAAAAAGTCCGAGGGGCGTCTCCATTTCCTTTCATCGCTTAAGGCCATCCCTGGCGGTTTCTCCTTCTTTTCCCTTCCACGAGGCATTGTGCTGTTTGTCTTGGCGGAGCATGGAAAGCACTTCAAAAGACGATGATGCAGATGGCGACAAGGGGGAAGCTCCTGCTATTTCAGTCTGGAAGAGGGTTCATCAGTCGGGGGTCACTCTGGGAGAGGGTTCGTCATGCCGGAGCATGTGGTCCTCCTGTCCCTGACATGCCGACGTTATCCCGAGGGGAGGGGGGAGCTAATTAAGCTCCCTCCTTTCTTGGCCTCCCCCTGCCTCCTCGTCAATCTCTGCCATTTTCCTTTTCTCCCTCCTCTTTCACTCTTCGGAGGATGCCTACTCTCTCTGCATTCCAAAGAGTTGGCAGAGAGGAGGCCTTCACTTGTATTCCTTCCTCTTATTCCCTCTCTTTTTGTTGTTTCCCCTCTTTTCATCTTTCCTCCGAGCTTTTCTCAAACCAACGAGGCCGGCAGTCCTTTGTCCGAGCTAGTTTCCGCACGAGGCAGAGTCAGTGGCTGGGCGTAGGAGCGCTTACCGAGTTGGCCGAGCGTTTTGCTCGCGTAATAGTGCCAGAGGGTGTAATTTTTGTACATGTATACTGTATTGGCTATGGCCTACTTGATGTACATCAAATTTCAATAAGAAGAGAGGAATGGTGTTTATTCTATTTTGCTTACATGTCCTTGCTTCTCAAATGATCAAAAGTAGAACTTGCGAAGATTTATCGCGTTCCATGTCCGAGGGATGGGTGTTTCTTCCATGGTGGACAGTTGGCATGCTCCTTTGCCGAGCGTCTCGACCACTCGGTAGGGGCCTTCCCAGGTAGGGGCCAGCTTCCCCGCCGCCTCTAGTGGTCGAGATGCTTCGGCTTTTCTCAGGATGAAGTCTCCCGGCTGGAAGTGTCTGTCTTAGACTCTGGAGTTGTAGTATCGAGTGATGCGCCATTAATATTCCATTGCTCAGATCTTTGCAATCTCTCGGATCTCGTCTGCTAGGTCGAGGTTTTCTTGCAGTTTCTGCTCCTTTACCTCGGGCTCGAAGTGGATGACTCGGAGAGAGGGATTGTCGACCTCCAACGAAATTACTGCTTCCATGCCATACACCAGCTGAAAAGGCATTTCACCGGTGGTCATCTTCGGAGTAGTTCGGTGTGACCATAGTACGCTCGATAATTCCTCGAGCCTGCTACCCTTGGCCTTGCCGAGCCTGGTTTTGATGCCTTGTAAGATAGTCTTATTGGCATTTTCGACTAGTCCGTTAGCCTGAGGGTGGGCTACCGAAGTGAAGTGGTTGTGAATGTTTAGGTCAGCACATCTGTCTCTGAAGTAATGAGAATCAAACTGCCGACCGTTATCGCTCATGATCACTTGGGGGATACCATAGCGACAAATGATCGACTTCCAAACAAAACTCCATAAGACTGACTCAGTGATCCTGGTGGTGGCTTTGGCCTCGATCCACTTGCTGAAAGAGTCGATGGCGACGATGACGAACTTCTTCTGTGCTTGGGCTGTGGGGAATGGCCCCAGGATGTTGATTCCCCACCGAGCGAAAGGGTATGGCTCGGCAAGGGTGATAAGCTCCGTGGCGGGCTGATGGATCAGGTGGTCGAAGCGCTGACATCGGTCGCACTTCTGTACGTAGGTTGTGCAGTCGCATTGAAGAGTGGGCAACCAGTAACCCTGCCAAAGCAAGATCTTGGTGAGCGATCTTCTTCCTTGGTGCGCTCCGCAGGTGCCTTCGTGTACTTCTTGAATAGCTCGGCTAGCTTCGTCGGCGCTGATGCACATGAGGAGAGGACCGGAGAAAGATCTGCTACACAAGGCCTCATCTAGCATGATGAAATGACGGGCTTGGTACTTCAACTTCTGAGCCTCCCGAGGGTCGGTGGGCTCTTGAGAATCCCAGAGCCAAGATATGTAGGTGGTCCGCCAGTCGCTCGGAGGTGCCGGGTCAACGGTCATAAGCTCGGACTCAATGCTCGGTCACCCAAGCTCTTCAAGGAAGACCGATCATGTACCTGCAGGGTCGAGCGAGGAGGCCAGTCGAGAGACGGTGTCTGCTCAGGAGTTTTCCTCCCGAGCTATCCGGACTATCTCAAAGCTCTCGAAGAGTAGGGCCATCCTCTTGACCGCCTGGAGGTACTTGACCATTTGTCCTTCCCGAGCTTCGTACTCACCGTGATGTCACGCCTCGAACCGATAGCAGCGGGAAGCGATGCTCGGAACTTGGCAGCGAAATAGTCATGATAATTAGAGCAGAAAATAAATAAACATAAATAAATAGTATTCGAACACATGGAGAACATTGATTTGAGAAAAATATAGTTTTATTGATTTTTGGAAATTTAAATACAACGCGGACTCAATAAAAGAAATAAAGAAGAGAAAATAGCAAGACCACTATACAACTAGACTCAAGAAAACAAGAAGACTCAAGTCTCAAGGCTCCAGGTTCACTCGATCACGCTGTCCCGATCCCAATTTCAAGCGTTCCATCTACCACGTTACCTGAAAAGGATGGAGTTAAGGGGGGGTGAGTGAAAGCTCAGTAATAATTTCACTCTATCACCAGGTGAAGTTTAAGTAATTAGCCATTTTCATGAATGTATAAATAAAGTGAGAAATTCAATAAAACAAGTTGGTAACCAACAAGATCAGAAGATAATTGATAGATAATGGAAAGGAACATTGCAAATCGAGATAGCAAAACAATAACCAGAATTTCACATGAGTGGCCAAATGCCAAGTCAAGTCAAGTTAATACATCATGCACGATGATAAGTGAATGGCCATTTATCAAGTCAAGTCGAGTCAAGTCAAGACATGTCGTGTCACGCAAGCGAGCACTTCATGCTTTCAAGTAAGTATAGCAAGTATCACGAGAGTGTAGAATGTTGTAGACTCAACACGCTAGATAGTACTCGGTGACAATGCCACACCGAGTCATTCACCTCCCCGGGGATCAAGTACATTTCGGGTGCGCCTCCCAGGACCAGACTGGGCCCTTAAATATGTTTGCCTTGGCATTTATTTGTTTGGATCATAGATCCCACGAAATCTAGACATCCACAATGTTTAATGGCCAAGAGTTCCAAGGTTTAAGCTATGTAACTTACCAACTAAGATCAAGTGATATTTCAATAAAATTAGAATGGATATCAAGTGGAAGAACAAGGATCAAGCAAGATTTCGTAGTTCAAGTCCAACCTTGATATGACTACTATCACAACATCAAAACATGAAAAATCATATTAAATCTCGACTGTAGCAGTCAATAACTGGGCCGCTAAGGTGATATTGACGGTCTAACCTTAGACCGCGTAAGGTTAAGTATAACGGGCTCTAAAAGTGAACCCAAAAAGGTCCTCAATTTAGCCCAAATCAGAATGGGTCCAAATAAGAGTTCAGCCCATGAAGCTAAAGTCAAATAGAACGGATTGGGCCAGGTTAGAATTGACTGGGCTCAAAAGAATCAGACTAAACCCAAGCCCATTACTTAACCAGGCCAAGAAAACGATAGCGGTCTCATGTTGGGCCGCTAAGCTCACAGAACAAATCCAGATTTGGACTGGCCCAAACACGTCGAAGGTTCAGGTCTTGGGGTACAACCCGCCCGGCGTCCTGGTGGGAATCCCAGGCTCACGGGGACTTATGGAGGTCTCATAATAGTGGTTCTATTCCGACGGAAGGAATATCCGACGAAGAGTCTCAACTATCACAAGATTGAAGCTAGATGAAACATGAAAAACGAGGATGCGGTCAGCCAATCCCACTCGAGTGGTATGACTGTCAAACAGTGATATCAAAATAACAATTCATAATAGCATGGTTCAAAATTTACAAGATTTACAACCAAACTTTTATCACGTTTCATATGAGCATTTAACTTATATCAAAATAACTTTCATGTAAATAATAAAATTTAAAGGTCTAAAATCATGATACAAGATTAATATCACTTTCTACATCGTTATGGACCAAGGTGTCATACTAAAATATGATAATTTTCTTGTTAAAAACGCATGATATAGAGTTTAAAATACCCTGCTAGAGGACAGAAAACGGTATATATAAGGGCCGCCAAAATCATAAAACGGTCTATATAAGGGCCGTTTCTTTATTTTGGAATTAATCACACATAAATTTAAAATTTTGGAATGCAGGGCTTGAGGCGGTCTATCGTAGCACCGCTAGAGTACTGAAGATGGTCTATCGTGAGACCGTTACTATTCTAGCGGACACTGAAAGGACCGTTTACCCAACCCGAGTCTCACAATAGGATCTCAATTCCTCGTGATAAGGTGAACGAATTTTAAAGAAAATACTACCATTAAAAAGAGCATTAAAAACCGTATAAGATGGCATGCTTTAATTAAAATTTAATGAGACTAAAGTATACAGAAAATGAGTTAACATGGGAGTTACCCTTTCGGGTATACCTTGGAGTAAATCATGAAATTAGAACAACATGGTGTATGATATTTAGGCAATTAGGTATCAAAAGAAAAGGCTCAAGAAGACGAACAAGATGGTATAATTAGATTTTTGTTTAGCCTGAGAGACACCTACCGATTTGGAAGAAGAAAGGGAAGACGCACTAAACCCTAATCGCGAACACGTCACTGTTCTCACCCCAATTCACCCTCGATCGGCCACGATTGCTGGCGCCACCTATTGGAAAAACAAAAGGAGGTCTAGGGCTGCGAAAGCCCTCTATATATTGAGCTTATGGGTCGTTCTAGGGATCGAATTGCACTCAAGAGTCCAAGGAAAGAAAAGCGCCTAAAATTTCGGTCCTTTGACCAAATCTGCGCCGCTGCCGCCATTGGAAGGCTCTAGAGGCTAGGGTTTTAGGGGCAAAATGATCTCTTAGGGTAGACCTATTGAATGGGCCTAGTTTGGGCTCGATTGGTTGAGAAATGGGCTCTAATTAGATCGTTTAAGGTTAACCCATTAAGAACAACGAATTTGGCCATTACCTCCGTAATTCAGCCTAGTTAAGATTTTATTAGGGGTCAGCCCAGTTGACATTATTGTTAAACACTTTATTTTTTAATTTTTTTCATATTTTTAGAAATTAGTCAAAATTTTGGCCTACAGGTGAAATTTAATTAATTTAATTTATACCTATTAAATTCGAATCAACATAGAAAATTCGATTGCATCTTGGAATATGAAAGTCTATTCATGGTGATTGTAGAAAAATAATTATTGATATAATTTGGCCACTTTCAAAAATAAATAATATTCTTTTAATTAATAAAATCATTGAAGTCGTTAAATAACAAAGGGAATTAGCTTTAATTCCCATACATATTTCAAAATTTTACTTTTATATTTTATTATTTAACCGGGGTGTTACAGTTGACCTGGCTAGCGACCAATTGGGAGTCAGTGTGGATCCTGACCCGCTCGACTCCCAGTCGTCGAGCCATCCTGGCCCCTGAGATAAGGGCTTCGTACTCGGAGGCATTGTTGGATGCCTGGAAGTTGAACTTCAGGGCGTACCGCGGCTCCGCTCCTTTGGGGGACTTGAGGAGGACACTGGCGCCACATCCGGCCGAGTTGGAGGACCCGTCGACGAACAGATCCCAAGTGGGCCCAGGCGCTGGTGGAGGTACTTCTTCAATCGGGACCGTGCTTTCGGCGATGAAATCTGCGAGAGCCAGTCCTTTGATGGCCGAACGGGGGCGATATGAGATATCGTAGGCTCCGAGCATGATGGCCCATTTGACGAGGCATCCCAAGGCTTCAAGGTGAAAGAGAATCTTTTTCAGAGCTTCGCCGATCAATACGGTGATGGAGTGCCCTTGAAAGTAGGGTCGAAGGCGCTTGGCCGAGCTAACCAATGCTAGCACAAGTTTCTCGGTTGCGGGGTACCTTTTCTCGGCCTCATTAAGCACCTTGCTGGTGTAGTAAACTGGTCTCTCGATCCCTACGTGGTTCTTGACCAGGACCGAGCTCACTATAGAAGGGGTCGCCGAGAGATAGAGGTATAGAGCTTCTCCTTGGACCGGCTTGGATAGTACCGGGGGCGAGGCCAAGAATTCCTTGAGTTCGACGAACGCCTTCTGACATTCCTCGTCCCAGCGAACGTAGCAGATGCCATTTTGTGTCCCCTCAACAATTTAAAGAAAGGTAGGCACCGTTCAGCCGCCCGAGATAGGAAACGGTTGAGCGCAGCAATGCGCCCCGTAAGGCATTGAACGTCCTTGATGCAGGTGGGCGGCCGCATGTCTAGGATGGCCTGGACCTTGTCGGGGTTGGCCTCAATTCCACGCTGAGTTACCAGGAAGCCTAGGAACTTCCTGGATCTAACTCCTAAGGCACATTTGGCAGGGTTGAGCTTCATGCTGCACTTCAGTAGGGTGTCGAAGGTCTCGGCTAAGTCGGTGAGGTGGTCTTCGACCTTCGACGTTTTGACGAGCATGTTATCAATGTAGGCCTCGACGTTCCGACTGAGCTTCCCATCAAAAATGTGGTTGATCAGTCTCTAATATGTTGCTTCGGCGTTCTTTAACCCGAACGGCATCCGGGTGTAGCAGTGTACGCCGAAGTCAGTGATGAAGGCAGTCTTCTCGATGTCCGCCAGGTCCATCCTAATCTGATGGTAGCCAGAGTAGGCGTCCAGGAAGCTGAGCAGCTCGTTGCCAGAGGTTGATTCGACCAATTGATCGATGCTCGGCAACGGGTAGCAGTCCTTAGGGGTAGCCTGGTTAAGATCGGTGAAGTCCACGCACATTCGCCATTTCCTAGAAGCCTTTGGTACAAGGACGACGTTGGCGAGCCACGTAAGGTACAGGACCGGACGAAAAAGGCCAGTCTTCTACCCCTTGATGATCTGCTCTTTGATGACCATTGCTTCTCTGGGGCATGCTTTCTTCTGCGTTCATGGACCGACTTCACTGTTGGGTCGAGGTTGAGCTTGTGCATCACTACATCTCCCAGGATCCCGGGAAGGTGCTCATCAGACCATGCAAAGACTCGGATATACCGAGTAAGAAAATCCTTATATTTTTTTGTTGCTCAAGTGGTAGATCAGCTCCGATCTTTACTCCTAGAGTCGGGTCACCGTTAAAGAAGACCGTTAGCAACTCACCACCAGGCTCGGATGTTGCGGGTCCCTCTTCGGCTCCCTTTAATCCTTTTTTCCCTTCCGGCCTAGTGGCTTTGACCGAGATTATATAGCACCGTCTAGCCAATGCCCGGTTACCTCAGACTTCCCCCACGCCATACTTGGTTGGGAACTTCATTTTTTCGTGAAAGGTAGAGGGCACCGCTTTCATTCGGTTGAGAATGCCTCGATCGAAGATGGCGTTATATTGCCGGCATCCCCTTAATCACGATGAAGTCTACCATAACCGTAACGGTTTCGGGCGGGGTGCTGATAGTAACTGACAGGCTCAGGGCTCCCTCGGGATAAGTTACATAGCCGTTGAACCCACAGAGGGGGGTTCGGATCGGGCGGAGTTTAGATGGATTCTCTCCCATCTTGAGGAAACATTCATAGGATAATACATCAGGGGCACTACCATTGTCAATTAAGATCTTGTCTATGTTACAATGGTTTATTGTAGCCAATACAACAAGAGCGTCGTCGTGCGGGGTGGTCAACCCTTCCAGGTCCTGGTCGGAGAATACCAGGGCCTGCGATTCGCTCGCCTGCGGGGCCGTAGAGTGCTCAATGGAGGCTCGGCTCGCCCGCTCGGCGTGACGCTTTCTTCCTCGGCTGTTATCTCCGCCTGATGCCACACCGCCTGTGATGACGTTGATGTGGACTCCGCGGGGGGCATTGTCGATCTCTTCAGGGGCGCCTCGGTCTTCCTTCTACCCAGACACGTATAGGGATAGGTGTCCCTAGCAGACGAGGCGCTCGATCTCATCTTGAAGTTGATGGCAGTCGTTGGTGTGGTGCCCGTGATCGCTGTGGAACAGGCAATGCTTGCGACGATTGCGATGCTTGGCCTTCATAGGCTCGGGTTGGTTGAGGAGGCCCGAGCCTTTGATGTCTTCATAGATTTCATAGAAGGGGGCGGTAAGGGGGGTATACCGCTCGTACTTTTGGGACGGCTCTTTTCAGTCTCCGTCCTAGTTCCGCCTTTTTCCTTGGCCCATCCCTTGGTCGG
The DNA here is from genome assembly GCA_022559845.1 of Amorphophallus konjac. Lineage (NCBI taxonomy): Eukaryota > Viridiplantae > Streptophyta > Magnoliopsida > Alismatales > Araceae > Amorphophallus > Amorphophallus konjac. Next base: position 200,767,563 of record CM040120.1, on the reverse strand, counting down.
ACGGTCGCTTCTTGTCCCCCTCCCGACCCGAGCATGTCGTGCCTCAGCAGGCGTGGAGGACTTCCTCGCACTCTACATGGCGCAAGGCCAAGGTCACTAGCTCGGCCAGGGAGGTGGGAGGATGCAGCACTAGCTCGCGCCGCAGGTTCTTGTCATGGGTACCCCCGGTCAATGCGGTGATGGTAGAGGCCACATCCAGGCGGGGGATGCGCAAGGCTTCCGATTTGAATCGGTTGATATAAGCTCGCAACTTCTCCCCATGTTCCTGCTTGAGGGCCAGTAGTCCCGCCACTGACCGGGGTGGACCGCTGCCCGCGAAGCTTTCCTTGAACACTCGTCCGAATTGCTGGAAGTTGTGGATACTACCAGGGGCGAGGGCCCTGAACCAAGCCTGAACGCCCTGGACCAGAGTGATCATGAACGCTCGGCACTTGATTACGTCGGACGCCCCATGCATGGCCATTAGGGCATCGAAGCTGTCATAGTGGCCGACTGGGTCTCCCTGGCCGTCGTACGACTTGAAGGTCAGGAGTGAGATTCTGGGGGATATCTCTACCTTCAAAATATAGTCGGAGAACGGGGATCGCTCCTCATCCTCCACATGAGAGGTCTTCTGCAAGGAGCGGAGGGCGCGCTCTTGCTCTGCGAAACGCCTCTCAAAGTCTTGCAGTCGGAGAGACAACTCCGATCGTCGCTGACCCGAGGGGCTGGGGGGGCTCACTTGCATGCTATCCCGACGCTCCTCGGGGGCTTCGGCTTCCAGAAACGGTCGGCATGCTCCGGTCTTCTCCCTCCTCGGGGTTGAGGAGGCTTCCTACTCCGGGGGAGGGGCATGCGATGGTCCTCCTGACAGATTGCGAATGAGCCGTCGCCCCCAGAGGGTATAATGGCCTCCAGCGGTTTCCTGGGAGGTGTCTCCACGTGGAGGGCTCTTCCGGGGGAGCTGTGACTTCTTCTCCCTGGCCGCCTGGGCCCTCATGAGATCCACGAGGACATCTAGTTTTACGTTGAGGGTTTGGAGGGCGTCAGTGCTCTCGCCGGGAAGCTGTTCCCCCGCCACCGATGGAGGTATCTCGTTGGCGTAGTTGCTTGGCGGGGAGTTCTCTGTGGGGAGAGAAGGTGCGCCTTCTTCCGTCACCAGGGCTTTCCCCAGGTCGCCGGCAGTCCTCCTGCCAGAATTCCTTTGCACCATGATGGCTCTTTGTTCATTTCCCACAGACGGCGCCAGATGAAGAGGGGTTATCTTGCACTACTCCTGAGCGGGGAAGATGATGTCTACGTACCCTTGAAATGTGAACTGCAAGAAGGGAAACATGTCAGAGGTGCCCAGGGATAGAACCCCGGGGAAGACCCTCCGATGCCTAAGTCAGTAAAACAGTAGAGCACTGGTGTAAAGGGAATAGTTAGGAGGAAGAGGGGAGCGCGAGATCCATCTCCACCAAAAGGTGAAGTGGTTCCTGCTCAGGGTTTTTGGCCCTTGCCTTGCTTACCTCCCTGTGGTAAGGCTTATCAAGTATAAATAGTTGCCCGTCGTGCAAATGATCCCTGTAAGTGGAGGAGTCTCACGGGGGGTTACGTCCTTCATGCGGGGCTCCTTATAGCACGGGGACTCTTGGTTTCCCCAGTCCTCTGGAGCTTCCTGTCATTAGGGGACCCGTAACGGCTGTGATCAATAAGTTTCCACCAGTGAGCCCGAGCGATAGGCACTGACCCAGGAGAGGTCTCCCGAGCGATGAGTGCTTGGTCGGGTCAGGGAATAAGGGGCTCCGGGGGAGCTTTCCCGATCAAACTGATGCTCGGACTTCCCAACCCGAAGGCTGCCTAGGAAGCGCTTGTACCGAGTGAGTTTTGGGGCTTTATATTAAGTGGGCCCGGGGGCTACCACTTCGAGGAGTTGGGCCTCGTTCGGTCTATTTGGACCTCTTTTGGCCTCTTCATACGGGCGATTATATTTCCCATCTCCAGTCGTTGATTTCAATAAATTGAAACTTCCCCTTGAGTTGCTTCGCCTTAGCGTGGTAGGGGAGTAATTCAGCTTTTCGGACTTCAAACTGTCCTTGGATTTGTTTAATGATCAGCAATGAATCTCCAAACACTTGTAGCATGCGGATATCCAACTGTAGAGCCACCTGGAGACCGATAATTATGGCTTCATATTCTGCTTCATTGTTTGCGCAGGCTTTGTTGATTGAGCAAGAGGTGTGTAGAACCTCTCCTTCGGGGGATTTTAGGATGACGCCCGCCCCTGCTCTTATTCTTGTTCACCCATGCGGGGATGTTTCTGTTCTTGAAGCACCGTCAAAGTGTAGCTGCCAGGTGGCTTACTGGACTTGGCCCACTTCTAAGGTCTCATCTTCGGGGAGCTCCGTGATCAAAGGAGAATTTTCAGGCACGGGGTGCGCCGCAAAGAAATCAACAATGGCCTGGCCTTTGATGACCTTTGCGGCATATAGGTGATATCGAATTCCAAGAGAATGACAGCCCACTTACCTAGGCGCCCTTTCAGGACTGGCTGAGAGAGTATATGTATGACCGGGTCGGCCCTGGATATTCGCTTGACTTCATGTGATAGCATGTAGTGCCTCATCCTCTTGGCTGCGAACACAAGAGCGAGGCAGACCTTTTCAATAGGTGTATATTTTGCTTCAACCTCGACCAGTCTCCAGCTGAGGTAGTAGAGGGCTTGTTCTTTTCCTTCTTCATTGCTCTAGGCCAGCATTTCCCCCAAAGAGTGTTTGGTGGCTGCTATGTACAAGATCAACGGCTGCCCTTTGACAGGTGCCCCCAGGACTGGCGGGGTGTTCAGGTATTCTTTCAATTGACTGAAAGCATTTTGACATTCTTCACACCAGTGGAACGGAGTATCCTTCATCATTAATTTATGGAACGGCTGGCACCGCCCAGAGAAGTTGGAGATGAACCTACGGATGTAGGCCAACTGGCCCTGTAATGACCGTAATTCTGCCAGGCTCCTAGGAGGAGGTAGCTCCTGAAGAGCTTTGATTTTTGCGGGGTCTATCTCAATTCCCCGGTAACTGACGATGAAGCCCATGAATTTTCTGCTTGAGACGCCAAAAGTGCACTTCATCGGATTCATTTTCAGTTCATGCAGCCGCAGTCTTTCAAATATAATTCTGAGGTCAGCCTGGTGGTCCTTCCTCTTCTTTGTCTTGACGACCAAGTCATCGATATAGCACTCGACTTTGTTGTAGAGCAACTTGTCGAATATTTTTGCCATCGCCCTTTGGTATGTGGTGCCAGCATTCTTAAGGCCGAAGGGCATCCGTTTGTAGTGGAATATCCCTTTGGGCGACTGGAAAGCTGTGTTGATTCGGTCATGCTCCGCTATCCAGATTTGATTGTAGCCGGATGACCCGTCCATGAATGACAAAGCCTCATGGCCGGTAGTGGCGTCGATCATTACTTCAGTAATTGGCATCGGGAAATCGTTCTTCGGACAAGCTTTATTCAGATCTCGGAAATCCACACAAATCCGGATTTGGCCGCTTTTCTTCTTGACAGGCACGATGTTGGCCAGCTAGGTAGTATATTGAATCTCTGCCACGAAGTCAACATCTATCAGTGATTGAATCTATAAGATGGTGCATACACAGATTCAGAGGGGGGGGGGTGAATGAATCTCCCCTTTAAAAATGCCCAAATAAAATTGTACTTATAAATCTTGCGGAATTAAACTATCATATGACTCAATCAAATAAAACGCAATCCAATAACAAGTAGAAGATCAGGACTACGTTCATATATTTTATATACTACTCTTTCAAAACCAATATCAACTACTCGGTATGCAGAAACATTCCTCACTAGATAGAAGATTCAGAATTATGTATGCAAGCCTAAGCATACATCTATCGAATTAAAGAACAAGCAAACAAACCACTATACAGATGATTTTTAGATGGTTCAGTCTGCTGCCCGCAGACCTACGTCCATCCCCCTACTCTAACCAGAGTGAGGCATACTGCTTCCTAACAGCTTGAACCACTGAGCATCATAGCTTGCTTACATCCGCTGAGCATCACAGCTTGCTGACCCGTTGAGCATCACAGCTTGCTGTCCGAGGTACATACCTCGCCCGCTGAGCATTACAGCTTGCTCTGCTATCACACAGCTCGAAGTTTCAATGAAAGAAAGTAAAAGAAAACAACGATGAAACACAGCACTAGAAAGCTATAAATGGAATGCAACCATGTAGCTCGCGCAGGAGCAAATCTGGCTTGGATCTGATCCAAAGGCAGTAGAAACAAATCTTCATGATCTTCAAATTTCCCTCCTCAAGCTTGCTCTCTTTCTTCCTCACGAGCTCACGATCTCCTTGAGCTCTCTTTGCTTCTTCTTCTTTTCACTATCGCACTATCTTTCTCTAAATTACGGCACTCTATTTTTCTCTTCCCAGATCTTCACTCTTTCTCTTACAGCCGCTCTTTTCTTTCTCTCTCTCTCAATCTCTCTTTATTTTCTCTCGGTCTTCTGCTCACCTTCTTTTTCTAATCTGAAGGATCTGGCCTCTTTTTATAGGCTCACGAGAGATGGACACGTGGAAAACACGTTCCCGCCCAAGAAGATTTGAAAATGGTGCACTGGTGGATGTCCATGTGTCAGATAATGAGAAGGCATTGTCCACGTGGCAGAAGGTCTAGTCCTGACTTTGCTTTGGATCACGTGCTTGTTGATCTGCCATTTTGGGAACATGTGCCCATCATTGGGAACATGTGCCTCAGCTCTAGTTCGAGCTCACGTGCTTACCTGAGTCTTGATGTGTTCTGCCCTTCACGTGTTTGTTAAAGTTCCTGCCAATAAGAGATAAAACATTTCATCAAGCATTTTATAGTCAGATGCAGATTTATCCAACATTATATCAGTCACACATATGTTAGAAAGGTGAAAGATGATGTATATGCGAATGCCTTAGAGTGTAAAAAATGATACACAGACTTGGCAAAACATTATGCACATATGATGCACTGACATGATCTGAAGCCTAGACACACTAACATTGACTTATGCTTGTATGCTTAGACCTTAAGGATGCATGTGCACAGACCTGACTGAATAGACAAAAAATGTGCTCAGACTCTAAATGTTGTACAGACTAAGGTCTATACATGTTCATCGACCTTGATGCAACATGGGCACAGACTTTACAACTCATGACTTCTACATGTGCGTAGACTTTGAATCCCAAATATGCACAAACTCAAAACATGCTCAGACCTATATGTGCATGGACTCTTAATGTGCACAGACCCTAGACATGCTTGGACCTGTATGTGCATGGTCTTCTATACATACGCAGACCTTAGTCTAAACATGTGCACAGACCTTAATAGCATATGAACAGATGTGCACAGACCTGGTAAACAGATGTGCATAGACCTGCATGATGTAGTGAACACATATGCTCAGACCCTAAATGCTGTAATGAAAATGTGCACTGACCTAAGTGTGTGCAAATGACTATGTGCATCGACCTTACAATGCACACGGCATAATGTGCATCGACCTTGTTTTACACAAGGCATAATGTGCACCGACCTTATTTTGCAGGATGCAAAATGTGCTCAGACTTGTAATAGTATCATAGGTGGACCTTGATACGCACAAATGATCATGTGCATTGACCTTATATGCAAGATAGAGAACATGCATCGACCTTAGATGCTTGAAGGCTAAACTAGTATCGACCTTAGATGTGCTACAGTGAATGTGCACCGACCTATATGAAGGTGTGAATAGAATATGCACCGACCTTAATCTGCTATGAACAGTGATGTGCATCGACCTTCATATGCTAGAGAGCAAAGTAACATCGACCTTATAATGCATGTGAACAGAGAAGCATCGACCTTATACCAGACTATGTGAGTACTTGCACCGACCTTACACATGGCTAAGGCAAATGTCCATTGATCTTATTATGACTATATGTAAACCTGCACCAACTGTACACATGTGCAAGCAAAAGGTGCACTTACCTGCATCTGCCTAGACATGCAACATGCATCGACCTTGTGTAGTTAAATGCATACATGCATCGACCTTTATATGCTATCGTGCAGACGTGCACTGACCTGCATGTTGACTCATTGAGTATGGAAATGAATGTGCATTGACTTGCATGTTAAGTAAAGATGGAACATATGCATCAACCTTTGTTATGTGCTAATGAAATATACATCGACCTTTGTTATGTGAAGATAGAACATGCATTGACCTTATGTAATACCCCAGAATTTTATATGAAGTAAATTTAGAATAAATAGAATTAATTCAAGGCTAATGGGCTATTAAGTGAATTATAGTTAATTAAATCTAATTATTAAAGCCCAATATTTATTTAAATGAATCTAATCTTTTAAATAAAGCCAAAGAGACTTAAAACTAAGCCCATAAGGTTTGGCCCATATTCTGGAAGCTTAAACTAGTGTATTTACGAAATTTAGGGGGATAATTACTCCTTAAACGGATAATAATAGGAGATAATATCAAAAGAGCTTGAAACTATTCAAATTCGGCGCCCAATAATAGAAACGGTCTATCGAGCAACCGCTTGGCTCAAGAAACGGTCTAGAACTAGAATGCTAGGCAAACCCAGTTCCGTGAATGGAAGAAGGCGTAAAAAGATGGGAACTTTGGCATCGTAATCACCTAGGATCGATGATATCCCTTAGTTAGAAGAGTCTAGAATGCTAGAGGATCGAATTGAAAACATAAATTGGACTCTAAGATCGTTCTAATCCATGGAAACCCTAGCTAACCTTATAAATAGACCCAGAACCAACCCGCACGACCCTTATTTTTGGCTCGCGTGGAACTAAGGTAAGAAGGACAAATTAGAGGTATGTTCTTTAGAAGTTTTTGTTCATAATACTAAGGTCTAACTATCTGCTAAATTTCGTTCTAGGATATCAAGCCCATGAGAAGTTAGAGGCATCCAAAGTCACTGGTTCAATACAAGCAATTCAAGAGACTGTGCGACCAAGCCAGATTGATCAGTGAACTAGAAGCCCTAAACGAGGTAACTAGATAGGGTTTCTTTAGAGTTATTTGTTCATGTTAGTATCATCTTCTTACCCTCCAAATTTCATGGTCATAGGTAAAGGGAATCAAGAGTTAGAAGGCCATGAATTTGCTGATTCAGTTCAGGATAAGCAAAAACTAGGGTCAACTTCCACCCCAAAATTTGAAGTCTAAAGCCCAGATCAAAGGTAGGTTATCTCATGAACGGCTTAAACATGATGTTAGGAATAAAAGCCCTCTAATTTCAATCGTTTTCATGTACTGTACATAGAGAATTTTATGTTTTATTGGGACTATGCATTTAGTATAATCTCCATGCATGAATCTTAGCCCTAATTGAATTAAAAAGAAAATATCTTGTTCATTACACATAAACCCATGCATATTCTTGACCTATTCTTGTTCTATCATGTTTTATAGTAGGTTCTCGTTGATTTTCATGCATAACATGCCCTAGATTAGGGTTTATTTTACCATTTTTTTGGTTTTCTATCACACAGACAGAAATGGTCTACAAGGCGACCGCCTGAGATAGATAAGCGGCCCCTCGATAGATCGTTAGACTCCTAAAAATGGTCCACACTAGACCGCTGATGTGACACAACCTAGGACCTAAATCGCAAGCAACGCAACAATTTGGCAATGTCACACAAGCGGACTCACTCGCGTTGGCACACTCGGGTCCGTAGGTGGACTGGCGATGGGGTGAGGGTCCGAGGTTGGACCGGAGGTTTCCAAGGGTACGACTGGCTTGGGGAGGACCCCTTTGGGTCAGGGGTTGCCCAAATTCACGGGCGGTCAACACGCCAAAGGCTTGGGTTGAATGATCACTCTCACAACTCACCCGCGGTAGCCACACAATTAAACGATAATTCGAGTTCGGGCACTCTCTTAATGCCGACGGCACTAAGATGCAATACTAATTAAGCAAAGGAATCCAGCAAAGAGGAGTGTTTAGTGGCTCACCTGATCGGTGTGAAGACACCGATCCCGGCCGGAGACGAGGGCGAGCGAGGAAGCGTGGGCTTACCCGCACGCCGCGCCGGAGAAGCTTCAACCTGAACTTTCAGATTACATGCACTACACCCCATGCAAGGGGGGGATCTTGGGGAAGGGAAGCCAGTGACTACACTCAAACACTACCTCCATGCAGGGAGGGGCCTTCAGCCGGCCAAGCGGGGAGGGGAGGAATGGGAAAAGTATGCCGAATGAAGACCGAGATCGGTTCAGTCTTCTCTCTATGAGTGCTGACAGTCGGTCGAAGATGTTGCTGCTGTGACTTTCCATGAATTTTTTTGGGGACGAAACTACTTGGAGAATCTTCGTATCTGGAACAGGGTGACTCCAGAATTTTGTAAATTTCTTCAGGCACCGCTGCTGGTCGGGGTGGGGGCTTGAACAGGGTGGCAGAACCTCGGATCTGACAGTTTCAGGTTCCCAACAGCAGGAAGAAGATGGTGCCACGACCGCTCCCGAGCTCAGAATCAGGTACCGCTGAAGTCGTTGGAACCGTTGACGAGTCCTCTTCGAAGCAAGACCAACGGGGATGCCATCTTATGTCAGGGTCGACTGGTGACCTCTGAACACTGAGGAGGGGTCGCTGCAGACTGAGTGGAGGTAGATCCGAGCGCCTGGAGGAAGAAATTAATAACTCTTGCGAACGGATGCTGATTGGAGTGCTGCCTCTTGATTATGAAAGTAGACAGGTCGAAGAAGATCTTTGTAGAAGAACTTTTGTCCTGATTCATGCTGGATTTGTCGTGGAAGAGCTTCCAATCACGTTCAGGTGCTCTGTCAGGAGAGCTTCGCGCAGTCGAGGGAGAACGGCTCTTTCGGGCAGCTCAGTGCTCGGACGACAACGAAACTACCGCCGTTGCGAAGAAGACAGGCAGACGCTTCCGTGGGTACCTCTTGGACCTTCATATTCGTGGGGAGATGGTCGGGGTGGCCGCTGCTAGCAGGTGATCCTCTGTAGGTCGCCAGTCTAGATGGTGGAAGGTTGGGGTGATGGAGAAGAACAATGGGAGAGTGGAGGAGATGAGAGAGAGGGGGGGGCAACCTAGGGCTGTAGAGGGAAGGGGGATTTAGAAATTCAAAGGCCTAGGGAGGTGGAGGGGTTCTTGGGGTACTAGGAAGGGTGCTTGGGAAAGTGGGAGGGGTAGTTGGGGGTTGGGTGGTGAGGAGAGGATTGGTGGAGGGGGTCTTGGGAAGGGGGGAGTATTGATGAGGGTTGTGGGGAATGGGAAGAGGCTTTAATGGGGTAGGTGGGGAGTGGAGGTGGTTGGGAAGGGAGGAGAGAGAAAATTTTCAAAAATTGGGGTGGGGAGGAGAGAGAATGGGGTTCACCCCCTTTAGAGAGAGAGAGAAGAGAGAGAGAGAGAGCTCACAATTGTGGTGGATTTCAAAATTAATTCATTGATTCATTAGTCCAAAATGAGGGGAATGAGGTCCTATATATAGGCAACCCACATTTTACAAAAAGTCCCTGACATTTGACTCAATGATGAATAACCGAGGAAGGTGGGGGGCGCCCATGGGCCAGCCCAATGAATTGGGCCCAATAACAACCTAATCAATCCTAATGACACTCAAACTTAGGTAGATGACTCAATGACCTAGGTACTTGACTCAAATAAAAGGAAAATTACAATGACATGACTCAAATAAAATATGAAAATTACATGACTCGATTCAGAAAAATATGATGGACACAATGGAGCTATGCCGACGAGCAATCAAAGCTATGGAAAAATGTGAAGGGCGAGAGATGCCCCCATCATACCCCCGGGGTGCGAAGAACTCGACTCCGTTGAGTATAGGTCCGCCGGGGAAGAGGTCCTCTAATGCAGCTCCGGGTGAGCCACAACCTCCAAACTCAACCTCGCGTCCTTAGCCGGGGACTACTCTTCATCCTCTCAAGGTGGCTCGGGCACACCCTCTTGCTGGCGATGGTACCCTGCTTGCTTAGTATTGCCTCCGTGTGCACACGTCGGACTCTCAAGCTGATATGAGGAGGCTCTCCGAGGGTGTCACTCATAAAGGTGAGGGTAGGCTCAAACTACTCACTGGGATCCACCGCGGTGCCCCTAGGGGGTGCTAGATCCGCCACGTAAAAAGTGGGGTATATCCCAAGATCACATCGGTAAATCCAACCCGTAAGCCAGGTTGCCAAAGCCACTCGGAACATGGAAGGTCCAAGTCCTCGTGCCCTCGATTTGGATGTGACCCTAAGATAGAGCCATTCCAAAGCCACCATCGTAGGGTTGCCTACTTGGAATCCAAAGTGGCACTCGTGAGTTTTTGCCCGCTCATTATGAACCTCACCGCTCGTTGTGGTTTGCTTGCTTAAATGCTCATGCCAAGTACTATGATGCGGTGTGAGTGGGAGATGCATGATATGCAAAGGGGGGCCAGGACAACCATACTTAGACCAATCATGCAGTGATGCCATGGAGACTTTGAAGGGTGTGGGAGGGCCGGGGCATCCATAGGTGTCCCTCTCATGCGTGGGTGTGATCAGTGCCGGAGGACCCGGACATCCATGAATGCTCCTAAGATGTTTAAGACTCATGATGAATGAAGGCGGACCATTACATCCGAATATGGACCACTCATGTTTCCGACTCAACATGTGGGTGATATGAATGAATGTACCCGACTTATGAATCATGCCAAGTGATTTGAGGTGCCAAGTCACATGTTTTCCTAACCCGAAAATGACTTTGATGTGTTGGGGTATGGTTTGGCATTTGAGTTTCCATTCAAAAGGGTCGAAGGGGTCAAGGAAGGTGGACATCATGGGGAGAGGCACCTCCTTGTTCCTTAGGTGTAGATCTTCCTTGGTCATAGCTACCCTTGTGTCGCCTGGGACTTGGGAGAGGTGGGATTGGCCCAACATGGTGGGTGAGGGTAGGAAGGAGTGGGTGATAAGTGATCTGGGTGGATCACATGGGTTCCCGGTTTCCCATTCGGAGGGGTCAAAAGGATCAACATAAGTGTACCCGGGGGAAAGGAGCTCTAAGTTCATCTCAACATCCTCAAGGTCCTCACAATATGGTGTTGGATCATCATCCTCTAATGAAATGATTGGGCCGAAGTTCTTAGTGGGTGGATCGGCTATGAAGGGAGGTTTTGGCTTTCTACCCGATATAATAAACTCCAAATTGAGGAGAAGGTCGGGCTCATCGGGTGTAGGGAGGAATAAGAGGAGGTCGCTAGTGTAGCAACCAATGGTGCAAACCGAGGTGATAGACCCGACACAAAGGTGTAGGAGGTCAAGGCTCCAAGATTGGTGAGCCATGGGGGTCAACAAGCCGGTCAACTCAAATTGCCAAGCTAAGCCCTTGAGATCCCCTAGTGTCTCCACTTGATAAGATGATTGGATGGTGGTGCGATAGGAGTTGAAGGGCACTATGGGGAGGTGTCGCTCCAAGGGAGGGTAGGCCATGATCGGGTGAGCTAGGCTCTCTTTTAACCATCTAGCCAAAGACCCAATTATGATGAGTTCACTCCCTACTAGGGGAGACGGCATAGAGTGAAGATGCAAGGCTTTGTCCTCATCTTGGGCATGTGTTTCTTTCAAAGTGGGGGTTGGATTCGGGGTGTTCACCACTATGGGGTCGGGTGTCAGGATTATGGGTTCTTCTACCAAGGAGGTGGGTAGGTACTTTGTGGGTGGGGTGATGATGATCGGCACATGGTGCATCCGGGGTGGTGAACGAGGTCGGACTTGGATTGAGGTTGGAAGTGGAAGTAGTGGTGGCCTAGGTTGGGGTAAGATTGGGGTTGGAAGAGGAAGGTGGGGTGGGTGTGGAGGCTTGGTTTGATTTGTTTTGGGAGGTGGGTCCCTTTTAGGGGGCGATGGAGGGGTAGTGGTGGGGGCCAAGGGGTTTTGTGGGGTATGGGTTTGGTGAGGGATTTTGGGTTGGAGGGTGGTGGCCATCATGGGCTTCGATGGAGGGGTGGACATAGGGTCCAATTGGGTATGTGGACATATGGTTGTGGTGAGGACTTGGAGGTAGAGTGTAGATGTGGTGGTTGGGGTAGGAGAGGTGGAAAATGGTGGGGAATGTGTGATTAGGATCTTGGGTTGGCCAAGGGGAAATGAAGGAGTTGAAATGCTCTTTGGGCTTCGGTGTTCGGAATGGGAGGGGAAAATATATCTAGCCCTAAGTTGTTCCTTCATGTCCCCCCATGTTGTGAGGGGAGCTTCCCTTCTAATTATTCTTAAGCCTTCAATTTTCAACCAATGATTTTGGGCCCATTTGGTAAGTTGCCATTTCGCAAATCGGACTTTCTCATCCTCGGATATGGGATACCAAGTGAAGTAATGGTCCATCGAGACTTCCCAATCTAAATAGTTACTAGGTTGAGTTCCATCAAAGATGGGAGGTGGGGGAGGAGCCCTACTATCATCTGCCCATGGGGTGGGCCCATTTTATCCTATTTGGTCGAGTCGACCCGATAGGTTATCAAGCCACTCATTGGCATGGGTCAAGGCCTTCATGAGGTAGTTGACATGGCCAGGGAGGTCATGTGTGTTAGTGGTAGGCATCCCTTGGGGGTTTGGACTCATAGAGAGGGCCGATGGGTAAGGTTGGTAAGAGGTAGCCATGCTAGTGGACCAAAGAGATGCAACCGAGGACTCTAAATGCATAAACACGCCCTAGGACCAACTTGATAGAGACAAGTTGTGAACTTGCTCTGATACCAATTTGATGTGACACAACCTAGGACCTAAATTGTAAGCAACGCAACAATTTGGCAATGTCACACAAGCGGACTCACTCGCGTTGGCACACTCGGGTCCGTAGGTGGACCGGCGATGGGGTGAGGGTCCGAGGTTGGACCGGAGGTTTCCAAGGGTACGACTGGCTTAGGGAGGACCCCTTGGGTCAGGGGTTGCCCAAATTCATGGGCGGTCAGCACGCCGAAGGCTTGGGTTGAATGATCACTCTCACAACTCACCCGCGGTAGCCACACAATTAAACGATAATTCAGGTTCGGGCACTCTCTTAATGCCGACGGCACTAAGATGCAATACTAATTAAGTAAAGGAATCCAGCAAAGAGGAGTGTTTAGTGGCTCACCTGATCGGTGTGAAGACACCGATCCCGACCAGAGACGAGGGCGAGCGAGGAAGCGTGGGCTTACCCGCACGCCGCGTCGGAGAACCTTCAACCTGAAATTTCAGATTACATGCACTACACCCCATGCAAGGGGGGGATCTTGGAGAAGGGAAGCCAGTGACTACACTCAAACACTACCTCCATGCAGGGAGGGGCCTTCAGCCGGCCAAGCGGGGAGGGGAGAAATGGGAAAAGTATGCCGAATGAAGACCGAGATCGGTTCAGTCTTCTCTCTGTGAGTGCTGACAGTCGGTCGAAGATGTTGCTGCTGTGACTTTCCCTGAATTTTTTTGGGGACGAAACTACTTGGAGAATCTTTGTATCTGGAACAGGGTGACTCCAGAATTTTGTAAATTTCTTCAGGCACCGCTGCTGGTCGGGGTGGGGGCTTGAACAGGGTGGCAGACCCTCGGATCTGACAGTTTCAGGTTCCCAACAGCAGTAAGAAGATGGTGCCACGACCGCTCCCGAGCTCAGAATCAGGTACCGCTAGAGTCGTTGGAACCGTTGACGAGTCCTCTTCGAAGCAAGACCAATGGGGATGCCAGCTGATGTTGGGGTCGACTGGTGGCCTCTGAACACTGAGGAGGGGTCGGTGCAGACTGAGTGGAGGTAGATCCAAACACCTGGAGGAAGAAATTAATAACTCTTGCGAACGGATTCCGATTGGAGTTCTGCCTCTTGATTCTGAAAGTAGACAGGTCGAAGAAGATCTTTGTAGAAGAACTTTTATCCTGATTCACGCTGGATTTGTCGTGGCAGAGCTTCCAATCACGTTCAGGTGCTCTGTCAGGAGAGCTTCGCGCAGTCGAGGGAGAACGGCTCTTCCGGGCAGCTCGGTGCTTGGACGACAACGAAACCACCGCCGTTGCGAAGAAGACAAGCAGGCACTTCCGTGGGTACCTCTTGGGCCTTCAGATTCGTGAGGAGGTGGTTGGGGTGGCCGCTGCTAGCAGGTGATCCTCTGCAGATCGCCAGTCTAGATGGTGGAAGGTGGGGGTGATGGAGAAGAACAATGGGAGAGTGGAGGAGATGAGAGAGAGGGGGGGGCGACCTAGGGCTGTAGAGGGAAGGGGGATTTCAAAATTCAAAGGCCTAGGGAGGTGGAGGGGTGCTTGGGGTAGTGGGAAGGGTGCTTGGGAAAGTGGGAGGGGCAGTTGGGGGTTGGGTGGTGAGGAGAGGATTGGTGGAGGGGGTCTTGGGAAGGGGGGAGTATTGATGAGGGTTGTGGGGAATGGGAAGAGGCTTTAATGGGGTAGGTGGGGAGTGGAGGTGGTTGGGAAGGGAGGAGAGAGAAAAATTTTGAAATTGGGGTGGGGTGGAGAGAGAATGGGGTTCACCCCCTTTAGAGAGAGAGAGAGAAGAGAGAGAGAGAGAGAGAGAGAGCTCACAATTGTGGTGGATTTCAAAATTCATTCATTGATTCATTAGTCCAAAATGAGGGGAATGGGGTCCTATATATAGGCAACCCATATTTTACAAAAAGTCCCTGAAATTTGACTCAATGACGAATAACCGAGGAAGGTGGGGGGCGCCCTTGGGCCAGCCCAATGAATTGGGCCCAATAACAACCTAATCAATCCTAATGACACTCAAACTTAGGTAGATGACTCAATGACCTAGGTACTTGACTCAAATAAAAGGAAAATTACAATGACATGACTCAAATAAAATATGAAAATTACATGACTCGATTCAGAAAAATATGATGGACACAATGGAGCTATGCCGACGAGCAATCAAAGCTGTGGAAAAATGTGAAGGGCGAGAGATGCCCCCATCAACCGCTTTTTGGTTCTGAGAACTAGCCGAGCCTAATTAAATTTGGCCTAAATAGAACTCTATAATTATGATATTTTTCACTCAAAATTATGTTTTTTTCTTGTGAAACACCCTATTTTAGCATGAGCATAATTTTACAACATTATTTTCATTATCATGTAATTTTATGCCTAAATGTTATATTTTTGTAATTAAATATCTTTCTCTTATGAAATGTGATTCATGGTGGTAAGAGAACGTTATTTTGATTGCTGTTTTATAACGATTCTTTCTCATCTGTGAGTCATTTTCTTAAGTACATGGCACATATCCCGGTATGTTGTCATTAGTTACACTTTGCACTTATAGGCACATTTTTCTTGGACTTATGAACCTCTCCGCCGAATATTCCTTCTGTCGGACTAGGGGATTATGTTTCAAAGCCTTCGTAAGACTCCGCGAGCCAGGGATTCCCACTGGGATGCCGAGCTGGTTGTACCATTAACCAAATTATCTAGAAAGCACTTTACCGATGTTTTATGTGTTCTAGACCTAAGCGGCCCAATGATTGACAGCTAGACTCTGTTAGCGGCCATTCACTAGACCGCAAGGCTCCAAGGAAGTTTTCCTACGTCGACACTTCTTTTTCATGCGTCGACTCTATTCATGAAACGGTCTAGACTCTGACCGCTTTCTATATAAAACGGTCCAGTAAACGATCATAAGGTTCCTGAATTAGTCTAACCCAAGGTTTGACCTTTGGGGTTGGTTTTCTTGAGTTCCTAGATGATCTTAGGATTATCTGGAGTTCCAAACTATGTTTAAAATGTTAACATTATGTTATGGAATTTAATGAATGTACCATTGTGCTGTCGGACTGCTGCCGTAGCATAATGTCCTTTTAAATCAGTCTTTGAAGTCATATCAAATTTTGGTACATTCTATACCCTGATTACGAAACTTTTTATTTGGAATTGAATTATTGGCCGACTTTATTATTTTATCTCATGAAAATAGCTGGATTTATAACTTGAAGATGCAAGACCGGGCACGGATTGTGTCCAAGGGCTCCATGCTAGCCCCCACGGCCGATGGTCGGAAACGTGCTATAAACTATGGGGTACGATGATACTGGCGTCGCATTACGCTGGGAGTACTTTCTCTTATAAATGAGTGAAATTCATGAGGATCTTTATGAAATTTACAAGCTGGTTAATGCATAGCCTGTACAAAGTTGTGTAAAGTACTTTCTAGTTACATGCTCGTACATTCTTGTTCATGAAAGGCTAAATTTATATCTACATGATTAATCTTGCTTGTTCATGGTCTATACTCGCTCACATCTATTTGCTCAGTTATCTTGGTTTATATCACTTGTTTATCGCATTCTTATTTTCACCTTATGAGCTAGAGCTAAGACATTGATCACTTAAATATTACCTTCATATTGATACGAAGATATTTATTGGGCAAGTGTGCTCATACCTATTTTCTTGTCTATTTCAGGAAGTACTAGTGCATCTGATGGGAATCAACTCCGGGCATGTATATTTTATTTTTGTATTTGTGTCCTTTTGTTTGTATTTATACCCTTGACTAATCAGGTTTGCAATTGTAAGACTTTAAAAGCCAAAGGGTTAGTCTTTAAAGTCTTTGGGTTTCTATGTAATATGTCAGTGGGTCCACCACCCTCTTTCCCATACCTAGGTCTTAGGGCCCATGTGGGGCTGGTTCAAAGTCCAAGGTTGAACTTGGACCATGGGGGGGACAAAAATTGGAAAATTCAAAAATGGTGGCCCTTAAGTCAAGGGGTGCCCCCATTTAGTATATTACAATAGGTGTTGTATTTTTATTTTAATTGGTCATTTGACCACATGGGGGAATAATGTAATATACCCCATTTGCCCTCCCCAAATTCTAGATCTAGGGGTAAGCTTGGTCTTTTGTCCACTTCTGTAAATACTTGTATTTTTCCATTTGGTAGAGTTAATGAAGAATTTTAAGTTAAAAATTGCCAAGAGCAAGTGCACCCTCCCCCTCTCTCTCTGGTTTTCCCTCTTCCTCCTCCAATCTAAAGGGTGTGAAGCCCTTCTATATCCTCTTCTGGCTATCGGGATCCTTCACCGCCGCCGCCGTTCGTGCCGCCGTCGAGCCACCGCGAGCAAGCTTCGGGTTGCTGTCCAGGTTGCTGTTCTGCTGGACAGAGGCCTACTTCGAGAATTTTCTCTCCCCAACCACAGATCTGATGAGGCTGAGATTTTAAGAGGAGGCTAAAATTCCTACCTTTATCTGGGGTCGAAGATCTCTTAGGGAGCTTTCCAACGGCGCCAGTCTCACGTCGATCTGACGTCGGACCTGATCACAGCAGCCGATCTCGCCGGACCTCGCAGGCCTGTCCTGAAATGGGATAGCAGAAGAAGGAGTCAAAGTTAATTCCTAAAAAAATACGCCGGTGCAGAATCAATGTCCTCCGCTCGTGGAGGTCGACCAAGGACCTGCTCCCTTCGTCTTGGTGGTGCGCCGACCTCAGAAGCCTTCTGGAGGACGACGTCCCTTTGAACGTCCGTGTTGGCTATCCTGTCGGCCAACAAATCGCCGAACTGGAACCGCAGCCTGCAGCCACCCTGGACCATTAACGTGCTGCCCGCCAACCCGAGTTCAGTGCTCCCGAAGTTATTGTGTAGCCCTTTACCTCCTGCGTGGAGTGGGCAGTAAAAATCCATTTCTGTAATTATTGATAATTATTGTACCTGGAGTACGAGTTCGGCCGGGAAGTCTTTCCCACGCCTGGTAGCGTGGAGGTATCATTTCTGCTCCCCTCTCGGCATTTTTTCTTTATTTCGTATATTTCTATATGCCGCTGCATGAGTGATAGGGTAAGTTAGCTCATTATCATATATCAATCACTGCTACGAGAGAGAGCGAGAGAGAGCGAGACCGTCCCGTGACCCGACCCGGGCACGAAAGTGTGAGTTGACCACGCTAGCTCTTTGCCTGTTTCTCAACTGCGCACGTCCGTACGCTTCCCTCGCCAGGGACGATCACGAGTTTGCTTAGAGTCCAAGGATCACATATTAATTGGTCTCGAGTTGCGTAGTCATCCCGCATCAAATTGGTATCAGAGCAAAGTCGAGTCTAGGGTCGTCTATCATAGCATGGTTTAAGTTGGTCCAAGGTTGCATTTGCATTCCTTTGTTCGGTATCTCAAAAGGTGTTACCCGAACATTAGGTTACACCTATCGGGAAGGTCGCACACTTGCGAGAGAGGATCTTCGGATCCCAAAACTCCCCCTCATACCGAATATTTGAGTTTAGGTCCTTCATTTCATTTTGGTCGGTGCATTCCAACCCCGTGTCCATTGCATGCCCACTCGTAGGGGTACACAGTACTCACCACCACAACCACCACCTATGGCCAACCCACGAGATACCGTCGCAGGAGACCTTCACTCCTTGCATGAGGTGATCATGGCCCTCGTAGCCCGGATGGACCAATCTGAGGCAACCTTTAGGAGCTTCTCGGACCGTATGGATGGTCGACTTAACGCCATGGAGGAACGGATGGAGTCATCCGAAAGATCTGTCCAAGGTCTGGCGGACGGTTGGATAGGATGTCACACGGAGACCCTCCTTGAGCGGCCCCGAGCCCACCCACACCCGCTCCAGCGGTGGCCTAAAGCCAAGTCATTCCCATGGCCCAAATCCACCCCGCCCCTGTGGCCCAGGACCCGCCCGCACATGCTCCCCAACTGGCACATGCTCCTCAGCCCGCCCCTCCCCGGGCCCACGAACCACAGCTCCTTGACCCCGTCTTGAGAACTATGGGTCTGATAATGCTTATGAGGGGAATGGTCGACGCTGTCATGGCTTGCAGTAGAGAGATGAGGAGGATGATAGGGTCCTTCGGACCATGCGAGTGGACCCTCCCATTTTTGACGGGTCTTTGGATCCGAAAGTCTATTTAGATTGGGAGTCCGGCATGGACCGGTACTTCGATTGGTTCGACATGTCGCACCATTGGAGAGTCCGATTCGCTACCATGAAGCTGATAGGACAGGCACAAACTTATTGGAAGAACGTGGAGAGCCTGTTATTTCAACGGCAAGAGCCCCAGGTTGAGACATGGGGTGAAATGAAGGTCAAGCTTCAGCAAAAGTACCTTCCTGCCACATACCGTCAGTGACTCATCAATAAGTGGCAGAGTCTTAGTCAGGGAGATCGGTCCATCTCCGAGTACATCGCTGAGTTTAATGAGTACTTTTTGTGATGTGCTATCATGGAGGAGAGCACCACGCCCATTTCCCGCTTCCGTCGTGGTCTGCGGCCCCACTATCAGTATAAGCTTTTTCGCCGCAATGTGACCAAGTTGGAAGACGCGTACCAGGTTGCTCTCAAGATGGAGTAGTTTGAGGGAGAGTTTGAGTCTACCCAACGGTTGGGCCCCATTCCCCTTCGTAGTGCCGAGCCCCGTAGCTCCTTAGGCCCATATCCAAGGGCCCCCATGGCTCGACCTCAGGAGCCCGCCCGTCAGGAGCATTTCGCTCCAAGGCCTCGCCCTCCCCCGCCCCGGGATCTACCTCCATCCCAACCACCGACACCCATTGCTCGCCCCCCTGCACCAATTTCCCATCCCCCGTCACCTACACCTCCACCCCTGTTGCCTACACCCCCTGTCCCTCGGGAGGATAAGGGTAAGGGCCCACTTATCGGAGAGACTAGTAGGTTACGACTACAGTGTTATCACTGTCATGGGTTTGGCCACTTTGCCGGTCAATGTCCCACTCGTACCTCACTAGCCCTAGGGGACAAAAGGGTTGGAGAAGACTCGCCTTCTGGGTTTGTGTCTGTCAGCTATGAGGCCGAGTCGGAACTAGCTGATGAATTCTATGAAGAAGATCCGGAAGAACCTATTGACACCCAGGATGCAGCACTCAGATGATGACCACCTAGGGGTCATGTCACTGCATTAAGTCTAGGGTCCTGCATGAATCAATTTTTCTTCTTTGTGTGGTTTGTTTCTGTGGTTTGTTAGGAGTCTATGCATACATTTGTCAGTGCATGGTGAGTCTGCATGTGTCTTGTGCAAGCTCGTAGACGTCAGTCCCTTGCGAGTGTGAGGCAAGTCGGCTCTAATGCGTACGTTGTAGATTTGCCAGAGTATGGGATCAGCTCTACATCCATGTCCCGGATCTAGTCACTTACAGGGACCCAACGGTGATTCCTAGTGAGTCTTCAAGCCGTCTCCTCCCTTTTGAGAGTGACCCTACCCCGGAGTGTCCACCACTAGCCTCGTTCCCACAACATCATGTGCATATCGAGTATATACGGAATGAGCAGGTGACGATTACTTGGAGTGGAGCGTACCCGCACTACTTGGTACGGTGACGGACCCGTCGGAGCTCCTCGAGCAGTCGCACCCCTTACTCGACGGGGTCGAGCTCTTCCCACCCGGGGAGAATTAATGGGAATCAACTCCGAGCATGTACATTTTATTTTTGTATTTGTGTCCTTTTGTTTGTATTTATACCCTTGGCTAATTGGGTTTGCAATTGTAAGACTTTAAAAGCGAAAGGGTTAGTCTTTAAAGTCTTTGGGTTTCTATGTAATATGCCAGTGGGTCCAGCAGGGTCCAGCACCCTCTTTCCCATTGGTCCACGTAGGTCTTAGGGCCCATGTGGGGCTGGTTCAAAGTCCAAGGTTGGACTTAGACCATGGGGGAGACAAAATTTGAAAAATTCAAAAATGGTAGCCCTTAAGTCAAGGGGCGCCCCCATTTAGTATATTATATTAGGTGTTGTATTTTTATTTTAATTGGCCATTTGACCACATGGGGGAATAATGTAATATACCCCATTTGCCCTCCCCAAATTCTAGATCTAGGGGTAAGCTTGGTCTTTTGTCCATTTCTATAAATCCTTGTATTTTTCCATTTGGTAGAATTAATGAAGAATTTTAAGTGAAAAATTACGAAGAGCAAGTGCGCCCTCCCCCCCTCTCTCTCTGGTTTTCCCTCTTCCTCCTCCAATCTCCAGGGTGTAAAGCCCTTCCATCTCCTATTCTGGCTACCGGGATCCTTCACCGCCGCAGCCGCTGTTGTTCGTGCCGTCGTCGAGCCACCGCGAGCAAGCTTCGGGTTACTGTCCGGGTTGCTGTTCTGCTGGACAGAGGCCTACTTCGAGAATTTTCTCTCCCCAACCCCAGATCTAACGAGGCTGAGATTTTAAGGGGAGACTAAAATTCATGCCTTCACCTGGGGTCAAATACCTCTAAGGCAGCTTTCCAATGGCGCCGGTCTCACGTCGATCCAACGTCGGACCTGATCACAGCAGCCGATCTCGTTGGACCGCGTAGGCCTATCCTGAAATGGGACAGTAGAAGAAGGAGTCAAAGTTAATACCAAAAGAAATACGCCGGTACAGAATCAACGTCCGCTGCTCCTGGAGGTCGACCAGGGACCTGCTACCTTCGTCCCAGTGGAGCACCGACCTCAAAAGCCTTCCGGAGGACGACGTCCCTTTGGATGTCCGTGTTGGCTATCCTGTCGACCAGCAAATCAACGAACTGGAACCGCCGCCTGCAACCGCCCGGGACCATCAACGTGCTGCCTGCCAACCCAAGTTCAGTGCTCCAGGAGTTATTGTGTAGCCCTTTACCTCCTTGCGTGGAGTGGGCAGTAAAAATCCATTTCTGTAATTATTGATAATTAATGTACCGGGAGTACGAGTTCGGCCGGGAAGTCTTCCCCACGCCCAGTAGCGTGGAGGTATCATTTCCGCTCCCCTCTCGGCATTTTCGCTTTATTTCATATATTTCTATATGCCGCTGCATGAGTGATAGGGTAAATTAGCTCGTTATCATATATCAATCACTGTTGCGAGAGAGAGCGAGACCATCTTGGGATCCGACTCGGGCACGAAAGTGTGATTGACCACCCTAGCTCTTTGCCATTTCTCAACCGCGCACGTCCGCACGCTTCCCTCGCTAGGGATGATCGCGAGTTTGCTTAGAGTCCAAGGATCGCATATCAATTGGCCTCGAGTCGCGTAGTCGTCCCGCATCAGCATCGGATTCGGAATATACAAGTAGCGGGTCGGAGAGTGATTGAAAGTTTTCAAGATGAGAGAAGACCTAGTTGTCAAGTGTTTAGTCGAGTCAGATGTAAGTTTTGATTTCTTGATTCGTGGTGATGATCTTATGTAATTAGATTATTCTATTAATGCAATAAAGTTAGAATTTTTGAAAAAATTTACTTGTGAAATTTGTGTGATTGTCTTGCTGATGTGACACCACCTTGGGGTGATGACCACAAGACAAAATGACCCTTGGACCTAAGGTTGCAAGCAAGCAAATTGGCGATGATACCACTCGAGTGGCTCACTCGCTTGGTGCACACTTGTGCCCGTGGGCAACTAAACGATAATGGAGAGGGTCCGGGGTGGGACAATGATGCTCCGGTGCTTGGCAAGCTTGGGGAGAACCCCAATTGGGCTAGGGATGCCCACTCACGGGCGGCCATCACACCATGGGTGTGGGTTGAAATGGCTCGCTCGCAACTCGCCCGCGATGGACACTCACGTGTTCGGCAATTTGGGCCGGGCCCTCGCTCTCCGTCCGACGCAGCAAAGCAAGAATACTAAGCTAAGAAAGTGATATTGACCAGCAATGAAAGGGGGACCGAGGCTCACCTAGCCGGCGTGAAGACGCCAACTCCGACCGAAGACGGGGGCGAGCGGGGAGGCAAGGGTAGCAGTGATTTGCAGTAGCAGCCACGACTTCCCCTGAAGGCTCCCGGTGGCATATCTTATATTGCTGGAATCGTCTCCAAGTCTTCTTTCCAACGGTGGTACTCCTGCCTGCATCCGAGTTCGGAGCTGTCCGAAGGAACGTCATCTTCAACGACTACGCAATCTGTCCCAGACTGAAGGCCAGAGCGATCTTGGAAGCCGTTCAGCGGCCAACCTTGGAGGAATTCGATCATGATTCCTTCTACAAAATTCTTCTTCGTCTAGTCCTCCATCAGTAGCAGAAGGAATGATGCCAATCACTCGCACGACCTATTTGTTCTAAATTTATTCGCCAGAGTGTGCAGTCTGCCCCCTGCAGGTCCAGGTTCGACCTGTCTTCACTTCACCGGCGACCATTCTCCTCTCCGACCTCAGATTGTGGGCCCGTCAATTTCTGCTCAAAGCTACTCCGACCACGATCGCGTCACCGCTAGTTTCATTTGATTTAGAGTTTGGGAGCGACTGTAGTGCCTTCTGCAATCCACTGTATCAGTTCTGCATCAATCAAGGCAGCATCTTCATCGACAACCTGTTCAGCAAAACTAAAGAGTGGCAGAACTGGCGAAGCTTGGAGAGTCGGCGTTCTCTTCATAATTTCCCCACCCCGCTTGGCCGGCTGAAGGCCCCTCCCTGCGTGGAGGTAATCTTGGTTGTAATAAGTCTAACCCCCACCCCAAGAGCCCCCCTCCTGCGAGAGGTGTAGTTCATGTAATAATATTTTCGCATATTCGAAGCGACACCGACGCGGCTTGCGGGCGCAAAGCCTTGCCTCCCCGCTCGCCCCCGTCTTCGGCCGAGGAGGGTTATGAGGCTAGAGCCTATTAACACATGGAAGAACATGAGAGCCGAACTTAGGAAAGTATACACTCCCTGACCTCCTCCCTCCTACCCGGGTTACCAAAACTCGAGGAGCACTCCCACTCCTCCAACCCCACCCGTCCAAACCCTTACCACTAGAACCCAAGTGTCCAAGGCCTCCACCTCCCCACCTAACCCCATGAGGGCCCCCACACCCCAACCAAACCCCCCTTCCCTAACCTACACTAGTCAAGCCCCTTTAGCCCCCACTTCCACCCCAAACGATCCCAAGGACAAGAGACCCCTAACCGACCCAATTCCCTCCATGGTGACCACCACTTATCCAACCCTCACCATTAAAAACCAAGTGGACACCGCGTCCACCCCTCCACCTAGGCCCATAATGGCCACCACCCCCAAACCCAAAACCCCTCACCAAACCCGTACCCCACAGGCCCCCTTGACCACCACCACAAACCCACCATCGTCCCCAAAAAGGGACACATCTCCCAAAACAAATCAACCCAAAACCCCTCACCCAACCCACCTCCCACTTCCTACACCAATCTTTCCCCAACCTAGGCCTCCTCTACTTCCCCTTCCTATCCCAACCCAAGCCCATGCTTGTTCACCACCCCGGGTGTGTCATACGCTAGCTATCACCAAACCACCCACCATAGATCCCCCTACTCCATTAGCAATAGAAGTTGCTACCCACACATCTACCCAAGTGGAGAAGGATGCCCATCCGAATCCACCTCCCAACATAGAGGAAATTCAAAGGCCAAACAACTCACACACCTCTAGCCTAGCTCCTCTAGAGACACCTAACCTCACCATAGATAAGTCCATACTCCAATGGCTCAAGAAAGGTCTCACCATTCCTAGTTCACAACCATGCCACCTACCCATGGGATATCAATCCCAAATCATTCCCATTCAGCCACATGTCACTTATCAAACTTCCTATTGTGTGAAAGATTTGGGAGACTTAGTGAACTACCTACATTGGTAAATTCACTTGACCAATATGCTAGCCTTGAGGCCATCCGAAACTAACACCATTAGCCTAGCATATCCCTCCATTGGCTCCATCACTTCCATCTACACTAATGGCCAAGTTACTAGTGAGATCATCCTCCTTCTTCCCATGGAGGAAGAACCTATCCTAGTCCACTCCCCAACCATTAAGATCCCAAGTGCTTTGATCGGTCAACCCATTAGCAACCTTGGCCCAATTATTGAGGAGGATGACTCACCATTCGAGGACCTTGAGAGCATAGAGTACCCCTACCAAGGTGACCCTTACCATGATCCATTTGACCCTTTTCTATGGGAGCCTAGATCTCAATGTAACCCACTCACCTTATTCACCACCCACCTTACCCTACCCTTACCACCCATGATAATGCGAGGGCCCGGCCCAAATTGCCGAACACGTGAGTGTCCATCGCAGGCGAGTTGTGAGCGAGCCATTTCAACCCACACCCATGGTGTGACGGCCGCCCGTGAGTGGGCATCCCTGGCCCAATTGGGGTTCTCCCCAAGCTTGCCAAGCACCGGAGCATCATTGTCCCACCCCGGACCCTCTCCATTATCGTTTAGTTGCCCACGGGCACAAGTGTGCACCAAGCGAGTGAGCCGCTCGAGTGGTATCATCGCCAATTTGCTTTCTTGCAACCTAATCCAGAAAATTTCCACACCTTCTAGTTCCCTCTCAATATCTCCCTCTCTCTCTCTCTCTTACTATCACTCTCTCTAAGTGGGTTGTGCCCCCTCTCTCTCTCCTCCCCACCCCAATTTCGAAATTCATTCTCTCTCCTCCCCATTCACCCCTCATTAAGGCCCCTTCCCCTTCCCCATGCACTCATTCAATTCCCCCTCCAACCCCTAGGTGGAAACCCCTTCTCCTAGGCACCTTTCCACTCTCCCAAGCAACCCTCCCTCTCCCCAAGACTGAAAGAGCCCTTCCCTAGGCCAAATTTTGAATTTCCCTCTCCCTTGGGCTGTGCCCTTTCATCTCCCCACCTCCCTAACCACCCAAGGTCGCACCCCCCCTTCCCCATCCACCAAATAACCCCTTGTTCATGCCCTTCCCCACACCCACTCCTCCACCTATTCTGTCCCTGTTGCAGGTTTCAGAAAAGCAGTGATTTGCAGTAGCAACCACGACTTCCCTTGAAGGCTCCCGATGGCATATCTTATATTGCTGGAATCGTCTGGAGGTGGGGAAATGAAAGGGCACAGCCCAAGGGAGAAGGAAATTCAAAATTTGGCCTAGGGAAGGGCTCTTTCAGTCTTGGGGAGAGGGAGGGTTGCTTGGGAGAGTGGAAAGGTGCCTAGGAGAAGGGGTTTCCACCTAGGGGTTGGAGGGGGAATTGAATGAGTGCATGGGGAAGGGGAAGGGGCCTTAATGAGGGGTGAATGGGGAGGAGAGAGAATGAATTTTGAAATTAGGGTGGGGAGGAGAGAGAGAGGGGGCCCATTAACCTATCAAACCAACATAATGACTTCAAGACTTAGGAAAATGACTTTCTAACCTAGGTACATGACTCAATAAAGGGAGCCCACTCACGGGCGGCCGTCACACCATGGGTGTGGGTTGAAATGGCTCGCTCACAACTCGCCCGCGATGGACACTCACGTGTTCGGCAATTTGGGCCGGGCCCTCGCTCTCCGTCCGACGCAGCAAAGCAAGAATACTAAACTAAGCAAGTGATATTGACCAGCAATGAAAGGGGGACCGAGGCTCACCTAGCCGGCGTGAAGACGCCAACTCCGGCCGAAGACGGGGGCGAGCGGGGAGGCAAGGGTTTACGCCCGCAAGCCGCGTCGGTGTCGCTTCAAATCTGTGAAAATATTATTACATGAACTACACCTCTCGCAGGAGGGGGGCTCTTGGGGTGGGGGTTAGACTTATTACAACCAAGATTACCTCCACGCAGGGAGGGGCCTTCAACCGGCCAAGCGGGGTGGGGAAATTATGAAGAGAACTCAAATAAAAATAAGAAAATTACATGACTCGACTCACAAACACATGAGGAACATAATGGCGTACACCGACGATCAATCCGAGCTTCATAAAATGTGGAGGGGCAAGGGATGTCCCCATCACTTGCGCTCTGATTTTCTTACTTGTGAGAGGCTTACTATGCCGGCTGTTCACGTTCATGAAATTCCTTCCGCTGTATTAAAAACTCGGGGCGTGACACCTTATATGACTAAGCTGAAAATGAGCATTGACCTTACCTGATAAGGTAGATGATATATGCACTGACCTGTGTTAAGTACTTTGAGTCATTCTCAGAACCTGTTCTAACATATTTTCATACTGTTATAAAAAGATGATGAAATCAGTAATAAATGCATCAAAATTATATCATCAAAAATATATATATATATATAATGAGTCATAATATTTGTCATCATCAAAACTTCAGAACTACAGGGGCATAGTAATCTCCCTCTTTTTGATGATGGCAATATTATGAGTCATTGCAATAATTCAGCATGATGATCAAGTTAGTGTGAACATAGAATATTTCTATTAGAATGCAGCAGCAGCAAACTAAAACCAACAGTCAGATTGACCAACCAACCAATGACTCACAAAAATTCTCCCCCTTTGACAACATCAAAAAGGAAGGAACATTAAACAGGTGAAAGGAAGGATATGTCGCAAAATTCTCCCCCTTTTTACAACAGAATGCTGACAAAAAGATCTTCCCCGTTTTAGTATTAAGCAAAAGAATTCACTGTCAACTAAACTCCCCCCGAACAGATGCACATCCTTTCAACAGAGCAGATGGAGTGGAATGAAAAAGATGATCAGTGAACCATAGGGACATTCAAATGAAGCAGTCATTCAAACAATCAGATTGGACAATCAAATCAGATTAATACCAAATGGTTGGACATTCAATATTTGCATTCAGTGGAAGTAGGTCACCAGACAGTCAGATTAAAAACATTCAGTTGAAGAGGTCACAGGTGCAGTCAAGAATGATTTTAGGTCATGACAGAATGTATCAAGAATAGTGTGCATAATCTGAGTTTTGAATTTCAACAGTAAATGCAAACTGAGCACAGGTTTGTCAAATGATCTTCAAACACATGAGAAATTTAACAAGATTTTCAAAGATATACCAATTTCATAAATCTGAAGATAGGAATTTTCAGAATCTCCCATTATAAGGGTTTATGAATGAACTTTATTGAACTACATGGTTTAAATATGATGTATACATGGTTTGACAATAAAGTTCTGTACTCATATCTGAAATCAAGATTTAATAAAAATGAACCAAGCCCTCATATTAACATCTTGATGAACCTCAATTCATCTTACTCAATCAATTTCAATGACTTCTATAGGAGTTACAATCATAAGTATTGAGGTTAAACAACCATAAAACCATTTGATTTTGTCCAAGGCTATAGCAATTTTTCTTTTGCATCCCTTTTTAAATATTTCATTTGTTCAATCAGATAATTTTTGCTATCAAATCTTACGAGCAATCTAGTTTAGTACACACCTTGTAACTAAAGGATATACGTTGTTTAGACGCCAATATTGCTAAGTACTTAGTGTGACTAACAGTTATGCTATATAATAAATAGAGTTAACTTTTCACCTCATGACATATCTCAACTCATTTATTTGATGAGTGAGATGTGTTACTCAGTGTGCAAGCCATTGCTCTATCTGTTTTTCAATCATTTTTAAGTAAACTATGGCACCTCATGACACAGCCCTTTGGACATGTGTTTCTCAATGACCAAAGTCATTGCTCTTACAAGATTTGACACTTCGACAGTTTTAGAAAAGTCAGATGTTTAAAAACAATACATATTTCATGTATCTCAACCAAATAAAGTCATGATTTCAACATTTGTAGATTTCAAAAGATTTGACAAGACTCAATATGAAATAGTTGATTAAGGTTTATTAAAGTTGACTCAGATATTTTCAAGGTATTTATAACCAACCTAAATGAATACATTAAACTAAAATCAATCTGATCTTTCAGACATTCATAAATCTGTATAATAGAGTATTCCTATTTGATTTAGTTTTTCAGATTTATGATCAAGGTACATAGATTAAAATCTTCCTGAATTTTAGATAAATGAAGGAATTTATAAGAAACAGTCAATATTAATAGAAACAGTTACAAGAATATGCACCAAGTGCAAGAGACTTGAAGTTCAGACATGAGACAGGTTCTTGCAAACATTCAGTCTAAGTTAAGACAAGGATGTTCAAGGTTTCGTAGATATGTAGTGTTTTCAGACAAGTTTAAGAATATGGCAGGAATCCCAAGCAATTGATCATCATTGTTTAGGAACTTACAATCTCAGAAGTATGACAATGATAGTCAAGAAAGCAAGAGTAGATAGTTTCAGAGAGATAGTCACAGAATTGAAGTTATGAGATAGTGAAGACTTTAATTGACCAATCAAGGCAGAAACATGATTAGAAGTACATCAATGAAGGTGTTGACTCTTTGTGTCGACATCTGCTCACAAACTCCATAATACAGAACACTTTCAAAATAATGACAACTCATGGTGTCGACACTTCTAACAGGACAATTAAGAAGTGCAGCAACTTAGGTCAATGATTCAGAGGGTATGAGAATTATTTGAAATCAATGAGTTGAGAGCATAACAAATGTTCAAAGTTCAGTAAAAAGAACATTCAGACATACCAACGTGACACAGAAGTGACAGAAAATGTCAGTCAAGAAAATGTGAATTACAAGGTGAGGTGATAAACCAATCGCAACTAAGACCAGTACTTGGCGGAGGTTGGATCCAAGGATCTACTCACGCAAGGGTTAAGCTTCTAGATAGGCCTGACCTATCTTTCCAACTAAACCTTTTTATATATTGTCTAGTTATTACAAGAAATCATAGGAATTTTTCAAGGCAGCTCCCCCTCAGCAAATGCAGGAGCAGTAATCAATAAATTTCAAACTCAAGAAGAATATCAGTTCAGGTGAATTTAAATCAGATAGAAAGAAGTGATACAAACTGGTGCCAATTATGATGTATGTTTGAGGAAGAGCAAAAATTTTCAGAATAAGTAATAGTATGGCTAGACAATGAAGATATCAGTTGACCATATGAGCAATATAGGTCGACCGAAGTAGATAATGATGGAACAGATGAGTAGCCATGCAGTTCAATGTTTGATTTATGCTCCCCCTGAATGCATGCGCTTCAAATCAATATTTTTGGATTTTTCAATTTGGATGTTATGCAGTTAACTATATGTATGCAAATGCATTAACCAATCATGTGTGACATGAAGACCATACATGGACTTAATCTAACCAAAATATGCATGAATTACAATATTTTCTTTGACAAACTCCCCTGACTTTATGCACTATATGACTGAATTCTAAGTGCAACATATGCAAGAGACATTATGCAAGGGAGTTCAATGAATTATGTCTTAGTCTACCCTATGTGCAATTTTGACTTATGGTACCAGGCAGAGGACTTGGTCTAAAGACCACCTCACACATAGTAAGAGTTTCCAGACATATTGCATCTGCCCTTTGGTAACTTACTATTTGATATACCATAGAGGTCATGCATGATAATGCAATATAAAGACATTCCTATGTGCAACTCAACTTTTGAATGAATGAAGATGCATAACATTTTCAGAATATGCAAGACAATTCAATTGAATATGCATATGTGCAAATGTATGCAGACATGAGAATTTATGCATTTAAGTTTATTTCATCTCCCTCTCAACATGCAATCAATTGAAACACAATTAAATATCAAAGTGTAAATGCCTTCAAATAAGAAATGAATTTCAGGATATCTTCAGTGACTATGTGCATAAGCAGTTCAATATATGACTGAAGCAACTCATGTTGAGTAATGCAAGTGTCAAAGCAACTAAGAATATGTATGCATGAAATTTTAATTAACAGATTTAGCATGAAGTGCAGCTATCTGAAAGAGATTACTGAAAGATTCAAATGAACAACCTTGTAAACATCAGAAATGGAGTTTGCCTTACTTGGGTGCCTTGGTTTATTTACCCCTTTTATTTCTCAGCCCCAAGGCACTCCTGCAAAATAACTTTTTATTTTACAAATTTAGGTGCCCAAGAATTCTTGGGTCCTAAACTATCAGTGGCACCTCTAGAGGGTGCTTTCCACATTTTTTGAGCTTTCAGATCATCAACCATCATTAAAGAACAATCATTCATAGAGTGCCAGGACTGTCCATAGTAATGACATGAAAGAACAGACTTTTTGTTTATATTGTGCACATTAGCATGAGTATGAAACTGATGTGCATGAGCATGAATATTTTTGTTATTTACATGAGCATTTTGTCTTTTTTTATCAGCCAGCTAACAGTTCACAGCTCTGTGACCTGGCTTTCCACACTCAAAGCATGCATTGAATTTTCCTTTAACAAATTTGTTCCTACGTAATACACTTTGATTTTCAAGAAAATTAACATGTTTAGAATTAGCTTCCTTCCTCTGAGCGTGCCAACAGTCCTTGATTGTGTGGCCATGCTTTCTACATTCGAAGCACACAATGGGCTTACCTATAGATATAAAATTGCTTCTATCAAAAACCTTTTTGTTGACAAGGAAGTTAACAAATTTAGAATGAAATTTTCTTCCCTGATCATGCCAACCGTGAACAGCAATGTGGCCAAATTTTTTACAATGAGAACACTTCAAATTTCTCTTCTGAGACATAGTTTTCTCCTGAGCATAGAAGTTTCTATCATACATAGCACTTGCATTTAGGTCATCTTGTTCCATTAGTTTACATTCATGCATGAGATGACCTATCTTATGACAGTAAAAATATTGAATTCTTTTTTTTCAATAGAAGAAGGTTTCTTAGTATGAGAATTCCTAGCATGAATTCTACCATCATTAAAATTATCCTTCTTCATTATAAAACAATCATTCATCATATGGCCAGATTTCCCACAGTAAAAATGTTCAATGTTATTTCTTTTAATAGCAGGGAATTTCTTAGCCTGAGAATTATTTGCATGCAATTTGTCAATCTTTTTCAGTGTTTTTTGATTTTATATATTTTTATTCTATTTTTGAATTTTCTGATTAACATGTTGTTTTACTGAGGCAGATGATGTACTAGCAATATTTGAGCTATGCACAAAAGTTGTGTATAGCTGATTCCTGATAATCTCCTTAATTTCAGAATTGCAACCTATCCCTTCAACAGACTTACACAAGGAACCATTAAACTCATTATTCTCACACTGAAGGGTTGAAATGCAGAGCTCATAGCTAGCCATTTCCTCCTTACAACTAACCACTTTCTCATTCAGCATTTTATTAACAGTTTTTAAATTTTTAATTTCTTTTTCCAGATTTTGTTGCTTCTCATTTTCATTAGTGTCAACTACCTTTCCTTTTTCTAAATTAAGCAATTTCTTTGAAATAGCTATATTCAGATTTTTTCAGTTTTTCATTTTCAAGTGTTAATCTTCCAATTTCCTCATTGAGTTTGTCATTTTGAACTAACTCATCAATTAATGTCTGATCAGCAGAAATAACTTATTATTTCTATCTAGTTTCAGCCTTTTCAAGATTTTTCTGCAGTTCCACATTAACAACTTTAATTGCCTCCAATTTTTCAGACATTAAACTATTTTCTTCCTGAAGTCTTTTGAATTTTTCTTCATTATCTTCAATCTGCTTTCTGTGAATTTCATTCTCAAACTTCAGCTTAATCAATTCCAATTTAGCATGAACAAGATCTTTCATCAATTTTTCATTCTGAACTAAATTCTTAATACAAATCTGATTATCATTAAATGAGCTCATTTTTTCTCTAGTTCAGAAATTTGATCTACAAATCCTTGATTTTCATTTTTTAATAATGAAATTTATTTCCTGTGCCTATGAACATCAGACAGACAGACATCATAAGATTGTTTTATTTTCAAGCAATTTTCACAAGATGAGTTTGTACTATTCTGATCAATTTTCTTTTTCAGCTTTGTATGTTGTTTTCTTAATTTTTCATATGCTTCTAACAAATCAGCATATGCTTCCAGCCAATCATCTAAAGAGAAGTTGTCAAATGGATTTACCTGTTCATCATCCTCTTCTTCATTTTGATTGCTGCTTGATTTGCTGGTATTTACCGTTAAGCATTGTTCTTCCTGCTCTTTGTAGATACGAGTCAGTTCATCCAGAATACCTTTGGTTGTACTACAGTTTGAAATAGATGAAAGAACATTAGTATCAACTGTAGTTTTTACCAAGATTAAAGCTCTAAAATTATCAGCATGTTTAGATCTATGATCGTCAGTCCATTTAGACTTGTCCATAGGTAATTTATATGGACCATGTGAAAGTAACTTCAATAGATCAGTATCAATAGATTTAACATACCTAATTATGCTACTGAGCCAGGAATTAAAATTAGAACTATTGAAAATCGGTGGACGAGCCATGGATGCAATTCAAGCACAGTTCGGACAATAAGTTCAGCAAAATCAAATATGCACCTAAAAACCAGTAGGATCCTCTGCAGATCGTTGGATCTGATCAATCGGAGATGTGCTTTGATACCTATTGTTGAATCTATAAGATGGTGCAGACATAGATTCAGAGGGGGGGAATGAATCTCCCCTTTAAAAATGGCCAAATAAAAGTGTACCTATAAATCTTGCGGAATTAAACTATCAGATGACTCAATCTAATAAAATGCTATCCAATAACCAATAAAAGATCAGGACTAAGTTCTTATATTCTATATACTACTCTCTCAAGACCAATATAAACTGCTCGGTATGTAGACATATTCCTCACTAGACAGAAGATTCAGAAGTATGTATGCGAGCCTAAGTATACATCTATCGAATTAAGGAACAAGCAAACAAACCACTGCACAGATGATTTTTAGATGGTTCATTCTGCTGCCCGCAGACCTACGTCCATCCCCCAACTCTAACCAGAGTGATGCTTGCTACTGCCTAACAGCTTGAACCGTTGAGCATCACAGCTTGCTTACATCCGCTGAGCATCATAGCTTGCTGACCCGCTGAACATCACAGCTTGCTGTCCGAGGTACATACCTCGCCCGCTGAGCATTATAGCTTGCTCTGTTGTCACACAGCTTGAAGTTTCAATGAAAGAAAGTAAAAGAAAACAACGATGAAACACAGCACTAGAAAGCTGTAAATGAAATGCAACGATGTAGCTCGCGCAGGAGCAAATCTGGCTTGAATCTGATCCAAAGGCCAGTAGGAACAAATCTTCAGGATCTTCAAATTTCTCTCCTCAAGCTTGCTCTCTTTCTTCCTCACGAGCTCACGATCTCCTTGAGCTCTCTTTGCTTCTTCTTCCTTTCACTATCTCACTATCTTTCTCTGAATTATGGCACTCTATTTTCTCTTCCTAGATCTTCACTCTTTCTCTTATAGCCGCTCTTTTCTTTTTCTCTCTCAATCTCTCTTTATTTTCTCTCTGTCTTCTGCTCACCTTCTTTTTTTGATCTGAAGGATCTGGCATCTTTTTATAGGCTCGCGAGAGATGGGTGCGTGGAAAACACGTTCCCACCCAAGAAGATTTGAAAATGGTGCACTGCTGGAAGTCCATGTGTTAGATGATGAGAAGGCGTTGTCCACGTGGCAGAAGGTTCAGTCCTAACTTTGCCTTGGATCACGTGCTTATTGATCTGCCATTCTGGGAACATGTGCCCATCATTGGGAATATGTGCCTCAGCTCTAGTTCGAGATCATGTGCTTGCCTGAGTCTTCATGCGTTCTGCCCTTCACATGTTTGTTGAAGTTCCTGCCAATAAGTTATAAAACATTTCATCAAACATTTTATAGTCAGATGCAGATTTATCCAACATTATATCAGTCACACATAGGTCAGAAAGGTGAAAGATGATGTATATGCGAATGCCTTAGAGTGTAAATAATGATGCACAGACTTGGCTAAACATTATGCACATATGATGCACTGACATGATCTAAGCCTAGACACACTAACATTGACATATGCTTGTATGCTTAGACCTTAAGGATGCATGTGCACAGACCTGACTGAATAGACAAAAAATGTGCTCAGACTCTAAATGCTGCACAGACTAAGGTCTATACATGTTCATCGACCTTGATGCAACATGTGCACAGACTTTACAACTCATGACTTCTACATGTGCGTAGACTTTGAATCCTAAATATGCACAGACTTAAAACATGCTCAGACCTATATGTGCATGGACTCTTAATGTGCATAGACCCTAGACATGCTTGGACCTATATGTGCATGGTCTTCTATACATACACAGACCTTAGTCTAAACATGTATAAAGACCTTAATAGCATATGAACAGAGGTGCACAGACCTGGTAAACAGATGTGCACAGACCTGCATGATGTAATGAACACATATGCTCAAACCCTAAATGTAGCAATGAAAATGTGCACTGACCTAAGTGTGTGCAAATGATGATGTGCATCAACCTTACCATGCACACGGCATAATGTGCATCGACCTTTTTTTGCACAAGGCACAATGTGCATCGACCTTATTATGGAGGATGCAAAATGTGCTCAGACTTGTAATAGTATCATAGGTAGACCTTGATACGCACGAATGATCATGTGCATTGACCTTATATTCAAGATAGAGAACATCCATCGACCTTAGATGGTTGAAGGCTATACTAGCATCAACCTTAGATGTGCTATAGTGAATGTGCACCGACCTATGTGTAGATCAACAAAATGTGCACTGACCTATATGACGGTGTGAATAGAATATGCACCGACCTTAATATGCTATGAACAGTGATGTGCATCGACCTTCATATGCTAGAGAGCAAAGTAACATCGACCTTATAATGCATGTGAGCAGAGAAGCATCGACCTTATACCAGACTATGTGAGTACCTGCACTGACCTTACACATGGCTAAGGCAAATGTGGATCGATCTTATTATGACTATATGTAAACCTGCACCGACCTTACACATGTGCAAGCAAAAGGTGCACTAACCTGCATCTGCCTAGACATGCAACATGCATCGACCTTGTGTAGTTAAATGCATACATGCACCGACCTTTATATGCTATCATGCAGACGCGCACTGACCTGCATGTTGACTCATTGAATATGGCAAATGAATGTGCGTTGACTTGCATGTTAAGTAAAGATGGAACATATGCATCAACCTTTGTTATGTGTTGATGAAACATACATCGACCTTTGTTATGTGAAGATAGGACATGCATCGACCTTATGTAATACCCCATAATTTTATATGAAGTAAATTTAGAATAAATAGAATTAATTCATGGCTAATGGGCTATTAAGTGAATTATAGTTAATTAAATCTAATTATTAAAGCCCAATATTCATTTAAATGAATCTAATCTTTTAAATAAAACCCAAGAGACTTAAAACCAGGCCCATAAGGTTTGGCCCATATTCTAGAAGCTTAAACTAGTGTATTTACAGAATTTAGGGGGATAATTACTCCTTAAATGGATAATAATAGGAGATAATATCAAAAGAGTTTGAAACTGTTCAAATTCGACGCCCAACAATCGAAACGGTCTATCGGGCGACCGCTTGGCTCAAGAAACGGTCTAGAACTAGATCGCTAGGCAAACCCAGTTCTGTGAATGGAAGAAGACATAAAAGGATGGGAACTTTGGCATCCTAATTACCTAAGATCGATGATATCCCTTAGTTAGAAGAGTCTAGAATGCTAGAGAATCGAATTGAAAACCTAAATTGGACTCTAAGATCATCCTAATCCATGGAAACCCTAGCTAACCCTATAAATAGACCTAGAACCAGCCTGCGCAACCCTTACTTTTGGCTCGCGTGGAACTAAGGTAAGAAGGATGAATTAGAGGTATGTTCTTTAGAAGTTTTTGTTCATAATACTAAGGTCTAACTGCCTTCAAAATTTCGTTCTAGGAGTTCAAGCCCACGAGAAGTTTGAGGCATCCAAAGTCGCTTGTTCGGTACAAGCAATTCAGGAGACTGTGCGACCGGACCAGATTGATCAGCGAACTAGAAGCCCTAAACGAGGTAACTACATAGGGGTTCCTTAGAGTTATTTGTTCCTATTAGTACCCTCTTCTTACCCTCCAAATTTCATGGTCATAGGTAAAGGGAATCAAGAGTTAGAAGGCCACGAAGTTGCTGATTTAGTTTAAGATAAGCAAGAACTAGGGTCAACTTCCAACCCAAAATTCAAAGTCTAAAGCCCAGATCAAAGGTAGGTTATCTCATGATTGGCTTAAACATGATGTTAGGAATAAAAGCCCTCTGATTTCAGTCGTTTTCATGTATTGTACATAGAGAATTTTGTGTTTTATTGGGACTATGCATTTAGTATAATCTCCATGCATGAATCTTAGCCCTAATTGAATTAAAAAGAAAATCTCTTGTTCATTACACACAAACCCATGCATATTCTTGACCTATTCTTGTTCTATCATGTTTTACAGTAGGTTCTCGTTGATTTTCATGCATAATAGTGTCACGTCCCGAGCGAGGAAGATACTCGGATGTGTGACGCGTCTATATACATCGTGTCGTTAGGGCGATAAGAGTTTTAACATACAAAATTTCGGAGTGCGCAAATGACTAAAAATCTAATAAATTCCAATAGTCCAAGTGATGTTTATTTGATTAATCAAAGGAAATAAAGATAGTCCATGACAAATTTCCAAACTTAGAAAGCCAAACATTAGGCTACACGACTTAACACAAAGTTTATACCACTAACTGACATGACTGGGAATACAAGGTAGACTCAAATAAATTCAAAGACTCGACTAGCTAATGATAAATGGATGGCGTTCTAGCACTCTTCACTCAGCCTCAAACCCATTCTTATCGCTATCCGAATCACCTGAAAATGTTAGGAAGCAACTAGATGAGCGAATCGTTCAGTAGGAATTACATCTCAATTACGAGCAATCTTTACGTGATTTACAATTTGCATGTATTATAAGTATGGCTATACATGATGTACGTATAATAAAAATCAGGTATACAGGTGAATCTAGGCATGATGAACAATAAGAGATCAAGAACTGTATAAAGAGAGTATAACAAGATTTCAAATATTTGACAAGCAGTATTTCAAGAATTTACAGATGTAAATACCACTTCGGGCAAGCAGGGATTCGTGTACAAGTATGAGCGCAGGTATGAGAAGGAACTCATGTACAAGTATATCAAGTAAAAATTCAATTCAAGCAAGTATTGTCTAGTACGTATCAGTAAAATTGGCTATTATCAAGCAAGTATTTGCCCTTTCTCGGGCCACAAGTCAAGTATTGCCCGTTTCGGGCCACGCAAGCCAAGTAAGTAAGGAGAGAGAGAGTAGGGGTGGAGTGTCTTAAGTCAAGCAAGTACTCCGGTGCAATGCTAAACACCGTGGTCAATAAACTCCCATGGGCGCAAGTACCTTCGGGTGCTCCTCTTAGGACCAGACCGGGCCCTATATGCACAGCATTTCATGTATTACCTTTGACATCCACTCTCATTTATAGCCAATATGGAATTTCAAGAATTTAGAAACGTAGTATTTCAGACGAGATTAACTAGTCATTTGGTTATGGAAGATTCTAGAGGTGGCCCCTACAGGCTCAAGAGGTGGCTCCCGTCGTGTATCACTTTGCACCGTACGGCCTCAAGAGGTGGCTCCCACAACGTAGCACTTTACCCTGCATGGCACTTAGCTCCTACACTCCCAAATGATAGTTTAAGAGATTCAAGGATTGACCATGTAGGGTATACATAAGTAGATTTTTTTTTCATGGAACGGAATTTCAAGAACTCATCATACGTAGGAGTATGGATTAGGGTTGTGTTGGGATAATTTTCAAGATAGATCAAGATCAGGAGTTATAATTACTGAGTTGGCATCTGAGGATTTGCTAATCCTTCAAATTTTCAATTTTTTTTAAAATTTATATATATATATATATATATATATATCAAATTGGCGCCCCTTTACCTAGTCTTCAATTAATTGAAGACTTGAGGGCCGTCTTCAATTCTGAAATTGAAGACTTAAGGGCCGTCTTCAATTCAGTAATTGAAGACTTGAGGGCCGTCTTCAATTCTGAAATTGAAAACTTAAGGGTCATCTTCAATTCTGAAATTGAAGACTTAGGGGCCGTCTTCAATTCAGTAATTGAAGACTTGACGGCCGTCTTCAATTCTGAAATTGAAGACTTAAGGGCCGTCTTTAATTCAGTGATTTTCACCTGGCAGATACGTTTTGTGACTCAAAGCACTGTTCATTTCGAAAAAGTTTCTCGAAATTCGAAAGTAAGGATATTAATACTTAGTATAATTCCTCGGGAGTCCAGAAACATGTTCATATATAATTACTGAGTTTTGGTTTCACAGATATGAATTCTCTAATGTTATAACTTTAATTCCTCAAGAACGGAATTGACGCCCCTGTGAGCAGTCTTCATTTAATTGAAGACTTGAGGGCCGTCTTCAATTCTGAAATTGAAGACTTAAGGGCCGTCTTCAATTCTGTAATTGAAGACTTGAGGGCCGTCTTCAATTTAGTAATTGAAGACTTGAGAGCCATCTTCAATTCTGAAATTGAAGACTTGAGGGCCGTCTTCAATTCAGTGATTTTCACTTGGCAGATACGTTTTGTGACTCAAATCACTGTTCATTTCGAAAAAAGTTTCTCCGAATCAGAATCCGAAGACATGGTCAGATGGAGAAAAATCTCAGGGTCACAGAAGTATATTCTGTCAAAATTTTCAAGGTCCAGTTTATTAGTTATAGATTTTTGAATGCGTTGATTTACTGATTCCTTAAAATTCTAGAAAACGGAATTGACGACATGGTGCATGTCTTCAATTAATTGACGCCCTCTAGGGCAGTCTTCAATTTGGAAATTGGCGCCCTGGTCAGGGGCGCCAATTACAGTGAGGTGTCCACTATTCATCAGTGTGAAAAAGCTCTGAATCAGGAAGTAATGGCACGAATATGTTGAGAAAAATGTCAGGATTCCAGAAATATGTTCATGCAAAAGTTTTGTGATTTAGTCTGATAGTTATGGATTATTGAATGTGTTGAATTATCAATTACTGAAAATCTCAGAAATCGAATTGACGACACTGGGGGTGTCTTCATTTAAATGACGACTGTGTGAACAGTCTTCAATTTTGAAAATGGCGCCCTGGTCAGGGGCGCCAATTACCAGAGGGTTGGGAGCCTCCGTGTCTTTAAACCATGAACATATTATGTTAATAGTTATTAATACTGTAAAACTAGTGTGATAAAATATGTTCAAAAACTCATAAAAATCATGCTAACAAACTAAGTTTAAACTCTTAAAGATCATGGTGATATGTAACAGGCTATCAAAATAACATGATATATACATGATTATTGCTTGATTATGGTAAAGCTAGATGCTATATATAGCATGGTTGACTAGTTAATCGAACTCTAAGATGCATCAGTTAACCTATTTAGCTACTAGTTAGGCAAGGATTTGAGAACAGCTACCTCTGTGAAGTGACAGGAGTTGACAGGAGAGGAAGAAGCAGCCCTTTCCTTCCTCTGCAACTCTTCAGAGCTTGCTCCCGTATCTAGCATTCGAACTAACCAAATAAGGGGAAAATAGAGTGTATTTTATAACCTTAGGGTCGACAGGATGGGGGACAAGATCCAGAATTATAGGGTATTTAGTGATTTTACAGCCTACACAGGCTGGAGGGATAGAATGATCGTGATAGTTGTCGGAAAAGAAATGACGCCCAAGAGAGGGTCGTGTATTTCATAAGTTAAGATTTCCATGTTAAACATCAAAGATTTTTATCTTTAAAAATTGATGAAATTGGTTTGTGAAATTTCAGGGGTGAAACCCTTACATTTTTCTCTATTTTTACATATAATTTTTTTAAAAATATTCTTTTTAAATAAAAAGTGACACTATTCGCATCACTATTTTCGTTTAGGAAATAACGACTTAACATATGTCGTTATTTTGAACGGAGATTTCTGTATTCACTCTACACTAACCAAAATTATCTATATACCCTTTCTCACTTTCTAAATTATGTTTATCCTTTAACACTTCCTCTATATACCATTATTTCTTCAAAATAATGATATAAAGTAAAAGTTGAAATATGAAATTTTTTAAATTATGAAAATATGAATTGGCATCTTGTAAAAGTGATGTTTATCCTTTAAAATACTATCTATATAACCTATTTCCTATTTCTTTGGAATGGTGTAATATTAATTTCCTAAGTGATTGAAAATATAAATTGGCATTTCCTAAAATATCATTTGACATCTTCTAAAGCATCTATTGGTAATTAAATGTTTTAAATAGTTAATCCAATAGAATTCGAATATGAGTTCAATAACTAAATATATATATATATATATATATATATATTTTATATATTTCTATTTTAAAATTCTCGGGTGTTACAAATATGCCCTAGATTAGGGTTTATTTTACCATTTTTTTTGGCTTTCTATCACACAGACAGAAACGGTCTACAAGGTGACCGCCTGAGATGGATAAGCGGCCCCTCGATAGACCGTTAGACTCCTAAAAATGGTCCACACTAGACCACTTTTTGGTTCTGAGAACTAGCCGAGCCTAATTAAATTTTACCTAAATAGAACTCTATAATTATGATATTTTTCAGTCAAAATTATGTTTATTTCCTGTGAAACACCCTATTTTAGCATGAGCATAATTTTACAACATTATTTTCATTATCATGTAATTTTGTGCCTAAATGTTATATTTTTGTAATTAAATATTTTTCTCTTATGAAATGTGATTCATGGTGGTAAGAGAACGTTGTTTTGATCG
Organism: Amorphophallus konjac; assembly: GCA_022559845.1. NCBI lineage: Eukaryota > Viridiplantae > Streptophyta > Magnoliopsida > Alismatales > Araceae > Amorphophallus > Amorphophallus konjac. The sequence continues at coordinate 200,726,166 of CM040120.1, read as the reverse complement.
CTGTTTTATCACGATTCTTTCTTATCTGTGAGTCATTTTCTTAAGTACATGGCACATATCCCGATATATTGTCATTAGTTACACTTTGCACTTATAGGCACATTTTTCTTGGACTTATGAACCTCTCCGCCGGATATTCCTTCTGTCGGACTAGGGGATTATGTTTCAAAGCCTCCGTAAGACTCCGCGAGTCTGGGATTCCCACTGGGATGCTGAGCTGGTTGTACCATTAACCCAATTATCTAGAAAGCACTTTACCAATGTTTTATGTGTTCTTGACCTAAGCGACCCTATGATTGACCGCTAGACTCTGTTAGCGGCCATTCACTAGACCGCAAGGCTCCAAGGAAGTTTTCCTACGTCGAGACTTCTTTTTCATGCGTCGACTCTATTCATGAAACGGTCTAGACTCTGACCGCTTTCTGTATAAAACGGTCCAGTAAACGATCGCATGGTTCCTGAATTAGTCTAACACAAGGTTTGACCTTTGGGGTTGGTTTTCTTGAGTTCCTAGATGATCTTAGGATTATCTGGAGTTCCAAACTATGTTAAAAAGGTTAACATTAAGTTATGGAATTTCATGAATGTACCGTTGTGCTGTCGGACTACCGTCGTACCATAATGTCCTTTTAAATCATTCTTTGAAGTCATATCAAATTTTGGTACGTTCTATACCTTGATTATGAAACTTGTTATTTGGAATTGAATTATTGGCCGAAATTATTATTATATCTCATGAAAATAGCTGGATTTATAACTTGAAGATGCAAGATCAGGCATGGATTGTGTTCAAGGGCTCCATGCTAGCCCCCACGGCCGATGATCAGAAACATGCTATAAACCATGGGGTACGATGATACTGGCGTCGCATTACACTGGGAGTACTTTCTCTTATAAATGAGTGAAATTCACGAGGCTCGTTATGAAATTTACATGCTTGTTAATGCATAGCCTGTACAAGGTTGTGTAAAGTACTTTCTAGTTACATGCTCGTACATTCTTGTTCATGAAAGGCCAAATTTACATCTACATGATTAATCTTGCTTGTTCATGGTCTATACTCGCTCACATCTATTTGCTCAGTTATCTTGGTTTATATCGCTTGTTTATCGCATTCTTATTTTTACCTTATGAACTAGAGCTAAGACATTAATCACTTAAATATTACCTTCATGTTGATACGAAGATACCTACTGGGCAAGTGTGCTCATACCTGTTTTCTTGTCTGTTTCAGGAAGTACTAGTGCATCGGATTCGGAATATACAACTAGCAGGTCCGAAGGTGATTGAAGGTTTTCAAGATGAGAGAAGACCTAGTTGTCAAGTGTTTAGTCGAGTCAGATGTAATTTTTGATTTCTTGAGTCGTAGTGATGATCTTATGTAATTGGATTATTCTATTAATGCAATAAAGTTAGAATTTTGGAAAAAAATTTACTTGTGAAATTTGTGTGATTGTCTTGCGCTCTGATTTTCTTGCTTGTGAGAGGCTTACTATGCCGACTGTTCACGTTCACGAAATTCCTTCCGCTGTATTAAAAACTCGGGGCGTGACACCTTATATGACTAAGCTGAAAATGAGCATTGACCATACCTAATAAGGCAGATGATATATGCATTGACCTGTGTTACTTTGAGTCATTCTCAAAATCTATTCTGACAGATTTTCATACTGTTATAAAAAGATGATGAAATCAGTAATAAATGCATCAAAATTGTGAGTCATTGTCATCATCAAAACTTCAGAATCACAGGGACACAACAATCTCCCTCTTTTTGATGATGGCAATATTATGAGTCATTGTAATAATTCAACATGATGATCAAGTTAGTATGAACATAGGATATTTTTGTCAGAATGCAGCAGCAGCAAACTTAAACCAACAATCAGAATGACCAACCAACCAATCACTCATAAAAATTCTCCCCCTTTGACAACATCAAAAAGGAACGAACATTAAACAGGTGAAAGGAAGGATATGTCACAAAATTCTCCCCCTTTTTACAACATAATGCTAACAAAAAGATCTTCCCCGTTTTAGTATTAACCAAAAGAATTCACTATCAACTAAACCCCCCCTGAACAGATGCGCTTCCTTTCTACAGAGCAAATGGAGTGGAATGAAAAATATTATCAATGAACCACAGGGACATTCAAATGAAGCAGTCATTCAGACAATCAGATTGGACAATCAAATCAGATTGATACCAAATGGTTGGACATTCAACTTTTGCATTCAGTGGAAGTAGGCCACCAGACAGTCAGATTAAAAACATTCAGTTGAAGAGGTCACAGGTGTAGTCAAGAATGATTTCAAGTCATAACAGAATGTATCAAGAACAGTGTGCATAATCTGAGTTTTGAATTTCAACAGTAAATGCAAACTGAGCACAGGTTTGTCAAATTATCTTCAAACACATGAGAAATTTAACAAGATTTTCAAAGATATACCGATGTCATAAATCCGAAGATAGGAATTTTCAGAATCTCCCATTATAAGGGTTTATGAATGACCTTTATTGAACTACATGGTTTAAATATGATGTATACATGGTTTGATAATAAAGTTATGTACTCATATCTGAAATCAAGATTTAATACAAATGAACCAAGCCCTCATATTAACATCTTGATGAACTTCCCTTCATCTTAATCAATTTTAATGACTTCTTTAGGAGTTACAATAATAAGTATTGAGGTTAAACAACCATGAAACCATTTGTTTTTGTCCAGGGCTATAGCAATTTTTCTTTTACATCTATTTTCAAATATTTCATTTGTTCAATCAGATAATTTTTGCTATCAAATCTTACGAGCAATGTAGTTCAGTACACACCTTGTAACTAAAGGATATACGTTGTTTAGACGCCAATATCCCTAAGTACTTAGTGTGACTAACAGTCATGCTTTATAATAAATAGAGTTAACTTTTCACCTCATGACATACCTCAACTCATTTCTTTGATGCATGAGATGTGTTACTCAGTGTGCAAGCCATTGCTCTACCTGTTTTTCAATCATTTTTAAGCAGAGTTAACTATGGCACCTCATGACACAGCCCTTTGGACATGTGTTTCTCAATGACCAAAGTCATTGCTCTTATAACATTTGACCCTTAGACATTTTTAGAAAAGTCCGATGTTTAAAAATAATATAGATTTCATGTATCTCAACCAAATGAAGTCATGATTTCAACATTTCCATATTTCAAAAGATTTGACCAGACTCAATATGAAACAGTTGGTTAAGGTTTATTAAAGTTGACTCGAATATTTTCAAGGCATTTATAACCAACCTAAATGAATACGTTAAACTTAAATCAATCTGATCTTTCAGACATTCATAAATATGTATAATAGAGGATTCTTATTTGATTTAGTTTTTCAGATTTATGATCAAGGTACATAGATTGAAATCTTGCTAAATTTCAGATAGATGAAGGAATATATGAGAAACAGTCAATAGTAATAGAAACAGTAACAAGAATTTGCACCAAGTGCAAGAGACTTGAAGTTCAGACATGAGACAGGTTCTTGCAAACATTCCGTCTGAGTTAAGACAAGGATGTTCAAGGTTTCGCAGATATGCAGTGTTTTCAGACAAGTTTAAGAATATGGCAGGAATCCCAAGCAAGTGACCATCATTGTTTAGCAACTTACAGCCTCAGAACTTCTGCATCTTGCAGTACCGGTTGACTGCAATATAAAGGACAGTGGTATTTGCCTCGCTTCAAATTGTGTTTGTGGCAAATTTAATAATCAGGAAGAGAGCTTGAATCATTTATTTTTTGAAAGCCAACTTGCTAAACCCCTGTGGAGGTTCTTTAGGATTCTCTTTGACTCCCGGTGCAGGTTTCCAAATTCTGTCACGAGCTTTTGTTGGGATGTTATCAGTACAGCTGATAATAAATCTCCATATGGCTATGTAGCCATTCTAACAATGACGCATATATTATGGGAGATATGGATGGCACAGTGTAAACTCAAATATGAAGACAATGCGCATTCCGTTAGTGTGATGCAACGGTAGATTATGAGGCAGGTGGAGTTTTCGTTGAAAAAGGCTATCCTCAGCAAAGCTCCTTCAGCAAGAGAAAGGATTATGCTGGAACATTACAATTTTTCTTACAGATTTACAGAGAAACTCCCAAAGCTCATAAAATGGTCCTGCCCTAATACAGGATCTGCCTTAAATGTTGATGGGGCTGCTAAAGGAAACCCAGGGCATGCTGGCGGAGGCGGCTGCATCAAGGGAAGCAGGGGAGAATTCATTTATGGTTTCTCTTATTACTATGGTGTGGGGAGTAACATGGTAGCCGAGGCCAGAGCATTATTAGATGGGCTGGGAATTTTGGTTAAGAGTGGACTTCCTGTAGATGTTATATATTCTTATTCCAAGGCACTTGTCACCATGATACAATCTAGTGACCATCCTCCGTGGAGGATATGTAAATGGTGGGATGAAATTAAAGACATCATTACAAAGAATAGGTGGAATCTTGAGCATATCTACAGGGAAGGGAACTCAGTTGCGGATGTTCTAGCATCCTTAGCTTGCACCACCCGAATAAACAAAGACTTTGGATGCTGGAAAGACCTCCCAAGCAGAGCTCGTGGATGTGCCACAGTGGATGCAGCCGGTCTTCCTAGTTGGAGGAGATAAGGCATCTATGGACTTTTGTCTTTCTTTTGATCCTTTTTGTTACATACCCAGGGGTATGCCCCGTGGTATACTTGTAAATGACTTCTCCAGAATCAATAAAAATTGGGCCGGATACAATTGGTGGAATTAGCACAAATTGTGCATTTCCCCAAGAGTAGTCATTGGTCTCGTTCATATAAAAAAAAGAAAGCAAGAGCATATAGTTTCAGAGAGATAGTCACAGAATTAAAGTTATGAGATAGTGAAGACTTCAATTGACCAATCAAGGCAGAAACATGATTAGAAGTACATCAATGAAGGTGTTGACTCTTTGTGTCGACATCTGCTCACAAACTCCACAATACAGAACACTTTCAAAATAATGACGACGCATGGTGTCGACACATCTAACAGGACAATTAAGAAGTGCAACAACTTAGGTCAATTATTTAGAGGGTATGAGAATTATTTGAAATCAATGAGTTGAGAGCATAACAAATGTTCAAAGTTCAGTAAAAAGAACATTCAGACATACCAGCGTGATATAGAAGTGATAGAAAATGTCAGTCAAGAAAATGTGAATTGCAAGGTGAGCTGATATCCCAATCACAACAAAGACCAGTACTTGGCGGAGGTTGGATCCAAGGATCTACTCACGCAAGGGTTAGCCTTCCAGATAGGCCTGACCTATCTTTCCAACTAAACCTTTTTATATACTGTCTAGTTATTACAAGAAATCATAGAAATTTTTCAAGGTAGCTCCCCCTCAGCAAATGCAGGAGTAGTAATCAATAAATTTCAAACTCAAGAAGAATATCAGTTCAGGTGAATTTAAATCAGATAGAAAGAAGTGATACAAATTGATGCCAATTATGCTGTATGTTTCAGGAAGAGCAAAAATTTGCAGAATAAGCAATAGTCTGGCTAGACAATGAAGATATCGGTTGACCGTATGAGCAATATAGGTCGACTGAATTAGATAATGATGGAACAGAGGAGTAGCTATGCAGTTCAATGTTTGATTTATGCTCCCCCTGAAAGCATGCCTTCAAACAATATTTTTGGATTTTTCAATTTGGATGTTATGTAGTTAACTATATGTATGCAAATGTATTAACCAATCATGTGTGACATGAAGACCATGCAGGGGACTTAATCTAACCAAAATATGCATGAATTGCAATATTTTCTTTGACAAACTCCCCCTGACTTTATGCACTATATGACGGAATTCTAAGTGCAACATATGCAAGAGACATTATGCAAGGGAGTTCAATGAATTATGTCTTAGTCTGCCCTATGTGCAATTTTGACCTAGTACTAGGCAGAGAACTTGGTCTAAAGACCACTTCACACATAGTAAGAGTTTCCAGACATATTGCATCTGCCCTTTGGTAACTTACTATTTGATATACCATAGAGGTCATGCATGATAATGCAATATAAAGACATTCCTATGTGCAACTCAACTTTTGAATGCATGCGGATGCATAACATTTTCAGAATATGCAAGACAATTCAATTGAATATGCATATGTGCAAATGTATGCAGACATGAGAATTAATGCATTTAAGTTTATTTCATCTCCTTATTTCATCTCCCTCTCAACATGCAATCAATTGAAACACAATTAAATATAAGTGTAAATGCCTTCAGATAAGAAATGAATTTCAATATATCTTCAGTGACTATGTGCATAAGCAGTTAAATATATGACTGAAGAAACTCATGTTGAGCAATGCAAGTGTAATACCCTGATTTTTTTTCAAGAAATTAATTAGCAAATAAATAGAATAATTCCTTAATAAATAGAATAAGTTATATTTTGAATATTTTATAAAAATCCAAAAAAATTATATTCTTGTAGAAGATAACACGTTTAACAAACTTGTCTTCTGTGACCAACCAAAATAAAATCTGTAAGTAGGCCGAATTAGTGGATTAAGCCCAAATTAAACACTTAGTTAACCATACCTTGAAACGCGAAATTCGAGCCCAATACTCCATTTAAATGAGCCCAAACCAGTGGCAAATGAAAGGCCAGGATGAGAGGTTCATTTTCCCTCTCTTAATCTCTCGAAACCCTAACCCTAGGAGATGCAATCGGCGGAGTTTGGATCGAGTCAACTTTTACAGCGGCGTTCACATTAACCCGACTTGCGTGGATGAATTCTCCCTGCATAGAACACTCTAGAAGGTGTGCGACCTATAAAAGTGCTCCTTAGGAATGCTAGTTTCATTTGGAAGCTGTGGCGGCCGACGAGAACCTTGGACAAGGGCGAATTCTAGGGATCTCCGACGTGGGGTATCAAGCGCGTCTTCCTCCTTTTTGTTCCTTTCTTTTCTGATTGAGGTAGGTTCTCTCGGGCTCAAACCTCAAGTAATATATCAAAATGTTCAGCATCAAGTCCTCTTTCTTTTGGTATATAAAGCCCCAAATATCATGTAGTATCCTGTGAGTATTTTGAGGTTTAGTAGAAGCATGTCAAATTAGGGTTAACTTTGTTCCTCTTCGATTTAAGTAGAGACTTAAGAGAGTAAATATGAAATTGATTCATGCATCTTGTAGAGTTTTTCATGCTCTTTCTTTTGGTAGTAAAAGCCCCAAATATCATGCTTTATATCGTGCGAATTCCATGTTTTAGTTCTGACCCTAGAAACCTCGCCGGAGTCAGGCAAGGCGAAAGGGCAGCGACCTGTCTGGGCTTGTGCGGCCACACAATAGACCGCACATCCAAGACAAGCGGCCTGTCGTGGACCGTTTAACGGTTTCTATCTCTGATCGTTTCCCTAGTACGTGCGGCCGGATACCAACCGCATGTCTGTCTTGCGGGTAGTACCAGACCGCACATCCCTTCCAGCGACACCCTACCGACAGCCATCTCCAGCATGCCTTTGGACCTGAGGGGGCATGAGCGGCCTCTCTATGACCGTCCATGGGGATGTAAGGTCCAGAACCGACCGCACATCGTTAGCAGAACAAATTAAAGTGTCATTTCAGCATGTTATGTTAGTAGATTAGTGTTAATTGCATGTTAGCAACACACCTAATAAACTGTAATTCATGACAGTAAATAACTCTTGCTGATTTATTTAATTTAAGCTTGATCATGATTCATCTTTCTAATGAATGTCCATCTTAAGTGTGAATCATTTATAATTGAAATGGCTATTAGGTTTACACTTGTTAACCTTAGACCTGAACCGTTAATCTTGAACCATTATTATCCCTTAGAATTGATTTTGGACTCAATCAAACCGCTGTGATTTGAGTCATTGTCCGAATTAGACTAGCAGGGACTTGAGCGGCCGCTAGTCAACCGCATATCTCCCTGAACGGCCCAGTGGAGACCGTTTATCTCTGGCTCATGGCCATTTAATCTTGGGCGTTTATCCTTGATCTATCTTCGACCGATATCTGATTTGCCTGACCCAATAAGCCCTAGGCCGATCAGCAGATAGTGGGCTGGACCCTGGCTCGGTTCCACCCTACCTATGGCAGCCCGGGAGTCCACTTGGGCGAATTTCTAGCCTATTGGTAAGCCCAGTGTTGTGCAAACTATAGTTGCCCGTACAACTGACATGCAGCCCATGCTGGACCGTTCAGACTATGAGCAGATCTGCCTGGACTGTATATCCAGTTCTTATACTTCAAGAACTTCTGGCGCTTTGCGGCCCATTTCTGACCGTTCGTCTTTGTGCGGCCCTTTGGAGCCCGTTTATCTCCTTCTTGAGCTTTAGTCGTTCTGTCATTCTGCGGCCCATGTTTGACCGTGCTCATGGTTGAAAGGCCCATCTTGGACCGTTTATCCTTGACCTCATAGAGGTTGATCTCCAGCCCAGTTCCTGATAGTGCGGCCCATATGAGATCGTATAAATATTGAGCGGCACATTTTCGACTATGTATATTATAGTTTTCCGAAAAGTGATTATTTCATGATTTTGAATTGTGTGAGTTACTCTAGCCTATCTAGGCTATGGTATTTCGTGATATGACCTATTGTTAGGTCTATTGATCGTCAATTATAGTCATTTGGAATAACTATTCCTCTCGATTAAGGAGCTTATTGTTTGGACTCTTAAGAATCATTATTCTTACGTCCTTTACCTTGACTACATGAACTTTACCTTGGAACTCTTGGCCAATAAATATTGTGGATGTCTAGATTCGTGGGATCTGCGATCCAAACAAATCAATTCTAAGGCAAACAAATGAAGGGCCCAGTCTGGTCCTAGGAGGAGCACCCGAAGAGTACTTGATCCCTGGGGAGGTGAATGACTAGGTGTGGCATTGTCACCGGTGCATGACTAGCTTGTTAAGTCTAGGGCATTCCACATTCTCGCAAAACTTACTATTCATGCTTAAAGCATGAAGTACTTGCTTGCTTGCTTGACATGACTCGAATGGACTTGTAAATGCCCATTCACTAGAAAATCTTGTTAATCTTGCTTGATATCTCGACATGCAATTATTTCTTCTATTTAATTATCGTTACTCTTTGAATCTTGATGATTATTTAGTTCTACTTATTTTTCTCACGTTAATCATGCATATTCATTAATTGGTTAATCACTTAAACAATGCCTGACGATAGAGTATAATTCCTACGGAGCTTCTTGCTCACACCTACTTCCAATCCTTTTCAGGTAACGCGGTAAACGGAACGTTGCAAATGAGGATCGGGTCTGTGTGATCGAGTGAACCTGGAACCTAGAGATTAGAGTCTGTCTTTTTATCTTCTTGAGTCTAGCTAGTGTTGTGAGTCTGGTTATTTTTTTTCTTTTCCCTTTGTTATTTCCTCCTTTAATTTGAGTCTAATATTATAAAAGTGAGTCAAATTATATTTTAAATTTCAAATATTAATAAAAGTTCGTATCTTCACAATGTTTATGGCCTCCATGTGTTTAATTGTTGTTATTTATTTTCGCACTTGTTATCATCACTGTTAACTGCCACGTTCCTAGCATCGCTTCCCGCTGCTATCGGTTCGGGGCGTGACAGAGGTGCTATCAGAGCTTCCACTGTCTGAGTCCTAGCATTTTGTCCAAGAGTATAGGTTACCCTAAGTCATAAGACCCGTGTCATCCCTTGTCACCTGGTGAGATTGGGTAGTATCTTGGGTTAAGTAATAAAATATATACAAGATTGCGTTCTGATACGCGTAAGGGTAATGAAAAAGTTAACCATATAATTATTTTGCAGGTCTCTAAGCCATTCTTAAAATGAAAGCGAGTGGGTCCATGGGTAAGCTAAGATTCAGTTCTGCTAGAGGCTGGCGAGTCTGTCATAAAGAAACCCGAAGTAATAAGAAGAAGAATAATAATATTACGCAAATGAAATGTTTGTACTATCACAAACTTGGTCATCTCGTAAAGGAGTGCTGGCGAAGGAGCGGAGCGTGTCTGCGTTCCGGAAATCAGGATCATAAAATGGCTAACTGTCCTAAGTTACTTCCACAAGCAAAAATATAAGAAGAATCGAAACCAACTTCTATCGAATGAAGAATTATATAAGGTATTGTTCTCTTTTATCCCTATCCATAGCTAAATTCTTTCGTCATTAGTTGTATGATTAACATGTTATTTTGATAGATAAGATCATCTTAGTTCAAATATTCAAATAATTGGTAATACCCGACGAATTTGGGGACCTAATTCCTTAAAGTGGGGGAGTATGTAATACCACGATTTTTTTTGAGAAATTAATTAGCAATTAAAAAGAATAATTCCTTAATAAATATAATAAGTTATATTTTGACTATTTTATAAATATCCAAAAAAATTATATTCTTATAGATGATAACACGTTTAACAAACTTGTCTTCTGTGGCCAACCCAAATAAAATCTGTAAGTAGGTCGAATTAGTGGATTAAGCCTAAATTAAACACTTAGTTAACCATACCATGAAACGTGAAATTCGAGCCCAATACTCCATCAAATGAGCCCAAACCGGTGGCAAATGAAAGGCCAGGATGAGAGGATCATTTCCCCTCTCTTAATCTCCTGAAACACTAACCCTAGGAGATGCAATCGGCGGAGTTTGAATCGAGTCAACTTTTGCGGTGGCGTTCACATTAACCCGACTTGCGTGAACGAATTCTCCCTGCATAGAACACTCTAGAAGGTGTGCGACCTATAAAAATGCTCCTTAGGAACCCTAGTTTCATTTGGAAGCTGTGGCGACTGACGAGAACCTTGGACGAGGGTGAATTCTATTGATCTACGACGTGGGGTACCTAGTGCGTCTTTCTCCTTTTTCTTCCTTTCTTCCTTGATTGAGGTAGGTTCTCTCGGGCTCAAACATCAAGTAATATATCAAAATGTTCAGCATCAAGTCCTCTTTCTTTTGGTATATAAATTCCCAAATATCATGTAGTATCCTGCGAGTATTTTAAGGTTTAGTAGAAGCATGTCAAATTAGGGTTAACTTTATTCCTCTTCGATTTAAGTAGAGACTTAAGAGAGTAAATATGAAATTGATTCATGCATCTCGTAGAGTTTTTCGTGCTCTTTCTTTTGCCAGTAAAAGCCCCAAATATCATGCTTTATATCGTGCGAATTCCATGTTTTAGTTCTGACCCTAGAAACCTCGCCGGAGTCGGGCAAGGCGAAAGGGCAGCGACCTGTCTGGACTTGTGCGGCCACACGATAGACCGCACATCCAAGACAGGCGGCCTGTCGTGGACCGTTTAACGATTTCTATCTCTGATCATTTCCCTAGTACGTGCGGCTGGATACCAACCGCATGTCTGTCCTGCGGCCAGTTCCAGACCGCACATCCCTTCCAGCGGCACCCTACCGACCGTCCATCTCCAGCAGGCCTTCGGACCTGAGGGGGCATGAGCGGCCTGTCTATGACCGTCCATGGGGATGTAAGGTCTAGAACTGACCGCACATCATTAGCAAAACAGATTAAATTGTCATTTCTACATGTTATGTTAGTAGATTAGTGTTAATTGCATGTTAGCAACACACCTAATAAACTGTAATTCATGACAGTACATAATTCTTGCTGATTTATTTAATTTGAGCTTGATCTTGATTCATCTTTCCAATGAATGTCAATCTTAAGTGTGAATCATTTATAATTGAAATGGCTATTAGGTTTACACATGTTAACCTTAGACCTGAACCGTTAATCTTGAACCATTATTATCCCTTAGAATTGATTTTGGACTCAATCGAACCGCTGTGATTTGAGGCATTGTCCGAAATGGACTAGTAGGGACTTGAGCGGCCGCTAGTCGACCGTATATCTCCCTGAACGGCCCAGTGGAGACCGTTTATCTCTGGCTCATGGCCATTTAATCTTGGTCATTTATCCTTGATCTATCTTCGACCAATTCCTGATTTGCCTGACCCAATAGACCCTAGACCGATCAGCAGATAGTGGGCTGGACCCTGGCTCAATTCCACCCTGGCTATGGCAGCCCGGGAGTCCACTTGGGTGAATTTCTAGCCTATTGATAGGCCTAGTGTTGTGCGGACTATTGTTACCCGTACAACTGACATGCGGCCCATGCTGGACCGTTCAGACTATGAGCGGATCTGTCTGGACCGTATATCCTATTTTTATACTTCAAGAACTTCTGGCCCTGTGCTGCCCATTTCTGACCGTTCGTCTTTGTGCGGCCCTTTGGAGCCCGTTTATCTCCTTCTTGAGATTTAATCGTTCTGGCCTTGTGCGGCCCATGCTTGACCGTGCTTGTAGTTGAAAGGCCCATCTTGGACCATTTATCCTTGACCTCGTAGAGGCTGATCTCCAGCCCAGTTCCTGATAGTGCGACCCATATGAGATCGTATAAATATTGAGCGGCCCATTTCCGACCGTGTATATTACAGTTTTCCAAAAAGAGATTATTTCATGATTTCGAATTATGTGAGCTGCTCTAGCCTATCTAGGCTATGGTATTTCGTGATATGACCTATTGTTAGGTCTATTGATCGTCAATTATAGTCATTTGGAATAACTATTCCTCTCGATTAAGGAGCTTATTATTTGGACTCTTAATAATCATTATTCTTACGTCCTTTACCTTGACTACATGAACTTGACCTTGGAAATCTTGGCCATTAAATATTGTAAATGTCTAGATTCGTGGGATCTGCGATCCAAACAAATCAATGCCAAGGCAAACAAATGAAGGGCCCAGTCTGGTCCTGGGAGGAGCACCTGAAGAGTACTTGATCCCTGGGGAGGTGAATGACTAGGTGTGGCATTGTCACCGGTGCATGACTAGCTTGTTAAGTCTAGGGCATTCCACATTCTCGCAAAACTTATTATTCATGCTTAAAGCATGAAGTACTTGCTTGCTTGCTTGACATGACTCGAATGGACTTGTAAATGGCCATTCACTAGAAAATCTTGTTAATCTTGCTTGATATCTCGACATGCATTTATTTCTTCCATTTAATTATCATTACTCTTTGAATCTTGATGATTATTTAGTTCTACTTATTTTTCTCGTGTTAATCATGCATATTCATTAATTCGTTAATCGCTTAAACTATGCCTGACGATAGAGTATAATTCCTACTGAGCTTCTTGCTCACACCTACTTCCAATCCTTTTCAGGTAATGCGGTAAACGGAACGTTGCAAATGAGGATCAGGTCTGTGTGATGGAGTGAACCTGGAACCTACAGATCAGAGTCTATCTTTTTATCTTCTTGAGTCTAGCTAGTGTTGTGAGTCTGCTTATTTTTTTTTCATCTCCCTTTGTTATTTCCTCCTTTAATTTGAGTCTAATATTGTAAAAGTGAGTCAAATTATATTTTAAATTTCAAATATTAATAAAAGTTCGTACCTTCACAATGTGTATGGCCTCCATGTGTTTAATTGTGGTTATTTATTTTCGCTCTTGTTATCATGACTGTTAACTGCCACGTTCCGAGCATCGCTTCCCGCTGCTATCGGTTCGGGACGTGACAGAGATGGTATCAGAGCTTCCACTGTCTGAGTCCTAGGATTTTGTCCAAGAGTATAGGTTACCCTAAGTCATAAGACCCGTGTCATCCCTTGTCACCTGGTGAGATTGGGTAGTATCTTGGGTTAAGTAATAAAATATATGCAAGATTGCGTTGTGATACGCGTAAGGGTAATAAAAAAGTTAACCATATAATTATTTTGCAGGTCTCTAAGCCATTCTTAAAATGAAAGCGACTGGGTCCATGGGTAAGCTAAGATTCGGTTCTGGTAGAGGCTGGCGAGTCTGTCATAAAGAAACCCGAAGTAATAAGAAGAAGAATAATAATATTACGCAAATGAAATGTTTGTACTGTCAAAAACTTGGTCATCTCGTAAAGGAGTGCTGGCGAAGGAGTGGAGCATGTCTGCGTTGCGGAAATCAGGATCATAAAACGGCTAACTGTCCTAAGTTACTTCCACAAGCAAAAATATAAGAAGAATCGGAACCAACTTCTATCGAATGAAGAATTATATAAGGTATTGTTCTCTTTTATCCCTATCTATAGCTAAATTCTTTCGTCATTAGTTGTATGATTAACATGTTATTTTGATAGATAAGATCATCTTAATTGAAATATTCAAATAATTGGTAATAGCCGACGAATTTGGGGACCAAATTCCTTAAAGTGGGGGAGGATGTAATACCCCGATTTTGTTTCTCGAGAAATTAATTAGCAATTAAATAAAATAATTCCTTAATAAATAGAATAAGTTATATTTTGACTATTTTATAAAAATCCAGAAAAATTATATTCTTGTAGAGAATAACACGTTTAACAAACTTGTCTTCTGTGGCCAACCCAAATAAAATCTGTAAGTAGGCCGAATTAGTGGATTAAGCCCAAATTAAACACTCAGTTAACCATACCTTGAAACGTGAAATTCGAGCCCAATACTCCATCAAATGAGTCCAAACCGATGGCAAATGAAAGGCCAGGATGAGAGGATCATTTCCCCTCTCTTAATCTCCTGAAACCCTAACCCTAGGAGATGCAATCGGCGGAGTTTGGATCGAGTCAACTTTTGCGGTGGCGTTCACATTAACCCGACTTGCGTGGACGAATTCTCCCTGCATAGAACACTCTAGAAGGTGTACGACCTATAAAAATGCTCCTTAGGAACCCTAGTTTCATTTGGAAGCTGTGGCGGCCGACGAGAACCTTGGACGAGGGCGAATTCCAGTGATCTCCGACGTGGGGTACCTAGCGCGTCTTCCTCCTTTTTCTTCCTTTCTTCCCTGATTGAGGTAGGTTCTCTGCTCAAACATCAATTAATATATCAAAATGTTCAGCATCAATTCCTCTTTCTTTTGGTATATAATGTCCCAAATATCATGTAGTATGATGCGAGTATTTTGAGGTTTAGTAGAAGCATGTCAAATTAGGGTTAACGTTGTTCCTCTTGGATTTAAGTAGAGACTTAAGAGAGTAAATATGAAATTGATTCATGCATCTCGTAGAGTTATTCGTGCTCTTTCTTTTGGTAGTAAAAGCCCCAAATATCATGCTTTATATCGTGTGAATTCCATGTTTTAGTTCTGACCCTAGAAATCTCGCCGGAGTAGGGCAAGGCGAAAGGGTAACGACCTGTCTGGACTTGTGCGGCCACACGATAGACCGCACATCCAAGACAGGCGGCCTGTCATGAACAGTTTAACAGTTTCTATCTCTGATCGTTTCCCTAGTACGTGCGGCCAGATACCAACCCCATGTCTGTCCTGCGGCCACTTCCAGACCGCACATCCCTTCCAGCGGCACCCTACCGACCGTCCATGTGACGACCCGAATTCCGGATACCCGGTATACCCGGTACGACTACCGGATACACGTGGTACCGCATGGGACCCGCGAGGCCTCCCAAGTGTGGGAAAGCGCCGAAGGGAAAAAGGACTGTCGTGTAGTTCATTGAACTGACAGATATAACAGCAAGCAATTAAATTTCATTAGATCGGAGTGCTAAAGTAGCAGAAATAAAATTACTACAATTACAATTATTCACCAGAGTCCAGTCCAAAGGAAAGACAAAGTATAGTCTGACAGAAAAAGACGTACACAGAAGTTGGGGGAAGCACGACGCAGGTATGGCTGGCAGCAACTAGCAGACGCGCACCTCCAGGGACAGCAGAGGTAGAAGGCGAAACCCACCTGAAAAGCAGGGGTGAGTCTCTAAACAGAAACTCAGTAGGGGTCATGCGGATCCCCACTGGAAAACTCACAGTGCAACGGAAGCAACAACAGAAACAGCAAGTGCAGCAAAGCAGGAAAGGCTACACTAAAAAGCTGTAAAACTACACTACAGGCAGTGGTAAACAGACGGGAGGTAGGAGTAGGGAACAAGCGAGAAAGGGGAAGAACCCGCACCAGACAAGTGGTGGCCGAACTAACCTCGGCACCCCAAACTACTCCAAACAACAGTAGAAGGGCGACTCTGATCCAACAAAGTCAGAAGTTATCGATCTGCCAACCCGACACCAAGTCTAAGACGGAGACCTGCAAACACAGCTAAAACAATCACGACGGCCTACACGATTGGAACATCATGCACGCAACCCCGGGCTCATCTTGAACACAACCAAGAATAGACCACACAGCTAGGGTAGCAAATCTTGGACAAGGCCAAGGCTAGCCGACACGAAAAGGAGAACACCGGCTCCGAGAAACGCAAGAGTCGCTGGTCGAGTGATAGGAGTACCCTCACACTAGAAGAACAGCCAGATGCGTCCACTGACGTCTTACACTGCGCCTCAAGTGTCATGTCTACCCGACCGTGTGTAGCACGGGGGAGACTAGACACACCAAGAACAAGGTCTAAGGAACAACGACGTTCCAAGGAAAAACGGCACCTCACGGACACAAGACCGTAGCACCGCAACTGCAAGTAACTAGTCAGGGCTACGCCCGTCGACTCAAGTCCCCAGTCCCTGACCACGTGTGCACACACTGACCCGTACCTAGGCCAGGCCTCTAGCTAGTATTCCCCTCGGTAGGACGCTACCGCTGGCCGGGGCCCACAGAACTAGCTTAAAAACCGTGTAACGGGAATTGCTCGTCCACCACTCCCGGTGGGTGACGTACTAAGAAAAGCCTACGTCATAGGCTACGACTAGTGGAGGTTCACAAAGCACAGACTCCAAAACACAAGTGCTAGAGTACAGACAGTCTAAGGAAAGCCCTGTCGCACGTACCACCAAGCACCACTGGCAGTACCACCGCTGCCAACAGACTCAGGACTAGGCAACTAGATCTACCACGCAACGATCCTAAGTCGAATGACTCAAAGGCAATATCGTCACAGACAGCGGAACAAGCTGCCAATCGGTCTAATCCTAAGCCAGAAAAACCACGCTCCGCAGAAAACAACACACGGAGACCTGAGGGAACACCAAAAACCCTAAGACACAACTAGACACATAAACCGAGGTAAAGTGACACCTCGAGGCATCCAGAACCAGTGTCTCGGACTGGGCAGAACCGCCAAGACCCCCACACAGAAGGTCACCTATCAACCACTAGGTCACCCCGGGTTGACCGGAACCAGACCGAAAACACAAGCAAAGGTAGGATAGAAAATCCTACCTCAAGTAAGAAGACTCCTGGCTACCTTACAACGTAGTCCTAGCCATCATAAGACGTCGGGAGACATCCACGGGACAGCGGGCAGACCACAAGGCCGAGCCAAGACAAGCAGAAACCGAAGGAACGGAAATTGGAGCACAAGGCATGTAACGCACCACCCCTAGACCGCTACAAGCATGTGACGGTCTAGACCTGGGCCGTTACACACAAAGTGATGGTCGGGGAAGTGCTGTCACTCACACCGCCCTATCAACTCTAAAACACAGAAAACTACATGTAACGGCCAGCACCGGGCGCGTTACACACACCTGACGCACCCCACCTGGGCCGTCAGAGGCAACATACCACGAACGAACCAACAGGTTCAAAACAACGGCCAGTGGCATGTAACGGTCCACACCGGACGCGTTACATCCAAACGACGCACGGGGCATGGCCGTTACATCATAGAACAGCACAACACCCAGCCCTCAGCCAAACAGCATGTGACGGCCTACACTAGGCGCGTTACAACGCTGTGACGCACGGGAACATGACCGCCGCATCAACCACCTTACACGGTCACACCCAGTCAAAGCACAAACACAGGACATGTAAAGGCCAACCATGGGTGCGTTACACACATCTAACGCACCTCCACAAGGCTGTCAGAGGAACCTCCATACTCGGCACACAAAACGAAAAAAGGCATGTAACGCACAGGCTCAGGTGCGTTACATGGGTGTGACGCGCCACTCCAGGGCCGTCACATACCTAGAAGCCAAAACTCTCAAGAACACCAAACGAAGTGGCTGTCTATCGTAGGGCCGTCAGAGCCAAGTAACGGCCTCTGAAACGACCGCTACATCAGTCACGGCGGGAAAATAGAAGAACGGCCAAATCGGCCCGTTCCACGCCCCATACACGCCGAAGCGCAGGGGAAACAAACCCAAACACTGGAAAACAACACTAGGGTGCTAAAAACCCCACATGCAAGCTTAAAAACACAAGATCCGGGCGATTTCATCAAATCGACCCAAAATGGGTCACTGAGGTTCCCGAACTTCTACCGGCCTCGAATGAACACCAATCAACACGAAATTAACGTGGATGGGATCCTAACATCCCAGCGGTCAGTTTAAAACTAACTACACTGCAAACGATCGCCGTTTCCCGGCAAACCCTACAAACCACGAAAATCAACGTTTAGGCAAAACAAGCCCAAACTCGACCATTTCCTTGCTGAACGACGTGCAATGACAGGGAAAACGGAGAGGATGAAGTGAGGAACTGTCACCCTACCTCCACCGAAGAAACCGTGCCCCGAAGGGACTAAACCACGCCGAAAACTACTCGCGAACCGATTTCACCGGCTTTGAATCCACCATTCGGGATCGCGCCAGAATCGATCCGATCCTCGCCCCATCGCGCACCTAGCCAACTCCATCACGTCCCCAACACGCGCCTCAAGGCACCCCGTTTGCAGCCGGAGCCGAGGAGGCGAAATAGGAGAGAACAGAAGAGAGAGACGGCGGCGGCGAATGAGAGGGGAGGAGAGAGGAAAAGGAAATAAAAAGAAAAGAAATTAGGAAATATTCCTAATTTCCGAAAATTCAGAAAATGCGCCGAAAATGCACAAATTCAGAAAAATACGTAAAAATAGCCAAAACGACCGACTCGAAGAGTACATCGTCGCTGTAGCATCCACTAGTTCGAGAATTGACAAACAAACTCACCGTAGGGTTCCGTAACTAGTACATGAGAAAAACCCACACGGCTCGTCAAACTCAACTCGGAAGCCACAAAAGCGAACCGAAACTCAACGAAACCAATCCAAAAGATCCAATAAAAGATCTAAACAGATTCACAAAGGATCCGGCAAGATCCAGGGCATTACATCCTCCCCTCCTTTAAGAAATTTCGCCCTCGAAATTAAGGACTAACAAAGGAGAAGCAAGGGAGAACAACCCAGCAACACAATCACAGAAACGACACAAATCTTGAGAAACACAGCTCAGAGGAACAATGTCAGACCACCATCACGAGTACATGCTCTGGGTCGAGCACGACACCCAAGTGAAGGCAAGTCCGACACCTCCGAAACAAGGCAACGTCGTTTACGTCTCACAGGACAGGAGACACGACTGCCACAACAACAGGCAATCCAGATCGAGAAACACAACAACAACACGGCAAGCGGCAGCTTACACAAGGAGATGCAGTCCTCACAGTTGACAGCTCAACCACATCATCGGCTCCAATGCCAAAGGTAACAGGGAACACCTGGCACACAGGACGCCAACGATAAAAACACCACTGGACCACAAGCACAAACAAGTCAGTCCTCACTCAGATATTACATCTGATCGAGTCGCAAGCTAACTCCAGGGAAGAAGAGTACAGCAAGCTAACCGACATGCCCAGGTCCAACCAGAGACACAAAATCATAATGAAACAGTGCCAAAACAACAACGGCAGCACCTGCAGGATTCCGGTTCCGCTCTGAACATAGAACCAAGGAACACAACTGCGAGCAGGGTCACATCAAGGCACAGAAACAACTGAGCAAATGACCACACGGGAACGGGTCACGCATCAGACTGCTCACCAAGGAGAGACCCACAACAATGAGAAACGACAATAATCTCGGAGAACGCACCTCAAGGACTACAAACACGCCTCGAGAGCACAATACCCAAGAAAAGACATGCAGAGTAGAGGGTACTCAATCAGCAGGAATGCCGACAAATTCCCCAACACTCGCAAATGCCGATGCTAACAACAAATGGGCAACCGACACAACACGGCACGTCAACAACAATGTCAAGGCATAGGAAGCCAATACAAAGTCACCACGAGAAAGAACAACCGGCCAGAAACTCGAAAACACGATTCTGAACCCATGGGTAGCCAGCCCACACACTTCCGCTGCGTGCTCTTACAACACACAATGCACACGGCAACAGAATAACCTCGGTAGTTGCACCTCAGCACATACCAGGCGTCATCGCAATCAACAAAGATCGTAATTAACACGCCACGAGTACCGATCCCGTGAACAACCGATCACAAGGAGCCTAAGTGCAACAAGAGAAGAGCACCAGCTTCAGCATAAAGCACAAGGAAATCATCAATCTCAGCTTACCTTCACGTCTTGAAACAGTAAAATGAGCCTTTACAATACATCGGCCGTTAGACACAGCACGACAACTACGGTACACAGTAGCTCTTAACACCATCATGGAGTCCAAAGCTAAGCAACCGTACAACAAATGATAGATCCGGCTCAAAATAAGACTGTCCACACTTAAGCAGACACAGGACAAAGGCATCACCAAGACAGTAATTCCAAGGCTCACCTCGAAAAAAAGCTTCACCAAAGAAGGATGAGAAGCAACGAGCTCGACAACAGAAGCTTACCAGGAGAAGAGAATCCTAGGTTCGCTCGAGCAACTTCTCAATCGAGGCAACATGACGACCAAAACAACGGAAATAACGGCACTTTAGGAGCCGAACAGACTCAAGCTGGGACAACCAAAGCAACGTAAGAACGTGCATGGCCATCACACCAACACTAAAAGTCATAAGCCACCTGAGCAAAACACAGAAACAGCTCGAACAATGCACTGCAGGTTCATGCCAGCCGATAAACACTGCCAAGTGCAACACGATCGAGACCAACTTCAAAGCCGGACAAAGCACCTCGTCTCACCCAGACGAGAGCAAAACCATCTCGTACAGTGCCAACCGAGCACGCACAAGACCACACATAGAAAGCAACGCGATAAACCATCGCAACACCTAAGCCAGCAAGAGACTGTACTGGACCTCAAGGACTCTAGAAACTGTATATATGAGATTCCCATGTACTTCACACAACAACGCTCTGATACCAACTGTGACGACCCGGATTCCGGATACCCGGTATACCCGGTAGGACTACCGGATACACGTGGTACCGCATGGGACCCGCGAGGCCTCCCAAGCGCGGTAAAGCACCGAAGGGAAAAAGGACTGTCGTGTAGTACATTGAACTGACAGATATAACAGAAAGCAATTAAATTTCATTAGATCGGAGTGCTAAAGTAGCAGAAATAAAATTACTACAATTACAATTATTCACCAGAGTCCAGTCCAAAGGAAAGACAAAGTACAGTTTGACAGAAAAAGACATACACAGAAGTCGGGGGAAGCCCGACGCAGGTACGGCTGGCAGCAACTAGCAGACGCGCACCTCCAGGGATAGCAGAGGTAGAAGGCGAAACCCACCTGAAAAGCAGGGGTGAGTTACAGTAGGGGTCACGCGGATCCCCACTGGAAAACGCACAGTGCAACGGAAGCAACAACAGAAATAGCAAGTGCAGGAAAGCAGGAAAGGCTACACTAAAAAGCTGTAAAACTACGCTACAGGCAGTGGTAAATAGACGGGAGGTAGGAGTAGGGAACAAGTGAGATAGGGGAAGAATCCGTGCCAGACAAGTGGCGGCCGAACTAACCTCGGCACCCCAAACTACTCCAAACAACAGTAGAAGGGCGACTCTGATCCAAAAAAGTCAGAAGTTACCGATCTGCCAACTCGACACCAGGTCTAAGACGGAGACCTGCAAAGACAGCTAAAATAATCACGACGGCCTACACGATTGGAACATCATGCACGCAACCCCATGCTCATCTTGAACACAACCAAGAATAGACCACACAGCCAGGGTAGCAAATCTTGGACTAGGCCAAGACTAGCCGACACAAAAAGGAGAACACCGGCTCCAAGAAACGCAAGAGTCGCTGGTCAAGTGATAGGAGTACCCTCACACTAGAAGAACAGCCAGATGCGTCCACTGACGTCTTACACTGCGCCTCAAGTGTCATGTCTACCCGACCATGTGTAGCACGGGGGAGACTAGACACACCAAGAACCAGCTCCAAGGAACAACGACGTTCCAAGGAAAAATGGCACCTCACAGACACAAGACCGTAGCACCGCAACTGCAAGTAACTAGTCAGGGCTACGCCCGTCGACGCAAGTCCCCAGTCCCTGACCACGTTTGCACACACTGACCTGTACCTAGGCCAGGCCTCTAGCTAGTATTCCCCTCGGTAGGACACTACCGCTGGCCGGGGCCCACGGAACTAGCTTAAAAACCGTGTAACGGGAACTGCCCGTCCACCAGTCCCGGTGGGTGACGTACTAAGAAAATCCTACGTCACAGCTACGACTAGTGGAGGTTCACAAGGCACAGACTCCAAAACACAAGTGCTAGAGTACAGACAGTCTAAGGAAAGCCCTGTCGCACGTACCACCAAGCACCACTGGCAGTACCACCGCTGCCAACAGACTCAGGACTAGGCAACTAGACCTACCACGTAACGATCCCGAGTCGAACGACTCAAAGGTAAGATCATCATAGACAGCGGAACAAGCTGCCAATCGGTCGAATCCTAAGCCAGAAAAACCACGCTCCACAGAAAACAACACACGGAGACCTGAGGGAACACCAAAAACCCTCAGACACAACTGGACATACAAATCGAGGTAAAGCGACACCTCGAGACATCCAAAACCAGTGTCTCGGACTGGGCAGAACCGCCAAGACACCCACACACAAGGTCACCTGTCAACCACTGTGTCACCCCGGGTTGACCGGAACCAGACCGAAAACACAAGCAAAGGTAGGATAGAAAATCCTACCTCAAGTAAGAAGACTCCTAGCTACCTTACAACGTAGTCCTAGCCCTCATAAGACGTCGGGAGACATCCACGGGACTGCGGGCAGACCACAAGGCCGAGCCAAGACAAGTAGAAACCGAAGGAACGGAAATCGGAGCACAAGGCATGTCACGCACCACCCCTAGACCGCTACAAGCATGTGACGGTCTAGACCTGGGCCGTTACACACAAAGTGACGGTCGGGGAAGAGCCATCACTCACACCACCCTATCAACTCTAAAACACAGAAAATAACATGTAACGGCCAGCACCGGGCGCGTTACACACACCTGACGCACCCCACCTGGGCCGTCAGAGGCAACATACCACGAACGAACCAACAGGTTCAAAACAACGGCCAGGGGCATGTAACGGTCCACACCGGACGCGTTACATCCAAACGACGCACGGGGCACGGCCGTTACATCATAGAACAGCACAACACCCAGCCCTCATCCAAACAGCATGTGACGGCCTACACTAGGCGCGTTACAATGCTGTGACGCATGGGAACATGACCGCCGCATCAACCGCCTTACACGGTCACACCCAGTCAAAGCACGAACACAGGACATGTAACGGCCAACCATGGGCGCGTTACACACCTCTGACGCACCTCCACAAGGCCGTCAGAGGAACCGCCATACTCGGCACACAAAATGACAAAAGGCATGTAACACACAGGCTCAGGCACGTTACATGGGTGTGACGTGCCACTCCAGGGCCATCACATACCCAGAAGCCAAAACTCTCAAGAACGCCAAACGAAGTGGCGGTCTATCGTAGGGCCGTCAGAGCCAAGTAACAGCCTCTGAAATGACCGCTACATCAGTCACGGCGGGAAAATAGAGGAACGGCCAAATCGGCCCGTTCCACGCCCCATACACGCCGAAGCGCAGGGGAAACAAACCCAAACGCTGGAAAACAACACTAGGGTGCTAAAAACCCCACATGCAAGCTCAAAAACACAAGATCCGGGCGATTTCATCAAATCGACCCAAAATGGGTCACCGAGGTTCCCGGACTTCTACCGGTCTCGAATGAACACCAATCAACACGAAATTAACGTGGATTGGATCCTAACATCCCAACGGTCAGTTTAAAACTAACTACGCCGCAAACGGTCACCGTGACGGAATCGGCGTCAACAAAAGTATCAAATATATATATCTATGTTTAATCGTCTCTTGATAAGTGGGCTGCATGTTTGGGCCAAATGGGCCATGTTTTATCTTTTGTAGTAATTATGTCCCTAACTATTTTGTAAGAGTCCTTTTTTAATTTGTGTCTTTTAGTCTTCCTAAGGGAGTTATGAGTGATAGGAAGTAGGTGTTAAGTGAGTTGTCTTTTGGTCTTCTTTGTGGAGTCTATATAAGTGTCATGTAACCTCTCTTTGAAAGTAATGAAGTGAGATTCAAAATATTTGGAAAACTACCTCCAACGTGAGGCCCCTACCCCCCTTCTAACTCTCTCTCTTTGGAGTGGATTCTCCAATATCTTCTCTCCCTCTAGGAGTGGATTCTCCTAGGTTTATTTCTTCTCTCTCTCTCTAGGAGTGGATTCTCCTGGGTTCTTTCTTCTCTCTCTAACCTCTCTCTCTCTCTAAGGGGTGGATTCCCCTCTCTATCTCTCCCTACCTCTCTCTCTCTAAGGGGTGGATTCCCCTCTCTATCTCTCTCTACCTCTCTCTCTCTCTCTCCTCCCCTCCCTCTCTCCCTTGGGTGACCTGGCCCCCTTACCTCCCTCTCTTGCCACCTCATCCTCCACCTCATCCCAACCCTTCACCTTCCCAAGGTCCACTAATTCCACCATTACTCACACCATATCCCCAAGCAATCTTTCACCTCCCTAGACCCCCTCCCAATCTCCAAAGCAACCTTCCCTCTTCCCCAAGTACCCATTCCTCTCCCCCACACACCCTTTCATCTCCCCTAGGGGATTTGAATTCCCTTCCCCCCCCCCACTTGGTGCGGCCACATCCCCCTCCCCCCCTTTCCCTTTGGCTTTGGCCGACCAACCCACTCCCCAAGCCCACTTGCGTCCCCTTCCACACCTCCACCAAGAGAGACCGCCTCCATCCACCCCTCCTCTCTGCAACCCACGCCCCATCCCCTTCCCGTCCACTTGTCGTCGACGTTGAAGATCTCCTTGTTCTGCTGCTCATAGACTTGTAGCAGAAACTCTGGTCGAGTTTTCAGCGTCCACACTGTCATCCACAGTGCAAACCAGTCCGAGGTTCCTTCAAAGAATTCGTGCGCCTTCAAGTCCTCTTCACGTGTGAGGTGGAATTGTCTCATTCCGGCTTCACCACAGATCGCATTGCCCATTCTTGTGCGGCTGCGCCAGATTCAAGCCAGAACCTGAGGTCCGTTTGACAGAGGCTGCGCCGACTTCAACGGTGTGATTCAGCCTGAACTATATTCTGAGAGTTGGTTCTTCTCCAAGTCCTCGAAGCTCCTGAGGTGGTCTCGCCTCGTTCTGACTTCGGCATAGTGCGTGGTGTTCGTTCTCCCACAACTGCGCAGGTCAGGGGCAACCCAGTCTGCCCAGACTGTGTGCCCACTTTGCAGAGCGTGCCACGCCCAACCTGTTCGTCATCGGCCCAGGACGTCTTCAGCAATGTTGTGCCCCTTGATGACACAAAACCAACCCATGTGGTTTCGTCCCATTCTGATCTTGGTGCATAATGTTCCACCACGGCCTGCGTCTCCCTGTCGGGCTGCTCGCCCAGAAATCAGAGGCTCACCACATCTGCGACCACGCCCGGCTCGGTGATCCAATGGAGCCCATCTTTTGAGGGTACTTAGACCTTTCTGTCGGCCATCCGACCGAGTTGGTCCCGCCTCGTTTGGAGTTCTATGGAGACCGTACCGGCGACTGCACCACGACTGCGCAGATCTGTCAAGCGGGACAGATTTGTGCATGACCTCTTCTTCGGCCGGCCACGCCCTCCAGCGACCTCAGAACAATGCCAAACTTTCAGGAGCATCTCTGGACTTCTCCAGCAACAGTTTGGTGCTTGCGGCGTTGCGTTCGGACCCGTGCGTGGCGTACCTTTCAGAGCTTCGCAGTTCTGTCCTATAGGATAGCAATTGGTGATGTCCGTTTCACATCAAATGGTATCAGAGCAAGTCGTCTGGTTTGTCCCAACAAGCTGGGGTCCTGCAGCTCGAGATTCCAGAATCAAGGTTCGAGGTCGAACCTTCTCCAAGTGGAAGGGTTTGACGGAATCAGCGTCAACAAAAGTATCAAATATATATATCTATGTTTAATCGTCTCTTGATAAGTGGGCTGCATGTTTGGGCCAAATGGGCCATGGTTTATCTTTTGTAGTAATTATGTCCCCAACTATTATATAAGAGTCCTTTTTTAATTTGTGTCTTTTAGTCTTCCTAAGGGAGTTATGAGTGATAGGAAGTAGGTGTTAAGTGAGTTGTCTTTTGGTCTTCTTTGTGGAGTCTATATAAGTGTCATGTAACCTCTCTTTGAAAGTAATGAAGTGAGATTCAAAATATTTGGAAAACTACCTCCAACGTGAGGCCCCTACCCCCCTTCTACCTCTCTCTCTTTGGAGTGGTTCTTTCTTCTCTCTCTAACCTCTCTCTCTCTCTAAGGGGTGGATTCCCCTGGGTTCTTTCTTCTCTCTCTAACCTCTCTCTCTCTCTAAGGGGTGGATTCCCCTCTCTATCTCTCCCTACCTCTCTCTCTCTAAGGGGTGGATTCCCCTCTCTATCTCTCTCTCTCTCTAAAGGGGGCGGCCCCCCTCTCTCTCTCCTCCCCTCTCTCTCTCCCTTGGGTGACCTGGCCCCCTCACCTCCCTCTCTTGCCACCTCATCCTCCACCTCATCCCAACCCTTCACCTTCCCAAGGTCCACTAATTCCACCATTACTCACACCATATCCCCAAGCAATCTTTCACCTCCCTAGACCCCCTTCCAATCTCCAAAGCAACCTTCCCTCTTCCCCAAGTACCCATTCCTCTCCCCCACACACCCTTTCATCTCCCCTAGGGGATTTGAATTCCCTTTCCCCCCCCACTTGGTGCGGCCACATCCCCCTCCCCCCCTTTCCCTTTGGCTTTGGCCGACCAACCCACTCCCCAAGCCCACTTGCGTCCCCTTCCCCACCTCCACCAAGAGAGACCGCCTCCATCCACCCCTCCTCTCCGCAACCCATGCCCCATCCCCTTCCAGGTGCGTCCACGGCGACTCCGGCATCCCACGGCAACATCCTCGTCGTCGACGTTGAAGATCTCCTTGTTCTGCTGCTCATAGACTTGTAGCAGAAACTCTGGTCGAGCTTGCAGCATCCACACTGTCATCCACAGTGCAAACTAGTCTGAGCTTCCTTTAAAGAATTCATGCGCCTTCAAGTCCTCTTCACGTGCGAGGTGGAATTGTCTCATTCCGGCTTCACCACAGATCGCATTGCCCATTCTCGTGCGGCTGCGCCAGATTCAAGCCAGAACCTGAGGTCCGTTTGACAGAGGCTGCCCCGACTTCAACGGCGCGATTCAGCCTGAACTATATTCTTAGAGTTGGTTCTTCTCCAAGTCCTCGAAGCTCTTGAGGTGGTCTCGCCTCGTTCTGACTTCAGCACAGTGCGTGGTGTTCGTTCTCCCACGACTGCGCAGGTCAGGGGCAACCCAGTCTGCCCAGACTGTGTGCCCACTTTGCAGAGCGTGCCACGCCCAACCTGTTCGTCATCGGCCCAGGACGTCTTCAGCAACGTTGTGCCCTTGACGACACAAAACCAACCCATGTGGTTTCGTCCCATTCTGATCTTGGTGCAGAAAGTTCCACCACGGCCTGTGTCTCCCTGTCGGGCTGCTCGCCCAGAAATCAGAGGCTCACCACATCTGCGACCATGCCTGGCTCGGTGATCCAATGGAGCCCATATTTTGAGGGTACTTAGACCTTTCTGTCGGCCATCCATCCGAGTTGGTCCCGCCTCGTTTGGAGTTCTATGGAGACCGTACCGGCGACTGCACCACGACTGCGCAGATCTGTCCAGCGGGACAGATTCGTGCATGACCTCTTCTTCGGCCGGCAACGCCCTCCAGCGACCTCAGAACAATGCCAAACTTTCAGGAGCATCTCTGGACTTGTCCAGAAACATTTTGGTGCTAGCGGTGTTGCGTTCAGAGCCCCGTGCGTGGCGTACCTTTCAGAGCTTCGCAGTTCTGTCCTATAAGACAGCAATTGGTGATGTCCGTTTCACATCACGCCGTTTCCCGGCAAACCCTACAAACCACGAAAATCAACGTTTAGGCAAAACAAGCCCAAACTCGACCGTTTCCTTGCCGAACGACGTGCAATGATAGGGAAAACAGAGAGGATGAAGTGAGGAACCGTCACCCTACCTCCATCGAAGAAACCGTGCCCCGAAGGGACTAAACCACGCCGAAAACCACTCGCGAACCGATTTCACCGGCTTTGAATCCACCATTCGGGATCGCGCCAGAATCGAACCGATACTCGCCCCATCGCGCACCTAGCCAACTCCATCACGTCCCCAACACGCGCCTCAAGGCACCCCGTCTGCAGCCGGAGCCGAGGAGGCGAAACAGGAGAGAACGGAAGAGAGAGAGATGGCGGCGGCGAATGAGAAGGGAGGAGAGAGGAAAAGGAAATAAAAAGAAAAGAATCTAGGAAATTTTCCTAATTTCCGAAAATTCTGAAAATGCGCCGAAAATGCACAAATTCAAAAAAATACGCAAAAATAGCCGAAACGACCGGCTCGAAGAGTACATCGTCGCTGTAGCATCCACGAGTTCGAGAATTGACAAACAAACTCACCGTAGGGTTCCGTAACTAGTACGTGAGAAAAACCCACGCGGCTCATCAAACTCAACTCGGAAGCCACAAAAGCGAACCGAAACTCAACGAAACCAATCCAAAAGATCCAATAAAAGATCAAAACAGATTCACAAAGGAACCGGCAAGATCCAGGGCATTACAGTCCATCTCCAGCAGGCCTTCGGACCTGAGGGGGCATGAGCGGCCTGTCTATGACCGTCCATGGGGATGTAAGGTCTAGAACAGACCGCACATCATTAGCAAAACAGATTAAATTGTCATTTCAGCATGTTATGTTAGTAGATTAGTGTTAATTGCATGTTAGCAACACACCTAATAAACTATAATTCATGATAGTAAATAATTCTTGCTTATTTATTTAATTTGAGCTTGATCTTGATTCATCTTTCCAATGAATGTCAATCTTAAGTGTGAATCATTTATAATTGAAATGGCTATTAGGTTTACACTTGTTAACCTTAGACCTGAATCGTTAATCTTGAACCATTATTATCCCTTAGAATTGATTTTGGACTCAATTGAACCGCTGTGATTTGAGTCATTGTCCGAATTGGACTAGCAGGGACTTGAGCGGCCGCTAGTCGACCGCATATCTCCCTGAACGGCCCAGTGGAGACCGTTTATCTCTGGCTCATGGCCATTTAACCTTGGTCGTTTATCCTTGATCTATCTTCGACCGATTCCCGATTTGCCTGACCCAATAGACCCTAAACCGATCAGCAGACAGTGGGCTGGACCCTGGCTCAGTTCCACCCTGCCCATGGCAGCCCGGGAGTCCACTTGGGCGAATTTCTAGCCTATTGGTAGGCCCAGTGTTGTGCGGACTATAGTTGCCCGTACAACTGACATGCGACCCATGCTGGACCGTTCAGACTATGAGCGGATCTATCTGGACCGTATATCCTGTTCTTATACTTCAAGAACTTCTGGCCTTGTGCGGCCCATTTCTGACCGTTCGTCTTTGTGCGGCCCTTTCGAGCCCATTTATCTCCTTCTTGATATTTAGTCGTTCTGGCCTTGTGCGGCCCATGCTTGACCGTGCTTGTGGTTGAAAGGCCCATCTTGGACTGTTTATCCTTGACCTCGTAGAGGCTGATCTCCAGCCCAGTTCCTGATAGTGCGGCCCATATGAGATCGTATAAATATTGAGCGGCCCATTTTCGACCGTGTATATTACAGTTTTCCAAAAAGTGATTATTTCATGATTTCGAATTATGTGAGCTACTCTAACCTATCTAGGCTATGGTATTTCATGATATGACCTATTGTTAGGTCTATTGATCGTCAATTATAGTCATTTGGAATAACTATTCCTCTTGATGAAGGAGCTTATTGTTTGGACTCTTAAGAATCATTATTCTTACATCCTTTACCTTGACTACATGAACTTGACCTTGGAACTCTTGGCCATTAAATATTGTGGATGTCTAGATTCGTGGGATCTGCGAACCAAACAAATCAATGCCAAGGCAAACAAATGAAGGGCCCAATCTGGTCCTGGGAGGAGCACCCGAAGAGTACTTGATCCCTGGGGAGGTGAATGACTAGGTGTGGCATTGTCACCGGTGCATGGCTAGCTTGTTAAGTTTAAGGCATTCTACATTCTCATGAAACTTATTATTCATGCTTAAAGCATGAAGTACTTGCTTGCTTACTTGACATGACTCGAATTGACTTGTAAATGGCCATTCACTAGAAAAGCTTGTTAATCTTGCTTGATATCTCGACATGCAATTATTTCTTCCATTTAATTATCGTTACTCTTTGAATCTTGATGATTATTTAGTTTTGCTTATTTTTCTCACATTAATCATGTATATTCATTAATTGGTTAATCACTTAAACTATGCCTGATGATAGAGTATAATTCTTACTGAGCTTATTGCTCACCCCTACTTCAATCCTTTTTAGGTAACGTGGTAAACGGAACGATACAAATGAGGATCGGGTCAGTGTGATCGAGTGAACCTGGAACCTAGAGATCGGAGTCTGTCTTTTTATCTTCTGTAGTCTAACTAGTGTCGTGAGTCTAGTTATTTTTTTTCTTCTCCCTTTGTTATTTCCTCCTTTAATTTGAGTCTAATTTTGTAAAAGTGAGTCAAATTATATTTTAAATTTCAAATATTAATAAAAGTTCGTATCTTCACAATGTGTATGGCCTCCATGTGTTTAATTGTGGTTATTTATTTTCGCTCTTGTTATCGTGACTGCTAACTGTCACGTTTCGAGCATCGCTTCTCGCTGCTATCGTTTCGAGGCGTGATAGAGGTGGTATCAGAGCTTCCGTTGTCTGAGTCCTAGGATTTTGTCCAAGAGTATAGGTTTCCCTAAGTCATAAGACCCGTGTCATCCCTTGTCACCTGGTTAGATTGGGTAGTATCTGGGTTAAGTAATAAAATATATACAATATTGCATTGTGATACGCGTAAGGGTAATGAAAAAGTTAACCATAAAATTATTTTGCAGGTCTCTAAGCCATTCTTAAAATGAAAGCGAGTGGGCCCATGGGTAAGCTAAGATTCGGTTCTGCTAGAGGCTGTCGAGTCCGTCATAAAGAAACCCGAAGTAATAAGAAGAAGAATAATAATATTACGCAAATGAAATGTTTGTACTGTCACAAACTTGGTCATCTCGTAAAGGAGTGCTGACGAAGGAGCGGAGCGTGTCTGCGTTACGAAAATCACGATCATAAAATGGCTAACTGTCCTAAGTTACTTCCACAAGCAAAAATATAAGAAGAATCGGAACCAACTTCCATCGAATGAAGAATTATATAAGATATTGTTCTCTTTTATCCCTATCTATAGCTAAATTCTTTCGTCATTAGTTGTATGATTAACATGTTATTTTGATGGATAAGATCATCTTAGTTCAAATATTCAAATAATTGGTAATACTCGACGAATTTGGGGACCAAATTCCTTAAAGTGGGGGAGTATGTAATACCCCAATTTTTTTTCGAGAAATTAATTAGCAATTAAATAGAATAATTCCTCAATAAATAGAATAAATTATATTTTGACTATTTTATAAAAATTCATAAAAATTTTATTCTTTTATATAATAACACGTTTAACAAACTTGTCTTCTGTAGCCAACCCAAATAAAATCTGTAAGTAGGCTGAATTAGTGGATTAAGTCCAAATTAAACACTTAGTTAACCATACCTTGAAACGTGAAATTCGAGCCCAATACTCCATGAAATGAGCCCAAACCGGTGGCAAATGAAAGGCCAGGATGAGAGGATCATTTCCACTCTCTTAATCTCCCGAAACCCTAACCCTAGGAGATGCAATCGGCGGAGTTTGGATCGAGTCAACTTTTACGGTGGCATTCACATTAACCCGACTTGCGTGGATGAATTCTCCCTGCATAGAACACTCTAGAAGGTGTGCGACCTATAAAAATGCTCCTTAGGAACCCTAGTTTCATTTGGAAGCTGTGGCAACCGACGAGAATCTTGGACGAGGGAGAATTCCAGTGATCTTGGACGTGGGGTACCAAGCACGTCTTCCTCCTTTTTCTTCCTTTCTTCCCTGATTGAGGTAGGTTCTCTCGGGCTCAAACCTCAAGTAATATATCAAAATGTTCAGCATCAAGTCCTCTTTCTTTTGGTATATAAAGCCCCAAATATCATGTAGTATCATGCGAGTATTTTGAGGTTTAGTAGAAGCATGTCAAATTAGGGTTAACGTTGTTCCTATTCGATTTAAGTAGAGACTTAAGAGAGTAAATATGAAATTGATTCATGCATCTCGTTGA
Organism: Amorphophallus konjac; assembly: GCA_022559845.1. Lineage (NCBI taxonomy): Eukaryota > Viridiplantae > Streptophyta > Magnoliopsida > Alismatales > Araceae > Amorphophallus > Amorphophallus konjac. The sequence continues at coordinate 200,693,718 of CM040120.1, read as the reverse complement.
GTTTTTCGTGCTCTTTCTTTTGGTAGTAAAAGCCCCAAATATCATGCTTTATATCGTGCGAATTCCATATTTTTGTTTTGACCCTAGAAACCTCGCTGGAGTCGGGCAAGGCGAAAGGGCAGTGACCTGTCTGGACTTGGGCGGCCACACGATAGATCGCACATCCAAGACAGGCGGCCTGTCGTGGACCGTTTAACGGTTTCTATCTCTGATCGTTTCCCTCGTACGTGTGGCCGGATACCAACCGCATGTCTGTCTTGCGGCCAGTTCCAGTCCGCACATCCCTTCCAGCGGCACCCTACCGACCGTCCATCTGCAGTTGGCCTTCGGACCTGAGGGGGCATGAGCGGCCTGTCTGTGACCGTCCATGGTGATGTAAGGTCCAGAACCGACGGCGCATCGTTACCAGAACATATTAAATTGTCATTTCAGCATGTTATGTTAGTAGATTAGTGTTAATTGTATGTTAGCAACACACCTAATAAATTGTAATACATGACAGTAAATAATTCTTGCTGATTTATTTAATTTGAGCTTGATCTTGATTCATCTTTCCAATGAATGTCAATCTTAAGTGTGAATCATTTATAATTGAAATGACTATTAGGTTTACACTTGTCAACATTAGACCTGAACCGTTAATCTTGAACCATTATTATCCCTTAGAATTGATTTTGGACTCAATCGAACCGCTGTGATTTGAGTCATTGTTCGAATTGGACTAGCAGGGACTTGAGCGGCCGCTAGTCGACCGCATATCTCCCTGAATGGCCCAGTGGAGACCGTTTATCTCTGGCTCATGGCCATTTAATCTTGGTCGTTTATCCTTGATCTATCTTCGACCTATTCCCGATTTGCCTGACCCAATAGACCCTAGGCCGATCAGCAGACAGTGGGCTGGACCCTGGCTCAGTTCCACCCTACCTATGCCAGCCCGGGAGTGTACTTGGGCGAATTTCTAGCCTATTGATAGGCCTAGTGTTGTGCGGACTATAGTTGCCCGTACAACTGACATGCGGCCCATGCTGGACCATTCAGACTATGAGCGGATCTGTCTGGACCGTATATCCTGTTCTTATACTTCTAGAACTTCTGGCCCTGTGCGGCCCATTTCTGACCGTTCATCTTTGTGCGGCCCTTTGGAGCCCGTTTATCTCCTTCTTGAGCTTTAGTCGTTCTGGCCTTGTGCGGCCCATGCTTGACCGTGCTTGTGGTTGAAAGGCCCATCTTGGACCGTTTATCCTTGACCTCGTAGAGGCTGATCTCTAGCCCAGTTCCTGATAGTGCGGCCCATATGAGATCGTATAAATATTGAGCGGCCCATTTCCGACCGTGTATATTACAGTTTTCTGAAAAGTTATTATTTCATGATTTCGAATTGTGTGAGCTACTCTAGCCTATCTAGGCTATGGTATTTCGTGATATGACCTATTGTTAAGTCTATTGATCGTCAATTATAAACATTTGGAATAACTATTACTTTAGATTAAGGAGCTTATTGTTTAGACTCTTAAGAATCATTATTCTTACGTCCTTTACCTTGACTACATGAACTTGACCTTGGAACTCTTGGTCATTAAATATTGTGGATGTCTAGATTCGTGGGATCTGCGATCCAAACAAATCAATGCGAAGGCAAACAAATGAAGGGCCTAGTCTGGTCCTAGGAGGAGCACCCGAAGAGTACTTGATCCCTGGGGAGGTGAATGACTAGGTGTGGCATTGTCACCGGTGCATGACTAGCTTGTTAAGTCTAGGGCATTCCACATTCTCGCGAAACTTATTATTCATGCTTAAAGCATGAAGTACTTGCTTGCTTGCTTGACATGACTCGAATTGACTTGTAAATGGCCATTCACTAGAAAATCTTGTTAATCTTACTTGATATCTCGAAATGCAATTATTCCTCCATTTAATTATCGTTACTCTTTGAATCTTGATGATTATTTAGTTTTGTTTATTTTTCTCGCGATAATCATGCGTATTCTTTAATTGGTTAATCACTTAAACTATGCCTGACGATAGAGTATAATTTCTACTGAGCTTCTTGCTCTCCCCTACTTCCTATCCTTTTCAGGTAACGCGGTAAACGGAACATTGCAAATGAGGATCGGGTCAGTGTGATCGAGTGAACCTGGAACCTAGAGATCGGAGTCTATCTTTTTATCTTCTTGAGTCTAGCTAGTGTCGTGAGTCTGGTTATTTTTTCTTCTTCTCCCTTTGTTATTTTCTCCTTTAATTTGAGTCTAATATTGTAAAAGTGAGTCAAATTATATTTTAAATTTCAATTATTAATAAAAGTTCGTATCTTCACAATGTGTATGGCCTCCATGTGTTTAATTGTGGTTATTTATTTTCACTCTTGTTATCATGACCGTTAACTGGCACGTTCCGAGCATCGCTTCCCGCTGCTATCGGTTCCGGGCGTGGCAGCAAGTGTCAAAGCAACGAAGAATATGTATGCATAAAATTTTAATTAACAGATTTAGCATGAAGTGCAGCTATCTGAAAGAGATTACTGAAAGATTCAAATGAACAACCCTGTAAACATCAGAAATGGAGTTTTACCTTACTTGGGTGCCTTGGTTTATTTACCACTTTTATTTCTCAGCCCCAAGGCACTCTTGCAAAATAACTTTTTATTTTACAAATTTAGGTGCCCAAGAATTCTTGGGTCCTAAACTATCAGTGGCACCTCTAAAGGGTGCTTTCCACATTTTCTAAGCTTTCAGATCATCAACCATCATTAAAGAACAATCATTCATAGAGTGCCCAGACTGTCCACAGTAATGACATGAAACAACACTTTTTGTTCATATTGTGCACATTAGCATGAGTATGAAACGGATGTGCATGAGCATGAATATTTCTGTTATTTACATGAGCATTTTATCTTTTCTTATCAGCTAGCCAACAGTTCACAGGTCTGTGGCCTGGCTTTCCACACTCAAAGTATGCATTGAATTTTCCTTTAACAAATTTGTTCCTACCAAATACACTTTGATTTTCAAGAAAATTAACATGTTTAGAATTAGCTTCCTTCCTCTGAGCGTGTCAACAGTCCTTGACTATATGGCCATGCTTTCCACATTCGAAGCATACAATGGGCTTACCTCTAGATATAAAATTGCTTCTATCAAAAACCTTTTTGTTGACAGGGAAGTTAACAAATTTAGAATGGAATTTTCTTCCCTGATCATGCCAACAGTGAATAGCAATATGGCCAAATTTTTTACAATGAGAACACTGCATATTTCTCTTCTGAGCAATAGTTTTCTCCTAAGCACAGGAGTTTCTATCATGCATAGCACTTGCATTTAGGTCATCTTGTTTCATTAGTTTACATTCATGCATGAGATGACCTATCTTATGACAGTAAAAACATTGAATTCTTTTCTTTTGAACAGAAGAAGGTTTCTTAGTATGAGAATTCCTAGCATGAATTATACCATCATTCAAATCATCCTTCTTCATTATAAAATAATCATTCATCATATGGCCAGATTTCCACAGTAAAAATATTCAATGTTATTTCTTTTAATAGCAGGGAATTTCGTAGCCTGAGAATTGTTTGCATGCAATTTGTCAATATTTTTTAGTGTTTTTAGATTTTTTAGATTTTTATTCTATTTTTAAATTTTCTGATTAACATGCTATTTTACTGAGACAGATGATGTACTAGAAATATTTGAGCTATGCACAAAAGTTGTGTATAGCTGATTCCTGATAATCTCTTTAATTCCAGAATTGCAACATATCCCTTCAACATACTTACACAAGGAACCATTCAACTCATTATTCTCACACTGAAGGGTTGAAATGCAGACCTCATAGCTTGCCATTTCCTCCTCATAACTAACCACTTTCTCATTCATCATTTTATTAATAGTTTTCATATTTTCAATTTCTTTTTCGAGATTTTTTGCTTCTCATTTTCATTAGTGTCAACTACCTTTCCTTTTTCTAAACTAAGCAATTTCTTTGAAATAATTGTATTCAGATTTTTCAGTTTTTCATTTTCAAGTGTTAATCTTCCAATTTCCTCATTAAGTTTGCCATTTTGAACTAACTCATCAATTAATGTCTGATCAACAGAAATAACTTCTTGTTTCTATATAGTTTCAACCTTTTCAAGATTTTTCTGCAATTCCACATTAACAACTTTAATTGCCTCCAATTTTTCAGACATTAAACTATTTTCTTCTTGAAGTCTTTTGAATTTTTCTTCATTATCTTCAATCTGCTTTCTATGAATTTCATTCTCAAACTTCAGCTTAATCAATTCCAATTGAGCATGATCAAGATCTTTCATCAATTTTTCATTCTGAACTGAATTCTTGATACAAATCTAACTATCATTAAATGAGCTAAGTTTTCCTTCTAGTTCAGAAATTTGATCTACAAATCCTTGTTTTTCTTTTTTCAATAATGAAATTTATTTCCTATGCCTATGAACATCAGACAGACAGACATCATAAGATTGTTTTATTTTCAAACAATTTCCTATGCCTATGAACATCAGGATCAATAGATTTAACATAACTGTGTATGCTACTGAGCCAGGAATTAAAATTAGAACCATTGAAAACCGGTGGACGAGCCATGGATGCAATTCAAGCATAGTTCGGACAATAAGTTCAGCAAAATCAAATATGCACCTAAAAACCAGCAGGATCCTCTGCAGATCGTTGGATCTGATCAATCAGAGACACGCTTTGATACCAATTGTTGCATCTATAAGATGGTGTAGACACAGATTCAGAGGGGGACGGAATGAATCTCCCCTTTAAAAATGCCCAAATAAAATTGTACTTATAAATCTTGCGGAATTAAACTATCAGATGACTCAATCAAATAAAACGCTATCCAATAACCAATAGAAGATCAGGACTAAGTTCTTATATTCTATATACTAACTCTCTCAAAACTAATATCAACTGCTCGATATGTAGACAAATTCCTCACTAGACAGAAGATTCAGAATTATGTATTCGAGCCTAAGCATACATGTATCGAATTAAGGAGCAAGCAAACAAACCACTGCATAGATGATTTTTAGATGGTTCAGTCTGCTGCCCGCAGACCTACGTCCATCCCCTGACTCTAACCAGAGTGAGGCTTACTGCTGCCTAATAGCTTGAACCGCTGAACATCATAGCTTGCTTACATCCGCTGAGCATCACAGCTTACTGACCCGCTGAGCATCACAACTTGAAGTTTCAATGAAAGAAAGTAAAAGAAAACAACGATGAAACATAGCACCAGAAAGCTGTAAATGAAATGCAACGATGTAGCTCGTGCAGGAGCATATCTGGCTTGGATCTGATCCAAAGGCCAGTAGAAACAAATCTTCAGGATCTTCAAATTTCTCTCCTCAAGCATGCTCTCTTTCTTCCTTACGAGCTCACGATCTCCTTGAGCTCTCTTTGCTTCTTCTTCTTTTCACTATCTTTCTCTGAATTACGGCACTCTATTTTTCTCTTCCCAGATCTTCACGCTTTCTCTTAGAGCCGCTCTTTTATTTTTCTCTCTCAATTTCTCTTTATTTTCTCTATGTCTTCTGCTCACCTTCTTTTTCTGATCTGAAGGATCAGGCCTCTTTTTATAGGCTCGCGTGAGATGGGCGCGTGGAAAACACGTTCCCGCCCAAGAAGATTTAAAAATGGTGCACTGCTGGATGTCCACGTGTCTGATGATGAGAAGGCGTTGTCCATGTGGCAAAAGGTTCAGTCTTGACTTTGCTTTGGATCACATGCTTGTTGATCTGCCATTTCTGGAACATGTGCCCATCATTGGGAACATGTGCCTTAGCTCTAGTTCGAGCTCACGTGCTTGCCTGAGTCTTGATGCATTCTGCCCTTCACGTGTTTGTTGAAGTTCCTGCCAATAAGAGATAAAACATTTCATCAAACATTTTATAGTCAGATGCATATTTATCCAACATTATATCAGTCACACATAGGTCGGAAAAGTAAAAGATGATGTATATGCGAATGCCTTAGAGTGTAAATAATGATGCACATACTTGGCTAAACATTATGCACATATGATGCACTTACATGATCTGAAGCCTAGACACACTAGCATTGACTTATGCTTGTATGCTTAGACCTTAAGGATGCATGTGCACAGACCTGACTGAATAGACAAAAAATGTGCTCAGACTCTAAATGCTGCACAGACTAAGGTCTATACATGTTCATAGACCTTGATGCAACATGTGCATAGACTTTACAACTCATGACTTCTACATGTGCGTAGACTTTGAATCCCAAATATGCACAGACTTAAAACATGCTCAAACCTATATGTGCATGGACTCTTAATGTGCACAGACCCTAGACATGCTTGGACATGTATGTGCATGGTCTTCTATACATACGCAGACCTTAGTCTAAACATGTGCACAGACTTTAATAGCATATGAACAGATGTGCACAGACCTGGTAAACAGATGTGCACAGACCTACATGACGTAGTGAACACATATGCTCAGACCCTAAATGCAGCAATGAAAATGTGCACTGACCTAAGTGTGTGCAAATGACTATGTGCATCGACCTTACAATGCACACGGCATAATGTGCATCGACCTTGTTTTGCACAAGGCACAATGTGCACCGACCTTATTATGCAGGATGCAAAATGTGCTCAGACTTGTAATAGTATCATAGGTAGACCTTGATACGCATGAATGATCATGTGCATTGACCTTATATGCAAGATAGAGAACATGCATCGACCTTAGATCCTAGAAGGCTAAACTAGCATCGACCTTAGATGTGCTACAGTGAATGTGCACCGACCTATGTGTAGATCAACAAAATGTGCCCCGACCTATATGACGGTGTGAATAGAATATGCACCGACCTTAATCTGCTATGAACAGTGATGTGCATCGACCTTCATATGCTAGAGAGCAAAGTAACATCGACCTTATAACGCATGTGAACATAGAAGCATTGACCTTTTACCAGACTATGTGTGTACCTGCACCGACCTTACACATGGCTAAGGCAAATGTGCATCGATCTTATTATGACTACATGTAAACCTGCACCGACCTTACACATGTGCAAGCAAAAGGTGCACTGACCTACATCTGCCAAGGCATGCAACATGCATCGACCTTGTGCAATTAAATGCATACATGCACCGACCTTTATATGCTATCATGCAGACATGCTCTGACCTGCATGTTGACTCATTGAGTAGGGCAAATGAATCTACATTGGCTTGCATGTTAAGTAACGATGGAACATTTGCATCGGCCTTTGTTATGTGCAGATGAAACATACATCGACCTTTGTTATGTGAAGATAGAACATGTATCGACCTTATATGACTAAGCTGAAAATGAGCATTGACCTTACCTGATAAGGCAGTTGATATATGCACTGACCTGTATTAAGTACTTTGAGTCATTCTCAGAACCTGTTCTGATAGATTTTCACACTACTATAAAAAGATGATGAAATTAGTAATAAAATGCATCAAAATTGTATCATCAAGAATATATATATATATATATATAATGAGTCATAATATTTGTCATCATCAAAACTTCAGAACCACAGGGACACAATAATCTCCCCCTTTTTGATGATGGCAATATTATGAGTCGTTGCAATAATTCAGCATGATGATCAAGTCAGTATGAGCATGGAATATTTCTATCAGACTGTAGCAGCAGCAAACTAAAACCAACAGTCAGAATGACCAACCAACCAATGACTTACAAAAATTCCCCCCCTTTGACAACATCAAAAAGGAAGGAACATTAAATAGGTGAAAGGAAGGATATGTCATAAAATTCTCCCCCTTTTTACAAAAGAATGCTGACAAAAAGATCTTCCCCGTTTTAGTATTAAGCAAAAGAATTCACTGTCAACTAAACTCCCCCTGAATAGATGCGCTTCCTTTCTACAGAGCAGATGGAGTGGAATGAAAAAGATGATCAATGAACCACAGGGACATTCAAATGAAGCAGTCATTCAGATAATCAGATTGGACAATCAAATCAGATTGATACCAAATGGTTGGACATTCAACTTTTGCATTCAGTGGAAGTAGGTCACCAGACAGTCAGATTAAAAACATTAAGTTGAAGAGGTCACAGGTGCAGTCAAGAATGATTTCAGGTCATGACAGAATGTATCAAGAACAGTGTGCATAATCTGAGTTTTGAATTTCAACAGTAAATGCAAACCGAGCACGGGTTTGTCAAATGATCTTCAAACACATGAGAAATTTAACAAGATTTTCAAAGATATACCAATTTCATAAATCCGAAGATAGGAATTTTCAGAATCTCCCATTATAAGGGTTTATGAATGAACTTTATTGAACTACATGGTTTAAATATGATGTATACATGGTTTGACAATAAAGTTCTATACTCATATCTGAAATCAAGATTTAATAAAAATGAACCAAGCCCTCATATTAACATCTTGATGAACCTCCCTTCATCTAACTCAATCAATTTCAATGACTTCTTTAGGAGTTACAATCATAAGTATTGAGGTTAAACAACCAAGAAATAATTTGATTTTATCCAGGGCTATAGCAATTTTTCTTTGGCATCCATTTTCAGATATTTCATTTGTTCAATTAGATAATTTTTGCTATCAAATCTTACGAGCAATCTAGTTCAGTACACACCTTGTAATTAAAGGATATACGCTATTTAGACGCCAATATCCCTAAGTACTTACTGTGACTAACAATCATGTTTTATAATAAACAGAGTTAACTTTTCACCTCATGACATACCTCAACTCATTTCTTTGATGAGTGAGATGTGTTACTCACTGTGCAAGCCATTGCTCTGCCTATTTTTCAATCATTTTTAAGCAAAGTTAAGTATGGCACCTTATGACACAGCCCTTTGGACACGTGTTTCTCAGTGACCAAAGTCATTGCTCTTACAAGATTTGACCCTTAGCCATTTTTAGAAAAGTCAGATGTTTAAAAACAATATAGATTTCATATATCTCAACCAAATAAAGTCATGATTTCAACATTTCCAGATTTTAGAAGATTTGACAAGACTCAATATGAAACAGTTGGTTAAGGTTTATTAAAGTTGACTCATATATTTTCAAGGTATTTATAACCAACCTAAATGAATATATTAAACTTAAACCAATCTAATCTTTGAGACATTCATAAATCTGTATAATAGAGGATTCCTCATTGATTTAGTTTTTCAGATTTATGATCAAGGTACATGATTAAAATCTTCCTGAATTTTAGATAGATGAAGGAATGTTTAAGAAACCGTCAATATTAATAGAAATAGTAACAAGACTATGCACCAAGTGCAAGAGACTTGAAGTTCAGACATGAGACAGGTTCTTGCAAACATTCAGTCTGAGTTAAGACAAGGATGTTCAAGGTTTCGCAGATATGCAGTGTTTTCAGACAAGTTTAAGAATATGGCAGGAATCCCAAGCAAGTGACCATCATTGTTTAGGAACTTACAGCCTCAGAAGTATGACAATGATAGTCAAGAAAGCAAGAGCAGATAGTTTCAGAGAGATAGTCATAGAATTGAAGTTATGACATGGTGAAGACTTCAATTGACCAATCAATCAAAAACATGATTAGAAGTACATCAATGAAGGCGTCGACTCTTTGTGTCAACATCTGCTCACAAACTCCATAATATAGAACACTTTCAAAATAATTACGACTCATGGTGTCGACACTTCTAACAGGACAATTAAGAAGTGCAGCAACTTAGGTCAATGATTCAGAGGGTATGAGAATTATTTGAAATCAATGAGTTGAGAGCGTAACAAATGTTCAAAGTTCAATAAAAAGAAGATTCATACATACCAGCGTGATACAAAAGTGACAGAAAATGTCAGTCAAGAAAATGTGAATTGCAAGGTGAGCTGATAAACCAATCACAACTAAGACCAGTACTTGGCAGAGGTTGGATCCAAGGATCTACTCACGCAAGGGTTAACCTTCTAGATAGGCCTGACCTATCTTTCCAACTAATCCTTTTTATATACTGTCTAGTTATTACAAAAAATCATAGGAAATTTTCAAGGTAGCTCCCCCTCAGCAAATGTAGGAGCAGTAATCAGTAAATTTCAAACTCAAGAAGAATATCAGTACAGATGAATTTAAATCAGATAGAAAGAAGTGATACAAACTAATGCCAATTATGATGTATGTTTGAGGAAGAGCAAAAATTTACAGAATAAGTAATAGTATGGCTAGACAATGAAGATATCGGTTGACCGTATGAGCAATATAGGTCGATCGAATTAGATAATGATGGAACAAATGAGTAGCCATGCAGTTCAATGTTTGATTTATGCTCCCCCTGAATGCATGCACTTCAAACAATATTTTTGGATTTTTCAATTTGGATGTTATGCAGTTAACTATACGTATGCAAATGCATTAACCAATCATGTATGACATGAAGACCATGTATGGGACTTAATCTAACCAAAATATGCATGAATTGCAATATTTTCTTTGACAAACTCCCTCTGACTTTATGCGCGATATGACTGAATTCTAAGTGCAACGTATGCAAGAGACACTATGCAAGGGAGTTCAATGAATTATGTCTTAGACTGCCCTATGTGCAATTTTGACCTATGGTACCAGGCAGAGGACTTGGTCTGAAGACCACCTCACACATAGTAAGAGCTTCTAGACAGATTGCATCTGCCCTTTGGTAACTTACTATTTGATATACCATAGAGGTCATGCATGATAATGCAATATAAAGACATTCCTATGTGCAACTCAACTTTTGAATGCATGAAGATGCATAACATTTTCAAAATATGCAAGACAATTCAATTGAATATGCATATGTTCAAATGTATGCAGACATGAGAATTTATGCATTTAAGTTTATTTCATCTCCTTATTTCATCTCCCTCTCAACATGCAATCAATTGAAACACAATTAAATATCAAAGTGTAAATGCCTTCAGATAAGAAATGAATTTCAACATATCTTTAGTGACTGTGTGCATAAGCAGTTCAAAATATGACTGAAGAACCTCATGTTGAGCAATGCAAGTGTCAAAGCAACTAAGAATATGTATGCATGAAATTTTAATTAACAGATTTAGCATGAAGTGCAGCTATCTGAAAGGGATTACTGAAAGATTCAAATGACCAACCCTGTATGTAAGGCCCGTGCCTTAATGGATCCTTCGTGGTATTTGTTCTATTAATTGTTCTGGAATTTCCAGCTATTTTCCTGGATTTTTAGGAATTTGTCTGGTATTTTTCCGGATTTATTTGGGGCTAATTGGGGGTTATTGAAATTAATAAGATTTTTATATATATAATGATTATATTATATATATATTAATTTTATTTTTTATAACCTCTCCCTCTCTCTCTCTCTCCCTTCCCGTCGATCTCACTCTCACCCTCTCCCTCTCTCTCTTCTCACGATCGTCCCCTCCCTCTCCTAGGGAACTCGGGCGAAACGAGATCGGATTGAGGCGAGGTTGGCACCGTTGGATTCCTCGCGTCGAGTAGTGCGCGTGGGTGTCCACTTCGGTGTGGATCGGTGATCGTAGGAGCGAGGTGGAGCGTGGAAGCTCCGTGGCTCTTCCTCCTTGCATGCGGCCCGTTCGACGGTTTCGGCTTGCGAAAGGTAGGGGGATGGAATCTCGATCTTGCTAGGATCGTTTCCTTTAGCCCGTTTGTTGATGAGCACCCCGTAGCATGCATGATGTTCATATTTCCATTTTTGGGGTTTTAGCCTAAATCTTGAGTTTAATGCGTTTTAGGCCTTGCATGTGTTAGATTTAGATGTTAAATTGTTGTCTGGCATGCGTGGTTTGGCAGGTTATCAGGTTTTTCGTCGATACCTGGCGTTTTCAGCCGTCCGGGAGGGCTTCGGTTTATAAACCGTACCCGCCCGTAACCCAGGTGCAGTGACGGTCCTGCCAGGAACCGTCACTTGCCTGACGGTCCAAGATGGATGCGTCACTTCCCAAATAACGGCCTATCGAGGGGCGTCGTTTGGAGAGTAACGGTGGGAACCCCATCCGTTACTCGTTCGTTGTTTTCCGTTAGCCCGGTGAGGCGGTGAGCCCGGCGGTCTGTCGACCGGCCGTCGCTTGTAACGACGCGCCGAGGCTGGGGCGTCGCTTCATCTGCTATCGTTTTGGAACGCTGTTAGTTGGTTTGAGCCTCGGGTGAAAGTAACGGCGGAGTTCCCGCGCGTCGCTTGGAAGCAACGCATAGGACCCCCACCGTCACTCTCCCCTTCAGGGCTTTTTGGGTTTGGTACTCGGGAGGATGTAACGGCGGTGACCTACCGCGCCGCTTGGAAGCGACGCGCAGGGCCCCTACCGTCACATTCCCCCCTGCACCTGTGAGTTGGAACTCGGGAGGGAGTAACGGTTGGAGACCAGCGCGTCACTCTTGATGTAACGCACCAGTCCCCGACCGTCACTTCCAAGTAGCGCGTGGGCCTCTGACCGCCGCTTGCCCGTCAGTCTGGTTATGTTCCCAGCCCATTGCTTATGCGTTCCGTTCTATATTCATGCCATGGTTGTGTCGTTTTACTATATTGTGGCGTGTTTTATATGCCAATAAAGTAGCTTTTCTTTCCAGGCAATGGAGCCACTGTTGTTGCCCTAAGGTCTGTTGAGTACCGACCCGCTTGAGGATGGCGGAGGGGTATGTTTCCCATTCACGGTTTGTAAGCTAGTTCCGTGGGCTCCCAGCCAATGGTAGCGTCCTGCCAAGGGAGAAAACTAGTTAGAGGGCCTGGCTCAGGCTAGAGTCAGTGTGTGCACACGTGGTCGGAGACTGTGGACTGACACCGACGGGTGCCACTCCGACTGGTCACTTGGTTTGGTACTGTTTACGCGCTTAGCTTGTCGCTTCGTCGACTGCGAGTGCTTGAGACGCAGTGTAAGCCGTCAGTGGACGCTTCTGGTTTCTGCTCCAGTGGTTGTCCTTCCTTGTTGTCTGGATTAGTTGCAGCTCCTTCTATTTGGTAGTTTTAGCTTTAATCGCTTGCATTTAAGTAGTAGTGGCATGTGTTAGCTGTTATACTTGCTTAGCTAGAGTTTACATCTTTCTTGTGATTGGTTATTCATGCCATTGCCTGTGTGTTTATTTAAATGCATGCTTTAATTGCTTTATTTATGCATGTTCGCTTGTTTAGTGCGAGGTAGGGATCCGCGTGACCCCTACTGAGTCTGGCTGTGACTCACCCTTCTCCTTTCAGGTGAGCCGCGCCCGCCGTCTCCCGGACTTTAGTGTGCTGTTTCGGGACCGTTCCTAGCTGCTAGCTGTGCACGAGCTGCCTTTTTGAGGCTTGTGTTGTACTTTTGCCGGGGTATGCCCCGCGTAGTTGTACCTTGAGGACTAGTGTTTGTGACTCTGGACTAGTTATACATATATCACTCTGGTTATTTTTAAATTGCTTCCGCACTTGTGTTTAAATCTTAAATACTTATCTGTATTGCGCGCCCCAATTCGCAATTAATTATGCATATTCCTCAGCTAACCCCCACTAACCCTTCAGGGGCCTCATCAGCCTCTTGGGTGGCCTCCCCAGTTCTTAGCGTCGGTGTATCGATGTTATCGGTATATCGGTGTCCTGAACTCTGGGTCGCCACAGATGGTATCAGAGCGTAAGTTGAGGATTTGCGTAAAGAATTGGAATTGACGCTTAGTCTAGAGCTAGTCCTGTTGTCGTCTCTTGCTGGCATAGGATGTTTTCCGTATGATTGATGGATTTTATTGTTGATTGTGTTTTTGGCAGCATAGTTATGCCGCCTCGTCGAGGAAGACCTCCTCGTGTTCCTTGAGATGCGCCCAGGGAAGATAGCGGTTCTGCACCTCCTCCTGCAGTTCCCGCTGTTCCTGTCGTTCCAGTTGCTCCTCCAGTGCCGATCGTTCAAGCTGAAGTGCCTAGCAGTCGAGGCAAGGCTTTGAAGGAATTTCTGATGTTTAATCCGCCTGCTTTCGATGGCCAAGCGAATCCAGAAGTCGCGAGGCAATGGTTGGACGCGATAGAGCGTGTGTTTGTCTCGATGGAGTGTGCTGAAGATGAGAAAGTCATGCTCGCTGCTTTTCAACTCCAGGGTACATCCATTGCGTGGTGGAAAGCCGAGTGGCAGATTTCCTTTCGATCCAGACCTCTTCGGCAAATCACTTGGGCAGAGTTCGTTGCTGCTTTTGAGCGTGCCTATACTCCTGCCTGCTTGCAGATGGATAAGATGTATCAGTTTATGGAATTGATTCAGGGCAATATGACCGTGCTTCAGTACAGGAATAAGTTCTTGGAATTGGGTCAGTATGCGCCCCATGTGCTGGCCAGTGAAGCTTTGAAGACCCAGCAATTTTTGCGTGGGTTGAGGCCAGAGTTGAAGATGCCGCTGATAGCGAGTCGTGTTGCGGATCTCGATACTGCGTGTCAGACAGCTGTAGCTTTAGAGCTAGAGATGGCGAGACCGGGTGGATATCCCCAAGCAGGGTCAGTGCAGCCGGTAGCTCAGGTTCAGCAGACTTACCGACAGCCCGTGCCTGGTGTTCCTTCGGTCCAGTCAGAGGTTTCCAGTGCTTCCTCTCCTTCTAAGCCCAAGTTTAAAAGGTTCAAGAAGAAGAAGAAGTTTTTTCAGCAGCCGTCCGGTACAGATTCTGTTCAGCAGCCGACAGCGCCTTCTTCTCAGACTCGGCAGAGCTCAGCTGCTAGTCAGCCGTGGACGTGTCGGAGATGCGGTGGTCATCACAAGGGCCAGCCGTGTTCTCTTCCTATTGTTTGCTTCAGGTGTGACCAGCCAGGTCATGTGGTTCGGGATTGCCCGCTGAGGCCGACTCAATTGCAAGCTCCTCAGTTGTCTCAACCTCAGCCGCAGTTTAGACCTCCTGCACCTCAAGCTCCACAACAATTTTTCTCTCAAGCGTCGACGTCTTCTCAGCAATCTTCAGCTGGTTCCAAGAAGCAGAAAGGCAAGGTTTCTCATTTGACAAGAGCTGATGCTGTTGCGTCCCATCTTGTGGAAGGTACGATTATGCTTTATGGACATTCAGCTCATGTCTTATTTGATTCTGGTGCTTCTCATTCTTTTATTTCTGAGGATTTCATGGCTTGTATTGAGGAACCGACATCTGAGCTGTCTTGTGAGTTATTTGTGGAATTGCCTTCTGGAGATTTCATGGTTACTCCTCTGTGTTTGGATGAGTCTCCTGTGATGATTGATAATCACCAGTTGCCGGCGAGATTGTATGCGTTGCAGTTGGCAGATTATGATGTTATTCTGGGAATGGATTGGTTGGAGCATTATGGAGCTGTGGTTGACTGCAGATCGAAGAAAGTCTATTTTCAGCCCCAGGGAAAATCAGCCTTTTATTTTCAAGGTATTTGATCCCGATCTTCTCGTATGATTATTTCTGCTATTCGAGCCTATAGGTTGCTTAGCGCAGGTTGTCAGGGATTCCTTGCTGCAGTAGTGGCTGTTGAAAAACCACGACGGGATGTTTGTGATATTCCGGTTGTCTGTGAGTTCCCTGATGTGTTTCCTGACGAGTTGCCAGGCTTGCCCCCAGAGCGAGAGATTGAGATGGTGATTGAACTGATTCCAGGTATTGGCCCCTTAGCAAAGCCGCCGTACCGTATGGCTCCAGCTGAATTGAAAGTACTGCGTGCACAGCTACTAGAGTTACTGGAGAAAGGTTATATTCGTCCCAGTTTTTCTCCGTGGAGTGCCCCAGTGTTGTTTGTGAAAAAGAAAGATGGAAACCTGAGGCTTTGTATTGATTACAGGCAGCTGAATCAGGCGACTATCAAGAATAAGTATCCGATCCCCAGGATTGATGATTTGTTTGACCAGTTACAGTCTGCTACTGTCTTTTCGCGGATTGATCTCCGGTCTGGCTATTTTCAGTTACGGATCCGGGAATCTGATGTGGAGAAGACTGCTTTCAGTACTCGATATGGTCACTTTGAATTTTTAGTCATGCCGTTTGGTTTGACTAATGCCCCAGCAGCTTTCATGGACCTAATGCAACGTATCTTTCGTCCATTTCTGGACCAGTTTGTGGTGATCTTTGTTGATGATATCTTGATATATTCTGCCTCTGTTGATGATCATGTGCAGCATTTGAGGATCGTTCTGCAGACTCTAAGAGATCACGAGCTTTATGCGAAGCTCAGTAAATGTGAATTCTGGCTTCGGGAGATTCATTTTCTTGGCCATGTGATTTCTGGTGATGGAGTGGCAGTAGACCCTGCAAAGATTGATGCCGTTTTGAGTTGGCAGAGACCAAGGACCATCACTGAGATACGAAGTTTTTTAGGATTGGCTGGGTATTACCGCAGATTCATTCAGGATTTTGCGAAGATTGCAGCACCGATGACTAAATTGACACGGAAGGATGTGCCTTTTGTCTGGTCGGATCAGTGTGAGGCTAGCTTTGTTGAATTGAAAAGGCTATTGACTTCTTCCCCAGTGTTGACTTTGCCTTCCGACTCGGGTGGTTTTCTTGTTTGTACAGATGCGTCTCGAGTAGGTTTGGGTGCAGTGCTGATGCAACATGGTAAGGTTATCGCATATGCATCTCGGCAATTGAAACAGCATGAAGGGAATTATCCCACTCATGATCTAGAGCTAGCTGCAGTTATTTTTGCCTTGAAGATCTGGAGACATTATCTGTATGGTGAGAAATTTTAGATTCTTACTGATCATCAGAGTTTACAGTATATTTTCTCCCAGAAAGATCTGAACCTTAGGCAGAGGCGATGGATGGAATACATGGAAGATTATGACTTTACACTCTCCTATCAGCCAGGTAAAATGAATGTTGTGGCCGATGCTTTGAGCAGGAAAGTACAGGTCAGCCATTTGTTGCTTCACGAATGGAAATTGTGGGAACAGCTTCCGAGCGAGGCATTGTGTGTAGAGATTCCTGCCGATCCGAAGATGGCAGTTTGTGCTAGCTTGGTTTTGGGTTCAGCTTTGTATCAGCAGATTTTAGAAGCCCAGCAAGCTAATTCTGATTTGGCCCGTGTTATATCAAGATATGATGTGGAATTTGATGACGAGCTAGTTGTCAGTTTCCAGGGCAGATTGTATATTCCTGTTGATGATGATTTAAGGAATGAGATTCTGAGTGAAGCCCATGGTTCCCGTTTTGCTATTCACCCTGGTGTCACTAAGATGTATCAGAATTTGAAGAAACAGTTCTGGTGGCCCGGCATGAAGAAGGACGTGGCTATTTTTGTTTCTAAGTGCTTGACTTGTCAGTTAGTTAAAGCCGAACATCAAAAGCCAGGTGGTCTGCTTCAGCCATTAGAGATTCCGATGTGGAAATGGGACCATGTTACTACAGATTTTGTGGTGGGTTTGCCTCGAACTTCTCAATGTTTTGATGGAATCTGGCTGCTTGTCGACAGATTGACGAAAACCGCCAGATTATTGCCAATTAAAGTTACTTGGAGTGTGCAGAGATTGGCCGAGCTCTATGTGCAGAAGATCGTGCCGCTGCATGGAATTCCTATTTCACTTGTGTCAGATCGTGACCCGCGTTTTACCTCTGGCTTCTGGCGTAGTTTCCAGAAAGCTTTGGGCACTGAGTTAGCTTTCAGTTCGGCGTATCACCCACAGTCAGATGGACAGTCAGAGAGAACTATTCAGACTTTGGAGGACATGCTGAGATCGTGTTGCCTTGATTGGCAAGGGTCGTGGGGTCAGCATTTGCCACTTGTTGAGTTTGCTTATAATAATAGTTTTCACTCCAGTATTGGCATGGCTCCTTATGAAGCGCTGTATGGTCGTCCTTGTCGTACTCCTCTGAACTGGTTTGATGTTGGGGACCGACTGTTGACAGGACCGGACATGGTACAGCAGTGTTCTGATGTGGTTCGTCTGATCAGACAGAGATTGTTGACGGCTCAGAGTCGACAGAAAAGTTATGCAGATCAACGCAGACGTCCACTACAATTTGAGCCTGGAGATATGGTGTTTGTTAAAATATCTCCGATGAAAGGTGTTTCCAGGTTTGGGAAGCGTTGAAAGCTTAGTCCGCGGTATGTTGGCCCTTTTCCGATTGTTGAAGCTATTGGTTCAGTGGCTTATCGTTTGCAACTGCCGGCAGCCATGCAAGCTATTCATGATGTGTTCCACGTGTCTCAGTTGAGGAAATGTGTGTCTGATGCTTCTCATGTTCTCGATGATTCAGTGTGGCCCGAGGTGACTGCTGATTTGTCCACACCAGAGTTTCCTATCCGAATTGAAGACCGTCGTGAGCAGCGGTTGAGAAATAAGGTTATTCCTCTGGTAAGGGTTGCTTGGCAGCGTCACTCTGGTAACGAGTCTACTTGGGAGCGTGAAGATGAGATGCGTCAGCTTTTTCCTTTCTTGTTCTAGTGAGGTATAAGTCCTTTCTCAGTTTCCTCCTTTTCGGTTGTTGTAAATTTTGAGGGAGAAATTTCTGTAAGGAGGGAAGGACTGTAAGGCCCGTGCCTTAATGGATCCTTCGTGGTATTTGTTCTATTAATTGTTCTGGAATTTCTGGCTATTTTCCTGGATTTTTAGGAATTTTTCTAGTATTTTTCCGGATTTATTTGGGGCTAATTGGGGGTTATTGAAATTAATAAGATTTATATATATATATAATGATTATATTATATATATATTAATTTTATTTTTTATAACCTCTCCCTCTCTCTCTCTCCCTTCCCGTCGATCTCACTCTCACCCTCTCCCTCTCTCTCTTCTCACGATCGTCCCCTCCCTCTCCTAGGGAACTCGGGCGAAACGAGATCGGATTGAGGCGAGGTTGGCACCGTTGGATTCCTCGCGTCGAGTAGTGCGCGTGGGTGTCCACTTCGGCGTGGATCGGTGATCGTAGGAGCGAGGTGGAGCGTGGAAGCTCCGTGGCTCTTCCTCCTTGCATGCGGCCCGTTCGACGGTTTCGGCTTGCGAAAGGTAGGGGGATGGAATCTCGATCTTGCTAGGATCGTTTCCTTTAGCCCGTTTGTTGATGAGCACCCCGTAGCATGCATGATGTTCATATTTCCATTTTTGGGGTTTTAGCCTAAATCTTGAGTTTAATGCGTTTTAGGCCTTGCATGTGTTAGATTTAGATGTTAAATTGTTGTCTGGCATGCGTGGTTTGGCAGGTTATCAGGTTTTTCGTCGATACCCGGCGTTTTCAGCCGTCCGGGAGGGCTTCGGTTTATAAACCGTACCCGCCCGTAACCCAGGTGCAGTGACGGTCCTGCCAGGAACCGTCACTTGCCTGACGGTCCAAGATGGATGCGTCACTTCCCAAATAACGGCCTATCGAGGGGCGTCGTTTGGAGAGTAACGGTGGGAACCCCATCCGTTACTCGTTCGTTGTTTTCCGTTAGCCCGGTGAGGCGGTGAGCCCGGCGGTCTGTCGACCGGCCGTCGCTTGTAACGACGCGCCGAGGCTGGGGCGTCGCTTCATCTGCTATCGTTTTGGAACGCTGTTAGTTGGTTTGAGCCTCGGGTGAAAGTAACGGCGGAGTTCCCGCGCGTCGCTTGGAAGCAACGCATAGGACCCCCACCGTCACTCTCCCCTTCAGGGCTTTTTGGGTTTGGTACTCGGGAGGATGTAACGGCGGTGACCTACCGCGCCGCTTGGAAGCGACGCGCAGGGCCCCTACCGTCACATTCCCCCCTGCACCTGTGAGTTGGAACTCGGGAGGGAGTAACGGCTGGAGACCAGCGCGTCACTCTTGATGTAACGCACCATTCCCCGACCGTCACTTCCAAGTAGCGCGTGGGCCTCTGACCGCCGCTTGCCCGTCAGTCTGGTTATGTTCCCAGCCCATTGCTTATGCGTTCCGTTCTATATTCATGCCATGGTTGTGTCGTTTTACTATATTGTGGCGTGTCTTATATGCCAATAGAGTAGCTTTTCTTTCTAGGCAATGGAGCCACTGTTGTTGCCCTAAGGTCTGTTGAGTACCGACCCGCTTGAGGATGGCGGAGGGGTATGTTTCCCATTCACGGTTTGTAAGCTAGTTCCGTGGGCTCCCAGCCAATGGTAGCGTCCTGCCAAGGGAGAAAACTAGTTAGAGGGCCTGGCTCAGGCTAGAGTCAGTGTGTGCACACGTGGTCGGAGACTGTGGACTGACACCGACGGGTGCCACTCCGACTGGTCACTTGGTTTGGTACTGTTTACGCGCTTAGCTTGTCGCTTCGTCGACTGCGAGTGCTTGAGACGCAGTGTAAGCCGTCAGTGGACGCTTCTGGTTTCTGCTCCAGTGGTTGTCCTTCCTTATTGTCTGGATTAGTTGCAGCTCCTTCTATTTGGTAGTTTTAGCTTTAATCGCTTGCATTTAAGTAGTAGTGACATGTGTTAGCTGTTATACTTGCTTAGCTAGAGTTTACAGCTTTCTTGTGATTGGTTATTCATGCCATTGCCTGTGTGTTTATTTAAATGCATGCTTTAATTGCTTTATTTATGCATGTTCGCTTGTTTAGTGCGAGGTAGGGATCCGCGTGACCCCTACTGAGTCTGGCTGTGACTCACCCTTCTCCTTTCAGGTGAGCCGCGCCCGCCATCTCCCGGACTTTAGTGTGCTGTTTCGGGACCGTTCCTAGCTGCCAGCTGTGCACGAGCTGCCTTTTTGAGGCTTGTGTTGTACTTTTGCCGGGGTATGCCCCGCGTAGTTGTACCTTGAGGACTAGTGTTTGTGACTCTGGACTAGTTATACATATATCACTCTGGTTATTTTTAAATTGCTTCCGCACTTGTGTTTAAATCTTAAATACTTATCTGTATTGCGCGCCCCAATTCGCAATTAATTATGCATATTCCTCAGCTAACCCCCACTAACCCTTCAGGGGCCTCATCAGCCTCTTGGGTGGCCTCCCCAGTTCTTGGCGTCGGTGTATCGATGTTATCGGTATATCGGTGTCCTGAACTCTGGGTCGCCACACTGTAAACATCAGAAGTGGAGTTTTACCTTACTTGGGTGCCTTGGTTTATTTACCCCTTTTATTTCTTAGCCCCAAGGCACTCTTGCAAAATAACTTTTTATTTTACAAATTTAGGTGCCCAAGAATTCTTTAGTCCTAAACTATCAGTGCCACCTCTAGAGGGTGCTTTTCACATTTTCTGAGCTTTCAGATCATCAACCATCATTAAAGAACAACCATTCATAGAGTGCCCAAACTGTCCACAGTAATGACATGAAACAACAGACTTTTTGTTCATATTGTGCACATTAGCATGAGTATGAAACTGATGTGTATGAGCATGAATGTTTCTGTTATTTACATGAGCATTTTGTCTTTTATTATCAGCCAGCCAACAGTTCATAGCTCTGTGGCCTGGCTTTCCACACTCAAAGCATGCATTGAATTTTCCTTTAACAAATTTGTTCCTACCAAATACACATTGATTTTCAATAAAATTAACATGTTTAGAATTAGCTTCCTTCCTCTGAGCGTGCCAAAAGTCCTTCACTGTGTGGCCATGCTTTCCACATTTGAAACACACAATGGGCTTACCTCAAGATATAAAATTGCTTCTATCAAAAACCTTTTTGTTGACAAGGAAGTTAACAAATTTAGAATGAAATTTTCTTCCCTGATCATGCCAACAGTGAAAAGCAATGTGGCCAAATTTTTTACAATGAGAACACTTCATATTTCTCTTCTGAGCAATAGTTTTCTCCTGAGCACAGAAGTTTCTATCATGCATAGCACTTGCATTTAGGTCATCGTGTTCCATTAGTTTACATTCATGCATGAGATGACCTATCTTATGACAGTAAAAATATTGAATTCTTTTCTTTTGAACAGAAGAAGGTTTCTTAGTATGAGAATTCTTAGCATGAATTCTACCATCATTCAAATCATCCATCTTCATTATAAAACAATCATTCAACATATGGCCAGATTTCCCACAATAAAAACATTCAATGTTATTTCTTTTAATAGCAGGGAATTTCTTAGCCTGAGAATTGTTTGCATGTAATTTGTCAATCTTTTTCAACGTTTTCTGATTTTTTACATTTTTATTCTATTTTTGAATTTTCTGATTAACATGCTATTTTACTAAGGCAGATGGTGTACTAGCAATATTTGAGCTATGCACAAAAGTTGTGTATAGCTGATTCCTCATAATCTCCTTAATTCTAGAATTGCAACCTATCCCTTCAACGGACTTACACATGGAACCATTCAACTCATTATTCTCACACTGAAGGGTTGAAATGCAGAGCTCATAGCTAGCCATTTCCTCCTCACAACTAACCACTTTCTCATTCAGCATTTTATTAACAGTTTTCATATTTTCAATTTCTTTTTTACTGATTTTGTTGCTTCTCATTTTCATTAGTGTCAACTACCTTTTCTTTTTCTAAACTAAGCAATTTCTCTGAAATAGTTATATTGAGATTTTTCAGTTTTTCATTTTCAAGTGTTAATCTTCCAATTTTCTCATTGAGTTTGCCATTTTGAACTAACTCATCAATTAATGTCTGATCAGCAGAAATAACTTCTTGTTTCTATCTAGTTTCAGCCTTTTCAAGATTTTTCTGTAGTTCCACATTAACAACTTTAATTGCCTCCAATTTTTTAGACATTAAACTATTTTCTTCCTGAAGTCTTTTGAATTTTTCTACATTATCTTCAATCTGCTTTCTGTGAATTACATTCTCAGACTTCAGCTTAATCAATTCCAAT
This sequence comes from Amorphophallus konjac, assembly GCA_022559845.1. Lineage (NCBI taxonomy): Eukaryota > Viridiplantae > Streptophyta > Magnoliopsida > Alismatales > Araceae > Amorphophallus > Amorphophallus konjac. The sequence goes on along the minus strand of CM040120.1, from coordinate 200,671,036 downwards.
TTAGCATGATCAAGATCTTTCATCAATTTTTCATTCTGAACTGAATTCTTGATACAAATCCGATTATCATTAAATGAGCTCAGTTTTTCTTCTAGTTCAAAATTTTGATCTACAAATCCTTGATTTTTATTTTTTAATAATGAAATTTATTTTCTATGCATATGAACAAAGGACAGACAGACTTCATAAGATTGTTTTATTTTCAAACAATTTTCACAAGATGAGTTTGTACTGTTCTGATCAATTTTCTTTTTCAGCTTTTTATGTTGTTTTCTTAATTTTTCATATGCTTCTAACAAATCAGCATATGCTTCCTGCCAATCATCTAAAGAGAAATTGTCAAATGAATTTACTTGTTCATCGTCCTCTTCATTTTGATTGCTGCTTGATTTGCAGGTATTTGACGTCAAGCAATGTTCTTCCTGCTCTTTGTAGATACGAGTCAGTTCATCCAGAATGCCTTTAGCTGTACTGCAGTTTGAAATAGATGCAAGAACATTAGTATCAACTGCAGTTTTTACCAAGATTAAAGCTCTAAAATTATCAGCATGTTTAGATATATGATCGTCAGTCCATTTAGACTTATCCATAGGTAATTTATATGGACCATGTGAAAGTAACTTCAATAGATTAGGATCAATAGATTTAAAATACCTGCGTATGCTACTGAGCCAGGAATTAAAATTACAACCATTGAAAACCGGTGGACGAGCCATGGATGCAATTCAAGCACAGTTAGGACAATAAGTTCAGAAAAATCAAATATGCACCTAAAAACCAGTAGGATCCTCTACAGATCATTGGATCTGATCAATCAAAGACTTGTTCTGATACCAATTATTGAATCTATAAGATGGTGCAGACATAGATTCAGAGGGGGGGGTGAATGAATCGCCCCTTTAAAAATGCCCAAATAAAATTTTACTTATAAATCTTGCGGAATTAAACTATAGATGACTCAATCAAATAAAACGCTATCCAATAACAAATAGAAGATCTGGACTAAGTTCTTATATTCTACATACTACTCTCTCAAAACCAATATCAACTGCTCGGTATGCAGACAAATTCCTCGCTAGACAGAAGATTCAGAATTATGTATGTGAGCCTAAGCATACATCTATCGAATTAAGGAACAAGCAAACAAACCACTGCACATATGATTTTTAGATGGTTCAGTCTGCTGCCCGCAGACCTACGTCCATCCCCCAACTCTAACCAGAGTGAGGCTTACTGCTGCCTAAAAGCTTGAACCGCTGAGCATCACAACTTGCTTACATCCGTTGAGCATCACAGTGTGCTGACCCGCTGAGCATTACAACTTGCTCTGCTGTCACACAGCTTAAAGTTTCAATGAAAATAAGTAAAAGAAAATAACGATGAAACACAACACCAGAAAGTTGTAAATGAAATGCAACGATGTAGCTCGCGCAGGAGCAAATCTGGCTTGGATCTGATCCAAAGGCCAGTAGAAACAAATCTTCAGGATCTTCAAATTTCTCTCCTCAAGCTTGCTCTCTTTCTTCCTCACGAGCTCACGATCTCCTTGCTCTTTGCTTCTTCTTCTTTTCACTATCTCACTATCTTTCTCTGAATTACGGCACTCTATTTTTCTCTTTCCAGATATTCACTCTTTCTCTTACAGCTGCTCTTTTCTTTTTCTCTCTCAATCTCTCTTTATTTTCTATATGTCTTTTGCTCACCTTCTTTTTCTGATATGAAGGATCTTGCCTCTTTTTATAGGCTCGCGAGAGATGGGAGCGTGAAAAACACGTTCCCGCCCAAGAAGATTTGAAAATGGTGCACTACTGGATGTCCATGTGTCAGATGATGAGAAGGCGCTGTCCACGTGGCAGAACGTTCAGTCCTGACTTTGCTTTGGATCACATGCTTGTTGATCTACCATTCTAAGAACATGTGCCCATCATTGGGAACATGTGCCTTAGCTCTAGTTCGAGCTCACGTGCTTGCCTGAGTCTTGATGCGTTCTGCCCTTCACGTGTTTGTTGAAGTTCCTGCCAATAAGAGATAAAACATTTCATCAAACATTTTATAGTCAAATGCAGATTTATCCAACATTATATCAATCACACATAGGTCAGAAAGGTGAATGATGATGTATATGTGAATGCCTTAGAGTGCAAATAATGATGCACAAACTTGGCTAAACATTATGCACATATGATGCACTAACATGATCTGAAGCCTAGACACACAAACATTGACTTATGCTTGTATGCTTAGACCTTAAGGATGCATGTGCACAGACCTGACTGAATAGATAAAAAATGTGCTCAAACTCTAAATGCTGCGCAGACTAAGGTCTATACATGTTCATCGACCTTGATGCAACATGTGCACAGACTTTACAACTCATGACTTCTACATGTGCGTTGACTTTGAATCCCAAATATGCACAGACTTAAAACATGCTCAGACCTATATGTGCATGGACTCTTAATGTACACAGACCCTAGACATGCTTGGACATGTATGTGCATGGTCTTCTATACATACGCAGACCTTAGTCTAAACATGTGCATAGACCTTAATAGCATATGAACAGATGTGCACAGACCTGGTAAATAGATGTGCATAGACTTGCATGATGCAGCGAACACATATGCTCAAACCCTAAATGCAGCAATGAAAATATGCACTGACCTAAGTGTGTGCAAATGACTATGTGCATCAACCTTACAATGCACACGGCATAATGTGCATCGACCTTGTTTTGCAGAAGGCACAATGTGCACCGACCTTATTATGCAGGATGCAAAATGTGCTCAGACTTGTAATAGTATCATAGGTAGACATTGATACGCTTGAATTATCATGTGCATTGACCTTATATGCAAGATAGAGAACATGCATCGACCTTAGATGCTTGAAGGCTAAACTAGCATCGACCTTAGATGTGCTACAGTGAATGTGCACCGACCTATGTGCAGATCAACAGAATGTGCACTGACTTATATGAAGGTGTGAATAGAATATGCACCAACCTTAATCTGCTATGAACAGTGATGTGCATCGACCTTCATATGCTAGAGAGCAAAGTAACATCGACCTTATAACACATGTGAACAGAGAAGCATCGACCTTATACCAGACTATGTGAGTACCTGCACCGACCTTACACCTGGATAAGGCAAATGTGCATCGATCTTATTATGACAATATGTAAACCTGCACCGACCTTACACATGTGCAAGTAAAAGGTGCACTGACATGCATCTGCCTAGACATGCAACATGCATCGACCTTGTGCAGTTAAATGCATACATGCACCGACCTTTATATGCTATCATGCAGACGTGCACTGCCCTTCATGTTCACTCATTGAGTATGGCAAATGAATGTGCGTTGACTTGCATGTTAAGTAAAGATGAAACATATGCATCGACCTTTGTTATGTGCAGATGAAACATACATCGACCTTTGTTATGTGAAGATAGAACATGCATCGACCTTATATGACTAAGCTGAAAATGAGCATTGACCTTACCTGATAAGGAAGATGATATATGCACTGACATGTGTTAAGTACTTTGAGTCATTCTCAGAACATGTTCTGACAGATTTTCATACTACTATAAAAAGATGATGAAATCGGTAATAAATGCATCAAAATTGTATCATCAAGAATATATATATATAATGAGTCATAATATTTGTCATCATCAAAACTTTAGAACCATAGGGACACAACATCAGCTTGTCGACCTTGTTGATTTGTTTTTTTAATTAGATTAGATTCCTATCCCGCCCCCTTTTTAAATACATACATGCATAAATATGTGAATCAAAGACAAGGGGGATGAAAGGATGGAAATACTAACCGTGATCGCCACCAAGGATTAACAACGCCAAAGGATGAAGACATGTAAAGAACGGCGTCGTGTACCTTGGAACTTAAAGACTTGATCGCGCTTGAAACGGGGTGCGGGGAACTTGTGGATTCAAACCTCCTCTCCTTCCAGCCGGCTAGAGGAAGAGGGCCTCACATTGTATTCATGCTCTCCTGCAAAACAAAGATGAAACACAAAGGCAAAAACCCATTAGAACATGCATGTGTAGTATCAATCCCGCAGTGATAAAATAGGGGTAGAAATTGAGGGCAAACTCACCGGGGGAGGGTTTTTAACCCCTGTGGAAGGGTGGAAATAATAGGTGGGTGTGTTGTGCATGCATGAGATTTGAAATCACGAGATTTGATTGAGAGAGTAGAGAGAAATCAATGATGCAAAACGGAGAAAAACGCATGTGTAGCAGAAAGTGCAGGAAACTGTGATGATTTGTGATTTTGAGGAGACTAGAACTAAGAGTGTAGACCATGGAATCAAGCCCAGAAGGATAGAATAGAAAGACAATACTTCCCTCTTCAAGTCAGGGTCGAAGGATTGAGTTGGAGTTGCAGCATGGCTTCGCCCCACGTCCGGAAAGAGCCCCCCGTCGCGACTGCGAACTGGGCAGTTTTTATAGAGTTTTACAAGAAAGCCTCATCTTTATATCACGATTCTCAGAGATAGAGTCCAAGATAAATCGAGTTCTCTGGATCAAACTCGAGATAATACTAAGGACAAGAGATAGGAACAAACGGGGATCAATTCAGAGGAGGATTCTAGAAGATATGTCCTTTGGAAGGCAGCCCCGGAGCCTTATCTGCAGAGTTTGAGTTGAACAAGGAAACATAAATCCTGATCTTGCGACCCAGATCCCAAGAGATATTGCCAATAAAAATTTGATTCCTATGAACCAAATTCAAGATAATACCAAGGGCTAGAAGTAGGAAAAAATGGGGATCAATTTGGATAAGAATTCAAGAAGTTATGGACTCTTCAAGAGGGCCACGGCGCACAAAAAGGGAGCAGAGTCCAGCACGAATTGGACTCTCTGGTGCATGTAACGGTCTATCGTAGGACCGCCACATGATGTAACGGACTAGGATAGGTCCGTCACACTCTGGAGGTCGAACGGGACGATTTCGGGCAAGTTTGGATGTAACGGTCTAGTGTAGGACCGTCACATGTGAAGTAACGCATCTATGTAGGGCCGTCACATTGAAGTAACGCATCTACAGTAGACCTTCACATTGATGAAGGCAGATTCCGGGCAGACTGCGCGCGACTTTGGAAATTGAAGCATATCTCTCAAACGGTGGAGAATTAGAAAAAGTCATAAACAGAGAAATTATAGATAACTGCGAGAGGAACAACTTTCATGAAGAAAGAAATTTGAGAAAATGATTGGAAGAGGGAGAAAATAGGGCTGGAAGAGAGAGGAAAATTCTGGAATGTAGGTGAACAGCACAGTCTGCTGGAAAAATGTGAATAGCTCACAATCGGGGCAGAACTGGACAACGGCGTAGAAGAAGAAGTTGTAGATCTTTGAAAGACGCACAACTTTGATGAAGACAACTTTTTGAAAAGAGGATTGGAAGAAGGTGAAAACGAACCACTTGCAGGACTGCGCAATGAGAGAGAGCCGATTACTTGAGGGAAGCCGGCATAAATGGGCCGAAAGTCGACTTAGAAGTCGGAATTTGAAATGCTAAGATCCGGGGCTCTAAGAAATCATGATCTCCAAGACTCAAAGGATATGGAATGGTAAAAATGGGCTCAAAATCCATCCAAGAAAGCTCCAAAATAATGGCTAATTCGGGACATCAAAAATGATGAATAAGAGAAATGACACAACTTGTGGGCTAAAACGGGTGTCAACAACCTTGCCCGATTCCGACGAGGTTTCTAGGGTTAGACTAAAACATGAAATTCGCACGATATAAAGCATGGAATTTGGGGCTTTTACTACCAAAAGAAAGAGCACGAAAAACTATACAGGCTGCATGAATCAATTTTATGTTTACAGCCTGAAATTACTACTTAATCGAAAGGGAACAATTATAACCCTAGATGTGACAAGCTTCTACTAAAACTAAAAATTCTCGCAGAACAGTTGATAGAATTTAGGGCTTTCTACATCAATGAAAAGCTAACACGATGCTGCTTCCAACCATATATTATTTGTAGTGTTTGGCTTGCTATCACCTACCTGAATCAGATGAAGAAGGAAGGAGAAAGAAAACAAAAGACGCCGGTACACGCAGCCACTAATCGCTAGAGATCTCCCTCGATCTAACTCCTCTGCAGCCGCCGCTGGTTCTAAACGATTCTAGTGTTAGAGAGCTTCATTTTAATAGGTCACACACCTTCTAGAGGGTTCTATGCGCGGAGTATTCATCCACGCAAGTTGGCTAATGTGAACGTCGCCGTAATTGTTGACTCAATCCAAACTCTGCTGAATGCATTTCCTAGAGTTAGGGTTTCGAGAGATTAAGAGAGGGTAAATGATCCTCTCATCCTGGCCTTTCATTTGCCACCGGTTTGGGCTCAATTGATGGAGTATTGGACTCGAATTTGGCGTTACAAGATATGGTTAACTAAGTGTTTATTTTGGGCTTAATCCACTAATTCGGCCTACTTACAGATTTTATTTGGGTTGGCCACAGAAGACAAGTTTGTTAAACGTGTTATCCTCTACAAGAATATAATTTTTTCTAGACTTTTACAAAATGGTCAAAATATAACTTATTCTATTTATTAAGGAATTATTCTAATTAATTTCTAATTAATTTCAAATTACTAATTAATTTCTCAAAAAATCGGGGTATTACACCCTCCCCCACTTAAGAAATTTGATCCTCCAAATTCAATGCACTTAATAAAAAGAGGGAGTGAGACAGCTCACCTAAAATAAGTCGGGGTACTGTCTCCGCATAGTATCTTCTGACTCCCAAGTAGCTTCTTCAGTTCCACGCTGACTCCACTGCACTTTAACCATCGGTATGGAACAATTCTTGAGTTACTGTTGCTTCCGATCCAAAATCTTGATCGGTCTCTCTTCATAAGTTACATCTTCCTTCAATTCGAAGTCTATATGCTAAAAATGTGAGTGGGATCATACACATATTTCCGTAACATAGACACATGGAAAATATTGTGTACTCCAGATAACTGAGGTGGTAGTGCCAAACGGTAGGCAACCTCCCCCACTCTTTCTGGAATCTCGAATTGACCAATGTATCTTAGACTCAGTTTGCCCTGAATACCAAACCTTCAAATTCCCCTCATAGAAGAAACCTTTAAAAACACATGCTCACTAGCCTGAAATTCCAATGCTCTCCTCCTGGTATCGGCATAACTCTTCTGTCTTGATTGCGCTATTTGCAACCGATCTGTGATAATACAGATGTTCTTGGATGATTCGGAAATGTGATCTGGTCCAAGCCATTGCTTCTCACCTACCTCGTCCCAACATAACGGGGATCGACAGCTTCTACAACACAATGCTTCAAATGGAGCCATCTGAATGCTGGATGGGTAAGTATTGTTGTAGGCGAATTCAACCAATGCCAAATGATCACTCCAACTACCTCCAAAGTCAATCATGCAGGCTTTAAGCATATCTTCCACTATCTGGTTGGTCCTTTCAGTTTGTCTGTTTGTTTGTTGATGCAAAGTAGTACTGAAATTCAGACGAGTTCTCAAAGACTCTTGCAATCCTTTCCAAAAATGAGAAGTGAACCTGGGATCTCTATCAGACACAATGCTGACTGGTATACCAAGTAGTCTTACCACTTCCTTCATATACAAAGCAGCCAAAACATCAACTGTTCATTTAGACTTAATAGATAAGAAATGAGCCAATTTTGTCAATCTATCGACAATCACCCATATTACGTCAAATCCACTACGAGTCCTAGGTAGACCCATAATGAAATCCATGTCAATGCTCTCCCACTTCCATTGGGGTATATCAAGGGGTTTCAATTTCTCTACTGGTCTGAAATGCTCCGCCTTCACTTGCTGACAAACTAAACATCTACTTACGAAGTCCGCCACTTCCCTTTTCATATTCGGCCACCAAAAAGATCTTTTCAAATCCTTAAACATCTTGGTACCTCCAGGATGAATGGTGTATCTAGATCAATGAGCTTCCTCGAGGATCTTACTCTTTATCTCAGCTACATCAGGTACACAAGTTCTTCTTTGAAATAATAATCTTCCATCATCAGCCATCATGAAGTCAGGTCTGTTACTCAAGCTTCCCTTGATCTCTACCAACTCCGGGTCATCATCTTGCAGAGATTTGATTTCCATCAATAATTCGGGCTTAAGTTGAATCTGAGCAATCATAATCCGATCCTTGTCAACATTAAGATCCAAACTAGCTAACTGCTCCAACAATTTCCAATCTTGTAACATGAGACTTGATAACTTAGCTATAGGCTTGCGGCTGAAGGCATCTGCCACAACATTATCTTTTCCAGGATGATACTCAATGGAGAAATCGAAATCCTTCAAATACTCCAGCCATCTTCGCTGCCTCATATTGAGTTCCTTCTGAGAAAACAAGTATTTCAAGCTCTTATGATCTGAAAACACCATAAATGCCTCTCCATACAAGTAGTGCCTCCATATCTTCAAGGCGAACACCACTGCTGCTAGCTCTAAATCATGAACATGATAATTATCTTCATGCTTATTCAGCTGCTTAGAAGAATAGGCTATCACTTTCTCGTGCTGCATGAGTACACACCCTAAAACAATACCTGAAGCATCAGTGTATACCACAAAACCACCTTCACCAGAAGGTAAAGCCAAAACAGGTGCAGTAGTCAAACATTCCTTCAAGGTCTGAAAGCTTCGCTCGCAATCTTCTGACCAATCAAATTTGATCTCCTTGCAGGTTAATCTTGTCAGAGGTACCGCAATCTTGGAGAAATCTTGAATAAACCTTCGGTAGTAATTGCTAGGCCTAGGAAACTTCTTACTTCAGTCACATTAGTAGGCTTATCCCAATTCTTTACTACCTCTACCTTTGAAGGATCAACAGAAATACCTTCTTTTGTGATGATATGCCCTAGAAAGGATACCTCTTGCAGCCAGAAATCACACTTACTAAACTTGGCATATAACTGATGATCTCTCAATAGTTGCAATACCATCCTCAAATGTTTAGCATGCTCCTCCTCACTCTTAGAATAACTCAAGATGTCATCAATGAACACCACGACCCATTGATCAAGATAGGGCAGGAACACATCGTTCATCAGCTGCATGAAAGCTGCAAGTGCATTCGTTAGCCCAAAAGGCATTACTACAAATTTGAAATGCCCATACCTACTGCGGAAGGCTGTTTTATAGATATCTTCTTCCTTAATTCGTAACTGATGATATCCAGATCGGAGGTCGATGTTAGAAAAATACTGAGCTCCTGCTATCAGATCAAATAACTCATCAATCCTTGGCAATGGATATCTGTTCTTGATAGTCAACTGGTTCAATCACCGATAATCGATGCACAACCTCATCGAACCATCCCTTCTTCCGGACGAATAATACAGGGGCTCCCCAAGGGGAAGTACTAGGATGAATGAACCCTTTCTCAAGCAATTCCATCAACTGCTGCTTTAGTTCCCTTAGCTCCGCAGGAGACATACGATAAGGAGCTTTGGAAATAGGGGTCGGACCAGGAATTAGATCAACAGAAAAGATAACTTTCCTTTCAGGAGGGAGTCATGGTAGTTCCTCAGGAAAGACATCCAGAAAATCTCGGACGATAGAAAAGTTCTCAATCTAATCTTCTGCTCAGGGGTCACAAAAACAAAGGCTAGAAAAGCCTTACATCTTCTCCTCATCAGCTTATCAGCTGGAAGAGCCGAAATAAGCGGAACAGACTTATGGTGTCTAGTTCCTATAAAAGAAAGTCCAGGGTGTCCAGTGAAAGACACAGAACTAGATCTGCACTGAACATTGGCCACATACTGAGCCAACCATCTGCTCCTAGGATTACATCATAATCCTTCATGTCCATACAAACTAAATCAGCTGGCAGGTTTTGTTCATTGATCATGACCTTACTGGAAGGATAGAAATACTTAATTGCTGATCCGGAACCAATAGGGGTCGAAATCTCTAACGGAGAATTCATCAAAATTGGCTTCACAGCTAAAGACTTCGCAATCTCCAAGAACTAAAAGAATGAGTGGCACCAGTATCAAAAAGAACAAAAGATGATTTATCATGTATAATAAGAGTAACTTCGACGAGTCCACCCTCCTCGGCGGGTCCTGTCTCGTCTTCTTGTAGAGCCTGGAGCTTGCCTTGCTGCTTCTTGATTCCTTACGATTTCAACGGGGTAGCTCACTCAGATAAAAAGGGACACTCGGGAATATGGTGGTCCTTAGTACCAGAACGTAAACAGGCACCCAGCTTGCGCCAGCACTCCTCCATCTTGTGACCTGGATGATCACAGTACTTGCATACGCCCTTGAATGGAACAATACGGCCATGCTTCTTGTCTTCAATCTTCGGCATCTTGCCCTTCCACGAACCAGAGCCGCTAATGGCCCTCTCCCTGCCATGACCAGGCCTGATACTCCCAGAACCAGTATGGTGTTGTTCTATCTTAACACTCTTCCCATAGATTCCCTCCGTCATTTCCAAAGTATCTTCCAATACTTGAGCCTTTCTCACCATCTCGGAATAAGTTTGAATTTCCATCAGTGCCAACTAGTTGATATATTGCAACTTTAGCCGATTAAGAAAGCGCTTAGCCTTCATCTTCTCGGTAGAAATCAAGTGAGTAGCATAACGAGATAGCCGAGAGAATTGAGCTTCATATTCAGCTATGGATAGATTTCGCTGCTTCAAAGTAGCAAATTCTTCCGCCTTCTTCTCTTGTACTCCATCAGAGAAATATTAACCATTGAAGAATTCCTCGAACTCCTCCCATGTGACTTGTCTATCACCAAGGGTAGCCTTTACTGCGTCCCACTATGTCCTCACATCACGTTCAAGTTGAAAGGTCGACAAGAGGACACGTTCTTGATCGCTGCATTGCATCACTTCAAAAATCCTCCCTATCTCTACAAGCCAGTGCTCGGCTTCATCAAGGTCCGTCGAGCCACCAAATCGTGGGGGATTCATCCCACGAAAGTTTTGATAAAGGTCGCAGTGCCATGGTTTGCAGCTCCTCCTTGGGCCACTTGTTGCAAAGCCTGAGTAAGTCCTTGAACCGTACGCTGCAAGTTCCTCCATTCTGCGCGTTCTCCTGCCATTGCAAAAGCCTACACGTGGAATAGGTTAAGTTAGGTTCAATTAAGAATGGATAATCATGCAATGAGATTATTAACTCAACCTCAGTCTTCTTCCCAAATCTCACCAGGTTGGGTCCTTAGACTCATAACAAGGTTATAGGTCCTACGGTATCACATAGGATCCTAGAACTTAGAGAACCTCGGAATATCAGAAAGCCTAGGCTCTGATACCACCAAACTGCCCCGACGCGGAATATCGAGACCGACAGTAGAAAACGCTAGTAAAGATAACATGCTAAGCTAAGAATTAACATAACGTCATGAACAGAATAACTCCAAGTCTATTACAAATACCATCAAACTGACTTAAACATAATCAAGCATAATCTCTACTCGACTCCGTTACAATAACTAACACAAGTTCTAAGGCATATCTAGATGTAAAACAACTATAACAATCTCAATATAACGACTAGCTGATACACTCCAAGTCATCACTCTTGCCCATTCCCATCCATCTGTGAATCTTCACTTGAGCTGCCTAGAAAGGGGGAAAAAAACTATATGAGTGAACGCTCAGTAGGTAACAACTGGCATGTGTAAGTGATTAACCAATTAATTACATGTATGAAACGGAAGAAAAGAAATAACGATCGAATGAAACAACATAGCAAAAGAAAGTGCTAAAGAATGGAATGGAATAACAATATGACAGAATGATATAACTACAAGAATTGCTAGTTAAGAACAATATATATAACAGGAAATTGTAGGAAATTGGCCAACAAGTAAGAATATAACCAAGTAGAACACGATTCAAGTAAGAGATAAGAGATCATTGTCATAGACATCACGCTAGTCATGCACTCGGTGTAATGCCTCACCATGTCATTACAAACTCCCATGGGCACAAGTACTTTTCGGGCGCTCTCCCCAGGACCAGACCGGGCCCCTATGATGCGTTGGCATTGATTTATTGGATCCAAGATCCCAAGTTCCGTCTAGACTTTAGTCAGGTTAAAATGGCCAATTATAATCAAGTACAAACTTACCTCAGAACATCCCAAGGCTAAGTTGAAGAGATACTGTCCAGAATTTCTGTCCAGGAGTTCAAATTATCACGAACAAACATGTTCTTGGATTCAAAACCATAAAACACGGAGAAACTAGTCTCTGTATGATATGTGGTTCCTACTGGACCGCTCAAGACTTGTGCGGTCGACTCTGGGCCGCACTAACAGCAACTGGGCTGGGGTTTAGCCCTCGGGGGTCAAGGTTGAACGGCTGATAATGGGCCGCTCTTATATATGAACGGTAAGCATTAGGCCGCACAAGGCCAGAAGTTTATAAAATCGAGGCCATGATATGTGGTACTGACAGAGCTGCTCATTAGTTGAACGGTCCACTCAGGGCCGCCTGTATGATGTACGGTCCATTATTGGCCGCACAACACAGGGCCTAACCATGAGTTAGAATTTAGCCCAAGTGGGCTCCCGGGCTACCATGGGCAGGGTGGAACTGAACCAGAGTCCAGCCCACTGTCTGCTGGTCGGCCTATGGTCTACTGGACTGATCAAATCAGGGTTTGTCCGAAGATGGATCAAGGATAATCGGCCAAAACTAATTGGCATTAGCTAGGGATGAACGGTCTCTACTGGCCCATTCATGAGTATATGCGGTCCATAAAAGGCCGCTCAAGTCTCTGTTAGTCCAATTCGGGCTAACTCAAATCACAGCGGTTCAATGGAGTCTAAATCAAATCTAGGGGATAATATGGTTCAAGATTAACGGTTATAACAAGTGTAAACCTAATAGCCATTTCAATTATAAAAGATGCACAATTAAAATTGACATTCAATGGAAGGATGAATCAAGATCAAGCCTAAATTAAATAAATCAACAAGAGTTATTTACTGTCATGAATTATAGTTTATTAGGTGTGTTGCTAACATGCAAATAACCACTAATCTATTAACCTAACATACTGAAATGACAATTAATATGTTCTGTTACAGATGCGCGGTCAGTTCTGGACCTTACATCCCCATGAACGGTCACAGACTGGCCGCACACGTCTCCTCAGATCCGAAGACCTGCTGGATATGGACGGTCGGTAGTGTGCCGCTGGGAAGGAAGTGCGGTCTGGAACTGGCCGCAAGAAATACATGCGGTTAGGGCTCAGCCGCACACTCCAGGGACACGATCAGAGACAAAAACATATATATGGTCCACAACAGGCCTCCTATCTAGGATGTGCGGTCAATCGTGTGGCCGCACAAGTCCAGACAGGTCACTGCCCCTTTCACCTTGCCCGATTCCGGCGAGGTTTCTAGGGTTAGACTAAAACATGAAATTCGCACGATATAAAGCATGGAATTTGGGGCTTTTACAACCAATAGAAAGAGCACGAAAAACTATACAGGATGCATGCATCAAGTTTATGTTTACAGCCTAAATTACTACTTAATCGAAAGGGAATAATTATAACCCTAGATGTGACATGCTTCTTGTAAAACCAAAATTTCTCGCAGAACACTTGATAGAATTTAGGACTTTCTACATCAATGAAAAGCTAACACGATGCTGCTTCCAACCATATATTATTTGTAGGGTTTGGCTTCCTATCATCTACCTGAATCGGATGAAGAAGGAAGGAGAAAGAAAACTAAAGATGTCGATACACGCAGCCACTAATCGCTGGAGATCTCCCTCGATCTAACTCCTCTGTAGCCGCCGCTGGTTCTAAACTATTCTAGGGTTAGAGAGCTTCATTTTAATAGGTCACACACCTTCTGGAGGGTTCTATGCGTGGAGTATTCATCCACGCAAGTTGGCTAATGTGAACGCCGCCGTAATTGTTGGCTCGATCCAAACTCCGTCGAATGCATCTCCTTGGGTTAGGGTTTAGAGATATTAATAGAGGGTAAATGATCCTCTCATCCTGTCCTTTCATTTGCCACCGGTTTGGACTCAATTGATGGGGTATTGGGCTCGAATTTGGCGTTACAAGGTATGGTTAACTAAGTGTTTATTTTGGGCTTAATCCACTAATTCGGCCTACTTACAGATTTTATTTGGGTTGGCCAAAGAAAACAAGTTTGTTAAACGTGTTATCCTCTACAAGAATATAATTTTTTCTAGATTTTTACAAAATGGTCAAAATATAACTTATTCTATTTATTAAGGAATTATTCTAATTAATTTCTAATTAATTTTGAATTACTAATTAATTTCTCAAAAAATCGGGATATTTCACCCTCCCCCACTTAAGGAATTTGGTCCTCCAAATTCAATGCACTTAATAAAAAGAGGGAGTGAGACAGCTCACCTAAAATAAGTCGGTGTACTGTCTCCGCATAGTATCTTCTGACTCCCAAGTAGTTTCTTCAGTTCCACGCCGACTCCATTGCACTTTAACCATGGGTATGGAACGATTCCTGAGTTGCTGTTGCTTCTGATCCAAAATCCTGATCGGTCTCTCTTCATAAGTCAGATCTTCCTTCAATTCGAAGTCCATATGCTGAATAATGTGAGTGGGATCATACACATATTTCCGTAACATAGACACATGGAAAATATTGTGTACTCCAGATAACTGAGGTGGTAGTGCCAAACGGTAGGCAACCTCCCCCACTCTTTCCAGAATCTTGAATGGACCAATGTATCTTGGACTCACTTTGCCTGGAATACCAAACCTTCGAATTCCCCGCATAGGAGAAACCTTTAAAAACACATGCTCACTAGCCTGAAATTCCAATGCTCTCCTCCTGGTATCGGCATAACTCTTCTGTCTTGATTGCGCTATTTGCAACCGATCTCTGATAATACAAATGTTCTTGGACGATTCAGAAATGAGATATGGTCCAAGCCATTGCTTCTCACTTACCTCGTCCCAACATAATGGGGATCGACAGTTTTTACCAGACAAAGCTTCAAATGGAGCCATCTGAATGCTGGACTGGTAACTGTTGTTGTAGGCAAATTCAACCAACGCCAAATGATCACTCCAACTACCTCCAAAGTCAATCATGCAGGCTCTAAGTATATCTTCCACTATCTGGTTGGTCCTTTCAGTTTGTCCATCTGTTTGTGGATGGAAAGCAGTACTGAAATTCAGACGAGTTCCCAAAGACTCTTGCAATCCTTTCCAAAAATGAGAAGTGAACATGGGCTCTCTATCAGACACAATGCTGACTGGTATACCATGTAGTCTTATCAATTCCTTCATATACAAAGCAGCCAAAATATCAACTATCTATTTACACTTAATAGATAAGAAATGAGCCGATTTTGTCAATCTGTCGACAATCACCCATATTGCGTCAAATCCACTACGAGTCCTAGGTAGACCCATAATGAAATCCATGCCAATGCTCTCCCACTTCCATTGGGGTATATCAAGGGCTTTCAATTTCTCTGCTGGTCTGAAATACTCCACCTTGGCTTGCTGACAAACCAAGCATCTACTTACGAAGTCCGCCACTTCCCTTTTCGTATTCGGCCACCAAAAAGATCTTTTCAAATCCTTAAACATCTTGGTACCTCCAGGATGAATGGTGTATCTGGATCTATGAGCTTCCTCGAGGATCTTACTCTTTATCTCAGCTACATCAAGTACACAAGTTCTTCCTTGAAATAACAATCTTCCATAATCAGCCATCATGAAGTCAGGTCTGTTACTCAAGCTTCCCTTGATCTCTACCAACTCCGGGTCATCATCTTGCAGAGATTTGATTTTCATCAATAATTCGGGCTTAAGTTGAATCTGAGCAATCATAATCCGATCCTTGTCAACATTAAGATCCAAACTAGCTAACTGCTCCAACAATTTTCATTCTTGTAACATGAGGCTTGACAACTTAGCTATATGCTTCCAGCTTAAGGCATTTGCCACAACATTACCTTTTCCAGGATGATACTCAATAGAAAAATTGAAATCCTTCAAATACTCTAGCCATCTTCGCTACCTCATATTGAGTTCCTTCTGAGAAAATAAGTATTTCAAGCTCTTATGATATGAAAACACTGTAAATGCCTCTCCATACAAGTAGTGCCTCCATATCTTCAAGGTGAACACCACTGCTGCTAGCTCCAAATCATGAACAGGATAATTCTCTTCATGCTTCCTCAGCTGCCTAGAAGAATAGGCTATCACTTTCCCGTGCTGCATGAGTACACACCTTAAACCAATACCTGAAGCATCAGTGTATTCCATAAAACCTCCTTCACCAGAAGGTAAAGCCAAAACATGTGCAGTAGTCAAACATTCCTTCAAGGTCTGAAAGCTTCGCTCGTAATCTTCTGACCAATCAAATTTGATCTCCTTGCGGGTTAATCCAGTCAGAGGTACCGCAATCTTAGAGAAATCTTGAATAAACCTTCGGTAGTAATCTGCTATGCCTAGGAAACTTCTCACTTCAGTCACATTAGTAGGCTTATCCCAATTCTTTACTGCCTCTACCTTCGAAGGATCAACAAAAATACCTTCTTTTGTGATGATATGCCCTAGAAAGGACACCTCTTGTAGCCAGAAATCACACTTACTAAACTTGGCATATAACTGATGATCTCTCAATTGTTGCAATGCCATCCTCAAATGTTCAGCATGCTCCTCCTCACTCTTAGAATAAATCAAGATGTCATCAATGAACACCACGACTCATTGATCAAGATAGGGCCGAAACACATCGTTCATCAACTGCATGAAAGCTGCAGGTGCATTCGTTAGCCCAAAAGGCATTACTACAAATTCAAAATGCCCATACCTACTGCGGAAGGCTGTTTTATAGATATCTACTTCCTTAATTCGTAACTGATGATATCCAGATCGGAGGTCGATCTTAGAAAAATACTGAGCTCCTGTTATCTGATCAAATAACTCATCAATCCTTGGCAATGGATATCTGTTCTTGATAGTCAACTGGTTCAATTGTCGATAATCGATGCACAACCTCATCGAACCATCCTTCTTCCGGGCGAATAATACAGGGGCTCCCCACGGGGAAGTACTAGGACAAATGAACCCTTTCTCAAGCAATTCCAACAACTGCTGCTTTAGTTCCCTTAGCTCCGTAGGAGACATACGATAAGGAGCTTTGAAAATAGGGGTCGCACCAAGAATTAGATCAACAGAAAAGATAACTTCCCTTTCAGGAGGGAGTCCTGGTAGTTCCTCTGGAAAGACATCCGTAAAATCTCAGACGACAGAAGAGCCCTCAATCTCAATCTTCTGCTCAGGGGTCACAAAAACAAAGGCTAGAAAAGCCTCACATCCTCTCCTCATCAGCTTATCAGTTCGAAGAGCCAAAATAAGCGGAACAGACTTATGGTGTCTAGTTCCTATAAAAGAAAGTCCAGGGTGTCCAGTGAAAGACACAGAACTAGATCTGCACTGAACATTGGCCTCATACTTAGCCAACCAATCTGCTCCTAGGATTACATCATAATCCTTCATGTCCATACAAACTAAATCAGCTGGCAGGTTTTGTTCATTGATCATGACCTTACTGGAAGGATAGAAATACTTAATTGCTGATCCGTAACCAATAGGGGTCAAAATCTCTAACGGAGAATTCATCAAACTGGCTTCACAGCTAAAGACTTCACAAATCTCTGAGAAATAAAAGAATGAGTGGCACCAGTATCAAAAAGAACAAAAGCTGATTTATCATGTATAATAAGAGTACCTTCGACGAGTCCACCCTCCTCGGCGGGTCCTGTCTCGTCTTCTTGTAGAGCCTGGAGCTTGCCTTGCTGCTTCTTGATTTCTTGCGGTTTCACCGGGGTAGCTCGCTCAGATAAAAGGGGACACTCGGGAATATGGTGGTCCCTACTACCATAACGTAAACAGGCACCCAGCTTGCGCCAGCACTCCTCCATCTTGTGACCTGGACGATCACAGTACTTGGATACGCCCTTGAATGGAACAATACGGCCATGCTTCTTATCTTCAATCTTCGGCATCTTGCCCTTCCATGAACCAGACCCGCTAATGGGCCTCTTCCTGCCATGACCAGGCCTGATACTCCCAGAACCAGTATGGTGTTGTTCTATCTTAACACTCTTCCCACGGATTCTCTCCGTCATTTCCAAAGTATCTTCCAATACTTGAGCCTTTCTCACCATCTCGGAATAAGTTTGAATTTCCATCGGTGCCAACTGGTTGATATACTGCAGCTTTAGCCCATTAAGAAAGCGCTTAGCCTTCATCTTCTTGGTAGATATCAAGTGAGTAGCATAAGGAGATAGTCGAGAGAATTGAGCTTCATATTCAGCTATGGATAGATTTCGTTACTTCAAAGTAGCAAATTCAGCAGCCTTCTTCTCTTGTACTCGATCTAAGAAATATTTACCATTGAAGAATTCCTCGAACTCCTCCCATGTGACTTGTCTATAACCAAGGGTAGCCTTTATTGCGTCCCACCATGTCCTCGCATCACGTTCAAGTTGAAAGGTCGACAAGAGGACACGTTCCTGATCGCTGCATTGCATCACTTCAAAAATCCTCCCTATCTCTTCAAGCTAGTGCTCAGCTTCATCAGGGTCAGTCGAGCCACCAAATCGCGGGGGATTCAACCCACGAAAGTTCTGATAAAGGTCGCCAGTGCCATGGTTTGTAGCTCCTCCTTGGGCCACTTGTTGCAAAGCTTGAGTAAGTCCTTGAACCGTATGCTGCAAGTTCCTCCATTCTACGCGTTCTCCTGCCATTGCAAAAGCCTACACGTGGAATAGGTTAAGTTAGGTTCAATCAAGAATGGATAATCATGCAATGAGATTATTAACTCAACCCCAGTCTTCTACCCAAATCTCACCAGGTTGGGTCCTTAGACTCATAACAAGGTTATAGGTCCTACGGTATCACTTAGGATCCTAGAACTTAGAGAACCTAAGAATATCAGAAAGCCTAGGCTCTGATACCACCAAACTGTCACGTCCCGATGCGGAATATCGGGACCAGCAGTAGAAAACGCTAGTAAAGATAACATGCTAAGCTAAGAATTAACATAATGTCATGAACAGAATAACTCCTAGTCTATTACAAATACCATCAAACTGACTTAAACATAATCAAGCATAATCTCTACTCGACTCCGTTACAATAACTAACACATGTTCTAAGGCATTGCTAGATGTAAAACAACTACAACAATCTCAACATAACGACCAGCTGATACACTCCAAGTCATCACTCTTGCCCATTCCCAGCCATCTGTGAATCTTCACCTCAGCTGCATGGAAAGAGGGAAAACAACTATATGAGCGAACGCTCAGTAGGTAACAATAGGCATGTGTAAGTGATTAACCAATTAATTACATGTATGAAATGGAAGAAAAGAAATAACGATCGAATGAAACAACATAGCAAAAGAAAGTGCTAAAGAATGGAATGGAATAACAATATGGTAGAATGATATAACTACAAGAATTGTAAGTTAAGAACAATATATATAACAGGAAATTGTAGGAAATTGGCCAACAAGTAAGAATATAACCAAGTAGAACACGATTCAAGTAAAGATAAGAGATCATTGTCATAGACATCATGTTAGTCATGCACTCGGTGCAATGCCTCACCATGTCATTACAAACTCTCATGGGCACATGTACTTTTCGGGTGCTCTCCCAGGGACCAGACCAGGCCCCTATGATGCGTTGGCATTGATTTATTGAATCCAAGATCCCAAGTTCCGTCTAGACTTTAATCAAGTTAAGATGCCCAATTATAATCAAGTATAAACTTACCTCGGAACATCCCAAGGCTAAGTTGAAGAGATACTGTCCAGAATTTCTATCCAGGAGTTCAAATTATCAAGAACCAACATGTTCTTGGATTCAAAACAATAAAACACTGAGAAACTAGTCTCTGTATGATATGCGGTTCCTACTGGACAGCTCAAGACTTGTGCGGTCGACTCTGGGCCGCACTAACAGCAACTGGGCTGAGGTTTCGCCCTCGGGGGTCAAGGTTGAACGGCTGATAAAGGGCCGCTCTTATATATGAACGGTAAGCACTAGGCCGCACAAGGCCAGAAGTTTATAAAATCAAGGTCATGATATGTGGTCCTGACAGAGCCGCTCATTAGTTGAACGGTCCACTCAGGGCCGCCTGTACGATGTACGGTCCATTACTGGCCGCACAACACAGGGCCTAACAATGAGTTAGAATTTATCCCAAGTGGGCTCCCGGGCTACCATAGGCAGGGTGGAACTGAACCAGAGTCCAGCCCACTGTCTGCTGGTCGGCCTAGGGTCTAATGGACTGATCAAATCAGGGTTTGGCCGAAGATGGATCAAGGATAATCGGACAAAACTAATTGGCATTAGCCAGGGATGAACGGTCTCTACTGGCCCGTTCATGAGTATATGCGGTCCACAAAAGGCCGCTCAAGTCTCTGTTAGTCCAATTCGGGCTAACTCAAATCACAGCGGTTCGATGGAGTCTAAATCAAATCTAGGGGATAATATGGTTCAAGATTAACGGTTATAACAAGTGTAAACCTAATAGCCATTTCAATTATAAAGGATGCACAATTAAAATTGACATTCAATGGAAGGATGAATCAAGGTCAAGCTTAAATTAAATAGATCAACAAGAGTTATTTACTGTAATGAATTATAGTTTATTAGGTGTGTTGCTAACATGCAAATAACCACTAATCTATTAACCTAACATACTGAAATGACAATTAATATGTTCTATTACAGATGTGCGGTCGGTTCTAGACCTTACAACCCCATGAACGGTCACAGACTGGCCGCACACGTCTCCTTAGATCCGAAGACCTGCTGGATATGGACGGTCGATAGTGTGCCGCTGGGAAGGATGTGCGGTCTGGAACTGGCCGCAAGAAATACATGCAGTTAGGGCTCAGCCGCACTCTCCCGGGACACAATCAGAGACAGAAACATATATACGGTCCATAATAGGATGCTTATCTGGGATGTGCGGTCTATCGTGTGGCCGCACAAGTCCAGACAGGTCGCTGCCCCTTTCACCTTGCCCGATTCCGGCGAGGTTTCTAGGGTTAGACTAAAACATGAAATTCGCACGATATAAAGCATGGAATTTGGGGCTTTTACTACCAAAAGAAAGAGCACGAAAAACTATACAGGATGTATGAATCAATTTTATGTTTACAGCCTAAAATTACTACTTAATCGAAAGGGAACAATTATAACCCTAGATGTGACATGCTTCTACTAAAACCAAAAATTCCCACAGAACACTTGATAGAATTTAGGGCTTTCTTCATCAATGAAAAGCTAACACGATGCTGCTTCCAACCATATATTATTTGTAGGGTTTGGCTTGCTATCACCTACCTGAATCGAATGAAGAAGGAAGGAGAAAGAAAACCAAGGACGCCGGTACACGTAGCCACTAATCGCTCGAGATCTCCCTCGATCCAACTCCTCTGCAGCCGCCGCTGGTTCTAAACAATTCTAGGGTTAGAGAGCTTCATTTTAATAGGTCACACACCTTCTGGAGGCTTCTATGCACGGAGTATTCGTCCACGCAAGTTGGCTAATGTGAACGCCGCCGCAATTGTTGACTCGATCCAAACTCCGTCGAATGCATCTCCTAGGGTTTGGGTTTCGGGAGATTAAGAGAGGGTAAATGATCCTCTCATCCTGGTCTTTCATTTGTCATTGGTTTGGACTCAATTGATGGAGTATTGGGCTCGAATTTGGCGTTACAATGTAGGGTTAACTAAGTGTTTATTTTGGGCTTAATCCACTGATTCGGCCTACTTACAGATTTTGTTTGGGTTGGCCACAGAAGACAAGTTTGTTAAACGTGTTATCCTCTACAAGAATATAATTTTTTCTAGATTTTTACAAAATGGTCAAAATATAACTTATTCTATTTATTAAGGAATTATTTTAATTAATTTCTAATTAATTTCTTATTACTAATTAATTTCTCAAAAATCGTGGTATTACAAGGAAACTCTGCGCCCAGGTTATAGGGATGGCCATATTCTCTCCAACTCATCATTATGAACAGATGAACCATGGAGCAGTCCTAGAGATAGCCGGAGAAGCACATATGTGTGTGCTTCTGGAGATAAAACCTCAATAAACGCGAGGGAGCTTGACGAAACCACTCTAGTGAGGAGAGAAAACAAACCCCGAGAAAAGGTGGGTATAACCTTAATGTTGCCCTGGAGAGGACCAGGGCTCGGTCGGCGTCGGTGAAGGAAACCACACGACAACACACGGAATGATGGAAGTTAAATGCAACCAGAGAAAAGAGAGGGGACGTAGGGAAATATTGCCATATTTAACACCACACCATTATATTATCTGAAAGGAGCCAATACAACGCACATACAGCACGGCATGACATTGTCGCTTGGAGGCCGGCCACTGCTTACACAGACGGGTGAAAAACCCCGCTCCAGAGGAGGAGAAAGCGGAGGGACAAAGGAAAAAGAATTGGGCTCATATCATCGCCCCTCCGACTATGTTCCTTTACAGAGATGTTTCCAAGAGAAAATAGAAGGGGGAGGACAAGAGAAATCGCCGGAACCCACCTAAAACCTTCACTGCAGAAAATAGAGTATCAAAAAATGGGGGCTTCTCTCTCCGGCTTCGGGCTTCTCCAGACAGACGGATGGGAGAGATGGTGGCTCTCTGGTTTACTCTCAGGGATACCCCCTTTCTTCTTCCCCAATCCACTCTTCTTTTTTTCTTCGATTGCCCCTCTCACCGTATGTCTCTCTTCTTCTC
The DNA here is from genome assembly GCA_022559845.1 of Amorphophallus konjac. NCBI lineage: Eukaryota > Viridiplantae > Streptophyta > Magnoliopsida > Alismatales > Araceae > Amorphophallus > Amorphophallus konjac. The sequence continues at coordinate 200,648,199 of CM040120.1, read as the reverse complement.
TCACAGATGATTGGCTTAAAAAGCATGTGATTGGCGTGACTCCACCCGAGTGGAGAGGGTGCTCCGGCTAAGGGCCTCAGGCCACTACTTTTACGCGTCGAGTAAGGGGGCGCTGGGAAGTGGAGCGCGTCAGTTAAAGGAGCACGCCGGGTTAGCTTACCCCACCGCATTTGCTTGGGTACGAGTCGGACTGTGGGCCTCGAACTGGCTCCGGGAGTTGTCCTGTTTTTTCATCTCATCACAGCTTCATAAAACCGCTACGAGAAATATTGGTAAAGCCTTCGGGATACCGAACGGCCAGTTCCGGAGCCATTTATGCCTTCGGTCTAGACACCTGGGTTTTCCGCTTACATGGCCTTTGGCACAGTGGTTTGTGCCACCGACTCGGCTTTACTTGCATTTGTAGCTTCTTTGGGGCATGGACCACTATTAGGGATGCTTTCGCGTTGGCTAGGCGGCCATCTGGTCACCAGCGGACCTGATTGGTGAGAAGGTGTACCTGTGCCGGATTACTCGGGTTTTCCGCTGATAGGGCCTTCGGCACCTTGTTCTGAGGGGCCAGAGAAGTTCTATCACCTCAGGAGGGTTTCTTGTCAGGTGGCGGACCCCCAGATACATTCTCGTCCTTGATCGGATGACGGATGGTGTTTGTCCGGCATGATCGAGTCAATGACGATTCATTGGACAGGCGGAGCGGCACTGTCGATTTGTTGTGGATTTCTTATTATCCTCCTGAGGTGAAGTCCCTGGTGCTCCTGTCAGATGACCTGGTGCTCTAGTAGTTCGAAAAGACCCTCGTGTATTGGCTTTCTTCTGCTTCTGTGCTGTAGCTGGCCGTATTCTTCTTGTTATTTAGGCGTGGCTGCCATTAGACATATTCTGGGTGCCAACGAATGCCCCCCAGCCGAGGGTGCCGCAAGCAAGAGACGAGCGACGCGGGGCCGGCGGATGCACTAAGACTGGGCACATTCTTCATCTGATTGGCATAAACCCCTAATGGCCTTAAAACGGCGCGGCATGGCTAAACCGGTGTGGCTAGGGCATTGTTAATATGGCGCGGTCATCTCCGGCGCGCCCTTTTGAATGGCCAGGCTAAAACGGCGTGCTATTTAGCGCGCCAGATTAACCAACGGGGGGTCACCTATATAACCCAACCCCTCTTCAATTTTCTTTCACTCCACCTCATTTTAACCTTTCCTTTCTCTCTCCTCCCCTCCCTTTCTCCCGCGGCGCCGAGTGAGTGAGGTTTAGCGGCGGCAGTGGTTATAGCCGGTGAGGGAGAGCTTTGTTTGAATCTATCCTGGGGATTCGTACTCCTTCTTCCAGACCCCGGGCGGCTCCTAGTAGGCTTGTCCTCGGAGCTATTCCCCTGGGCGTTCTATTTTGGCCTCGGCGTGATGCCCACGACCTGTTTTAGGGACCGTCTCTTGATGGATGCGTTCCCACTTTTTTCTAGCAAGCTCCCGGGCTGGAGAGGTTCTGCCAAAATTTCGTCAAAAAATTTGTTTCCAGTAACCATTTTCTGACTTTGTTTACTTTCTTTGTTTTGCTTTTTGCACGATAAGATGGCATCTGGCTCCTCTTCTTCTTCTCCCCGTGCCGTGGTAATGTGGGAGGATGCCGACTCTTTGGACCGTGGTCACGAGTACCTAGCTGTGATCGCAAGGTCTTCTGATTCAGAGACTGACACAGTAGACACTGGTCGTTTACTCATCACCAGGGGCGATTCTTTCCAGTATGACCGCGGAGATGGCGTCAGGCGGGATCACCCCAAAGACAAACATCTGAGGTCCTTTCTGTGGCAGTTCAATCTTAAAAGGAAGAGGGATCTATTCCTTGTCCGCAAAGCTAAGCAGGCATTGCTCGTTGAGAGGGACAGCTTGATGGACTTCGTGGTGCGAGGAAGACCCATCTACCTATCGGGCGAACATAGAAAATGGAGTGTCGTGCTTGGACTCCAGGAATTAGCTCCAAAGGACGGATTGCTAACCAGGCCCCCTGAATTTACACCGGCTCGGTGGAACGACACCGCGGGTCGTGTCGATCGGGAGAAGTCGACCTTTGGCTTGTTTTTAGCCCCGTTGAAGTGGGGATACCGGGAAGAGTCATTCCTGCTAGACAGCCTAGCAGTTCGATTCAAGCATCAGATTTCTATAGGGTGGTTTGCTGAGCTGAAGGCCACCGATGCCCACGCATTTAGACTTGGATCAGTGGAGTTCACTGACTATGTTCTGCAACATTATGCTCCCGTCTTGGTCAAGGCTGGCATATATCATAGTGTATACGCATCGAGGTACCACTTGTAATACCCTGATTTCTTTTAGAAATTAATTACAAATTTATTTGAAATTAATTAGAAATTAATTAGAATAATCCCTTAATAAATAGAATAAGCTAGATTTCGACTATTTTATAAAAATACATAAAAATTATATTCTTGTAGAGGATAAAATGTTTAACAAACTTGTCTTCTGTGGCCAACCCAAATAAAATTTGTAAGTAGGCCGAATTAGTGGTTTAAGCCAAAATTGAACACTTAGTTAACCATACCTTGAAACACCAAATTCGAGCCCAATACTCCATCTAATGAGTCCAAATCGGTGACAAATGAAAGGTCAGAATGGGAGGATCATTTACCCTCTCTTAATCTCTCGAAACCCTAACCCTAGGAGATGCATTCAGCGGAGTTTGGATCGAGTCAACATGTGGCGGCGTTCACATCGACCCGACTTGCGTGGACGAATACTCCGTGCATAGAAGCCTCCAGAAGGTGTGTGACCTATTAAAATGAAGCTCTCTAACCCTAGAATTGTTTAGAACCAGCGGCGGCTGTAGAGGAGTTGGATCGAGGGAGATCTCGAGCGATTAGTGGCTACGTGTACCGGCGTCCTTGGTTTTCTTTCTCCTTCCTTCTTCATCCGATTCAGGTAGGTGATAGCAAGCCAAACCCTACAAATAATATATGGTTAGAAGCAGCATCGTGTTAGCTTTCCATTGATGTAGAAAGCCTTAAATTCTATCAGGTATCCTGCGAGAATTTTAGGTTTTAGTAGAAGCATGTCACATCTAGGGTTATAATTGTTCCTTTTCGATTAAGTTGTGATTTCAGGCTGTAAACAAAATAATGATTCATGTATGTTGTATAGTTTTTCGTGCTGTTTCTTTTGGTAGTAAAAGCCCCAAATTCCATGCTTTATATCGTGCGAATTTAGTGTTTTAAATTTAACCCTAGAAACCTCACCGGAGTCGGGCACGGCGAAGGGGCAGCGACTTGTTTGGACATGTGCAGCCACACGATAGACCGCACATCCTAGACATGCGGCCCTCTGTTGACCGTTTATATGTTTTTATATCTGTTCGTGTCCCTGGAACGTGTGGCCTTGCCCTAACCGCATGTCTTTCCTACGGCCATTTCCAGACCGCACATCCCTTCATGCGGCACACTACCGATCGTCCATATCCAGCAGGTTTTCGGATCTGAGGGGACTTGTGCGGCCAGTATGTGACCGTTCATTTGGATGTAAGGTCCAGAACCGATCGCACATCTGTAACAGAGCAGATTAAATTGTCATTACAGTATGTTATGTTAGTAGATTAATGGTTAATTGCATGGTAGCAACAAAGCTAATAAACTATAATTCATGACAGTAAATAATTCTTGCTGATCTATTTAAATTGAGCTTGATCTTGATTCATCTTTCCAATGAATGTCAAATTTTAATTGTGAATCCTTTATAATTGAATGGCTATTAGGTTTATACTTGTTATAACCTTAATCCTGAACCATTGTATCCCCTAGTTTAGATTTAGACTCAATCGAACCGCTGTTACTTGAGTTAATCCGAATTGGATTAACAGAGACTTGCGCGGCTATTTATAGACCGCATATACCGATGAACGGGCCAGTGGAGACCGGTCATCCCTGGCAGATGCCAATTTGTCTTGGCCGATTATCCTTGATCTATCTTCGGCCAAATCCTATTTTGATCGGCCCAGTAGACCCTAGGCCGACCAGCAGATAGTGGGCTACACTCTAGTTCAGTTCCACTCTGCCTATGGTAGCCCGGGAGCCCACTTGGGCTAAATTCTAACTTTTGGTTAGGCCCTGTGTTGTGCGGCCAGTAATGGACCGTACTTCTCTCAGGTGGCCCGGAGTGGACCATTCAACTCATGAGCGGCTCTATCAGGACCACACATCATGTCCTCGATTCTGTAACCTTCTGGCCTTGTGCGGCCCTATCCTAACCGTTCATATAGAAGGACGGCCCGTCAGTAGCCGTTCAACCTTGACCTCCCGAGGGCTAAACCCAGCCCAGTTCCTATTAGTGTAGTCCAGTGTCGACCGCACAAGCCTTGAGCGGCCCAGTATTGACCGCATGTCTTCCAGAGACTAGTTTTCCCCGTGTTTTATGGTTTAGAATCCAAGAACATGATGGTTCTTGATAATTTGAACTCCTAGACAGAAATTTTGGACAGTAATTCTTCAACTTAGCCTTGGGATATTTCGAGGTAAGTTTATAGTTGATTATAATTGGCCATTTAACTTGATTAAAGTGTAGACAACTTGGGATCTTGGATCCAATAAATCAATGCCAACGCATCATAGGGGCCCGGTCTAGTCTTGTGGAGAGCGCCCGAAAAGTACTTGTGCCCATAGGAGTTTGTAATGATAGGGTGAGGCATTGCACCGAGTGCATGACTAGCGTGATGTCTATGACAATGATCTCTTATCTCCTACTTGATCGTGTTTGACTTGGTTACATTCTTGCTTGTTGGCCAATTTCCTACAATTTCCTGTTATATATATTGTTCATAAACTTGCAATTCTTGTAATCTTATCATTCTTGTCATATTGTTATTCCATTCTATTCTATAGCACTTTCTGTTATTACGTTGTTTCATTCGATCGTTATTTATTTTCTTTCCGTTCTTATACATGTAATTAATTGGTTAATCACTTATACTTGCCTGTTGTTACCTACTGAGCGTTCGCTCATATAGTTGTTTCCCCCCTTTTCAGGCAACTCAGGTGAAGATTCACAGATGGATGGGAATGGGCGAGAGTGATTACTTGGAGGGTGTCAGCTAGTCGCTATGTTGAGTTTGTTTAGTTGTTTACATCTAGCCATGTCTTAGAACTGGTGTTAGATATTGTACCGGAGTCGAGTATAGATTATGTTTGTTTATGTTTAAGTCGGTTTGTAAAACGTTTGATGGTTATTGTAATAGATTGGAGTTATTTCTATTTATGGCATTATGTTAATTCTTAGCTTAGCATGTTATCTTTACTAGTGTTTTCTACTGCCGGTCCCGATATTCCACGTCGGGACGTGACAGTTTGGTGGTATCAGAGCCTAGGTTTTCTAATATCTTTAGGTTCTCTAAGGTCTAGGATCCTAAGTTATACTGTAGGACCTATAACCTTGTTATAAGTCTAAGGACCCAACCTGGTGAGATTTGGGTAGAAGATTGGGGTTGAGTTAATAATCTCATTGCACGATTATCCATTCTTGATTGAACCTAATATAACCTATTCCACGTGTAGGCTTTTGCAATGGCAGGAGAACACGCAGAATGGAGAAACTTTCAGCGCACGGTTCAAGGACTTACTCAAGCTTTGCAACAAGTGGCTCAAGGAGGAGCTACAAATCATGGCACTGGCGACCTTTATCGGAACTTTCGTGGGATGAATCCCCCGCGATTTGGTGGCTCGACTGACCCTGATGAAGCCGAGCACTGGCTTGAAGAGATAGGGAGGATTTTTGAAGTGATGTAATGCAGCGACTAGGAACGTGTCCTCTTGTCTACCTTTCAACTTGAATGTGATGCGAGGACATGGTGGGACGCAGTGAAGGCTACCCTTGGTGATAGAAAAGTCACATGAGAGGAGTTCGAGGAATTCTTCAATGGTAAATATTTCTCTAGTCGAGTACAAGAGAAGAAGGAGGCTGAGTTTGCTACTTTGAAGCAACGAAATCTATCCGTAGCTGAATATGAGGCTTAATTCTCTCAGCTATCTCGTTATGCTACTCATTTGATATCTACCAAGAAAATGAAGGCTAAGCGCTTTCTTAATGGGCTGAAGCTGCAGTATATCAACCAGTTGGCACCGATGGAAATTCCAACTTATTCCGAGATGGTGAGAAAGGCTCAGGTGTTGGAAGATACTTTAGAAATGACGGAGAGAATCCATGGGAAGAGTGTTAAGATTGAACAACACCATACTGGTTCTGGGAGTATCAAGCCTGGTCATGGCAGGAAGAGGCCCATTAGTGGGTCTGGTTCGTGGAAGGGCAAGATGACGAAGATTGAAGACAAGAAACATGGCCCTATTGTTCCATTCAAGAGTGTATGCAAGTATTGTGACCGCCCAGGTCACAAGATGGAGGAGTGCTGGCTTAAGCTGGGTGCCTGTTTACGTTGTGGTAGTAGGGACCACCGTATTCCCGAGTGCCCTCTTTTATCTGAGCAAGCTACCCCGGTGAAACCGCAAGGAATCAAGAAGCAGCAAGGCAAGCTCTAGGCTCTACAAGAAGATGAGATGGGACCTGCCGAGGAAGGTGGACTTGTCGAAGGTACTCTTATTATACATGATAAATCAACTTTTGTTCTTTTTGATACTGGTGCCACTCATTCTTTTATTTCTCGGAGATTTGCGAAGCCTTTAGCTATGAAGCCAGTTTTGATGAATTCTCCGTTAGATATTTCAACTCCTATTGGTTCCGGATCAGCAATTAAGGATTTCTATCATTCCAGTAAGGTCATGATCAATGAACAAAACCTGCCAGCTGATTTAGTTTGTATGGACATGAAGGATTATGATGTAATCCTAGGAGCAGATTGGTTGGCTAAGTATGAGGCCAATGTTCAGTGCAGATCTCGTTCTGTGTCTTTCACTGGACACCCTAGACTTTCTTTTATCGGGACAAGACACCATAAGTCTGTTTCGCTTATTTCGGCTCTTCGAGATGATAAGCAGATGAGGAGAGGATGTAAGGCTTTTCTAGCCTTTATTTTTGTGACCCCTGAGCAGAAGATTGAGATTGAGGACTTTTCTATCGTCCGAGATTTTCAGGATGTCTTTCCTGAGGAACTACCAGGACTCCCTCCTAAAGGGAAGTTATCTTTTCTGTTGATCTAATTCCTGGTGCGACCCCTTTTTCCAAAGCTCCTTATCGTATGTCTCCTGCGGAGCTAAGGGAACTAAAGCAACAGTTGATGGAATTACTTGATAAAGGGTTCATTCGACCAAGTACTTCCCTGTGGGGAGCCCCTGTATTATTCATCCGGAAGAAGGATGGTTCGATGAGGTTGTGCATCGATTATCGACAATTGACCAGTTGACTGTCAAGAACAAATATCCATTGCCAAGGATTGATGAGTTATTTGATCAGATAGCATGAGCTCAGTATTTTTCTAAGATCGACCTTCGATCTGGATATCATTAGTTACAAATTAAGGAGGAGGATATCTATAAAACAGCCTTCCGTAGCAGGTATCGATGTTTCGAATTTGTAGTAATGCCATTTGGGCTAACGAATGCACCTGAAACTTTCCTGCAGCTGATGAACGATGTGTTTTGGCCCTATCTTGATCAATGGGTCGTAGTGTTCGTTGATGATATCTTGATTTATTCTAAGAGTAAGGAGGAGCATGCTGAATATTTGAGGATGGCATTGCAACTATTGAGAGATCATCAGTTATATGCCAAGTTTAGTAAGTGTGATTTCTGGCTGCGAGAGGTGTCCTTTCTAGGGCATATCATCACAAAAGAAGGTATTTCTATTGATCATCCGAAGGTAGAGGCAGTAAAGAATCGGGCTAAGCCTATAATGTGACTGAAGTGAGAAGTTCCGTAGGCCTAGCAGGTTACTACCGAAGGTTTATTCAAGATTTCTCCAAGATTGTAGTGCCTTTGACAAGATTAACCTGCAAGGAGATCAAATTTGATTGGTCAGAAGATTGCGATCGAAGCTTTCAGACCTTGAAGGAATGTTTGACTACTGCACCTATTTTGGCTTTACCTTCTGGTGAAGGAGGTTTTGTTGTATACACTGATGCTTCAGGTATTGGTTTAGGGTGTGTACTCATGCAGCATGGGTGTCACGCCCCAACGCGGAATATCGGGACGTATAGTTAGAAACTAGCTAGAGATAATATTAATATGATAAACTAAACAATTGTACAGATGCTATGGAAAGAAGTACTTCTATTGATCAAGAAGACTCCAAGTTTATTACAATAACCATCAATGCTTAAACACGATCAAACATAACTTCCAAACTGATTCTAATACAATAACTGACTCCAAGAGGTAAATAAAGTGCTAACACAACACTAAGGAGTAACTAATGTAAACAACTATGCCAACACGGCATCTACTAATAGGTACACTCAAGGTATCACTCATGTCCCTCCCCTTCAGTATGCGTATCGTCACCTGAATAGCCTGGAAAGGGGCAAACAACAACTATGAGCTGACGCTCAGTAGATAGTAACAAACAAGTTTACATGATTAACCAATTTGTTACATTTTCAAATGCAATGACAAGAAAAGAAATAACTAACGAGACGATAAAACAGTGTAATATAAGATCTTGCAAGGTCAAAGAAATATATGATGACAAGAATTTAACAAGAATATCAAGTACAAGAATGTTCAATAGGAAATTACAATATAGAATTGGCCAACAAGCAAATATTTTAAACATCAAGTCAAGCACGATAATGTAACAAGTATAACAAGAGATTTTTTCTGTCGTAGACATCACGCTAGTCATGCACTCGGTGTAATGTCTCACCATGTCATTACAAACTCCCATGGGCACAAATACTTTTCGGGTGCTCTCCCCAGGACCAGACTGGGCCCTTATGATGCGTTGGCATTGATTTGTTGGATCCCAGATCCCAAGTTTTGTCTAGACATTTAATCAAGTTTAATGGCCAATTAATCAGAGGAATTTCTGTCAAAAGTACGAGATTTAAGGACTAACATGTCCTTGGATTCATTATCTTAAAAACTCGGTATATGGTCACTTATGGGCCGTTTGATAGGACATACGGCTACTACTGGCTGCATTACAAGAACTGGACCAAACTCAGTCCAAGAGGTCAAGAATGAACGGTTGACAGTGTGTTGTTCAGGTAAGTAAGCAATACGTGACCTTAAGACACAATTACGATACTTATACGGACCACAGTGATTTGGTCACGAATTTCTAGGTTGTAGCCGGGTCATACGGGTCTCAAAATGGCGGATTCTAACTCGCCGGATAGTGTGTTTGGGTAGAATCGCACAAAGGGATAGCAATTTAAGCTTAATGGCCGTAATGCCATAAAGATTGTTAGTGTGCTATTAGTCCAATCTACTGGGGTATAAGGACTTTTAATTGATTCCTAACAGCCATTTCAAAATACCTTGATTCATGAATTATTATGAAATCTCAATTTCAAGAGATAAGTTAATTATAAGATGGTAACTCAAGATACTAGAACAAGACAATAATGACAATAGACAGTAATACATTACATCAATTTACTTTCACAATTACCATTTTATTATATGGGTTTCTAATTAACCATTGTGTGCGTTGAGGTGGAGATGGTAATCGGAATGGTTTATACACTTGGACCATTTCTTCAATTTTGGATTGAGGAACACCGGGCTTAATTTTGAGATCATAGGGTTGCATGTATGGGTCATTGGTTCCTCAAAATATGGTTTTTAATTGGACTAGGTTGAATGGGTCGATCCCCTCACGGTCCGGATCGATCCTCGGGTCGAAAACACGCCTATCGGCTCTGGCAGCATATGGGTCTACCCCTGGAAAACCAGGGGTCTGTCTGTGTGTGGGTCGACCCCTGGGGTCGACCCCTGCACAAGTAGACTGCTATCTGTTGAATGGGTCGACCCCATGGGTCGACCCCCTCGCACGCCTACTGTTTGGGTCGACCCCATGGGTCGACCCCCACACGCTGCTGTATGGGTCGACCCTCAGGCAGACAGATTCTAGTTTGTGTATGGGTCGACCCCTGCGTTCGCAGATGCGAACGTGACTTCCGGAAACCAACAAATCTCACCCAATTGGGGTCTAATTGGACTGAGATCTTAACCCCATGCCCCTGGGTTCTTGATGGATATATTAGGGTCATTATACAAGGGTTTGGAACACGAAATTCACCGGAAAATCAATCGAAATCACAACCCATCTAGGAAGAACACTTAAAAACATAGTCTTAGCATGCCTCTAATCAAATACGAAATTCTCTAAGCATGGTCTATAAAAATTGGGGCTTTCTACGCCAAATGATGGATAACATGCTGATGATTACAACCATATACATTAATTAGAGTTGGGTCTGTTATCATCTACCTGAATCGAAGAGAGATTTAGAAGTTAGAACGAAGAACGCCCGTTTGACAGCCCTTCACTATTTCCACGAGATCTCCCTCCACACCTAATAGAATTTGGGGATTTTACAACCAATGGAAAGATAACTAAGAGAGGAACAAAAGGATATATCTACTTGCATCTTTTGGCCAAGATTACGTACCTCAATCGAAGGAAGGAAGAGGGCCTAAGAAAAACCCATGAACTCTGACACTCCTCCAATAAACGCGAGAGATCTCACTAGATCGGAATCCTCTGCGAACACCACTGCTACCAAATGAAAATAGACCCATGGGGCTTTTTTTTAATAGGTCATACTCATTCTGGATCCTTCCAGGAAGGGAGAAATCGTCCCTTGAAGTGGCGTGTTCAAACCGCCGCCGCCAAAGTTGACCTAGCCCATGCGCGACCAAATGCTCCCCATAAGCTCAAAATTTCATGGCATTATGAGAGGGGAAATGATCCTCTCTTTAATACCTTTCATTTGCCCCTATAATCACCTCATTTGGTTGAGAAATGAGCTCGAATTTGATGTTTTAAGGTGGTGGTTATTATTGAGCACGAATTTGGTTAGGTAAGTGTGAAAATTTGACTAATCCCACTGATTCGGCCTAGTTAATGATTTTATTAGGCTTAGTCATAGAAGACAAAATTGTTAAACGCAATTGATTCTACAAGAATATGATTTTTATGGATTTTTATAAAATAGTCGAAATGTGACTTATTCTATTTATTAAAGAATTAATCTAATTAATTTCGAATTAATTCCCATAAGTTCACATAAATTCAAATAATTTCTAATTAAATTCAAATAAATTTCTAATTAAATATCTAGAAGAATTTGGGGTATTACACCCTCCCCCACTTAAAGAATTTGGTCCTCCAAATTCACTGCACGTTAATACAGAGATAGGGAAAGATTAGCTCACCTAGAATAAGTCGGGATACCGCTTCCGCATAGTATCTTCAGACTCCCAAGTAGCTTCCTCAGCTCCACGCCGACTCCACTGAATTTTGACCATAGGTATGGAACGATTCCGGAGTTGCTGTTGCTTCCGATCCAGAATCTTGATAGGTCTTTCTTCATAGGTCAAATCTTCCTTCAATTCAAAATCCACATGCTGAATGATGTGAGTGGGGTCGTACACATATTTTCGCAACATAGACACATGGAAAACATTGTGTACGCCAGACAACTGAGGTGGTAAAGCCAGCCTGTAAGCAACCTCTCTCACTCTATCCAGGATCTTGAACGGACCAATATATCTCGGACTCAGCTTGCCATGAATGCCAAATCTTCGAATCCCTCTTGTAGGAGAGACTTTCAGAAATATATGCTCGCCAACTTAAAATTCTAATGCTCTTCTCCTTGTGTCGGCATAACTCTTCTGTCTTGATTGAGCTACTTGTGACCAGTCTCGGATAATACGGATGTTCTGTGATGATTCTGAAATAAGATCCGGTCCAAGCCATTGCTTCTCACCTACCTCATCCCTACATAACGGGGAACGACAACTTCTTCCATACAATGCTTCAAAAGGAGCCATTTGAATGCTGGATTGATAACTGTTGTTGTAGGCGAATTTAATCAAAGCCAAATGGTCATTCCAACTGCCTCCAAAATCGATCATGCAGGCTCTAAGCATATCTTCCACTATCTGGTTGGTTCTTTCAGTCTGTCCATCTGTCTGTGGATGAAAGGCAGTACTGAAATTCAGACGAGTACCCAAAGACGCTTGAAGTCCCTTCCAGAAATGTGAAGTAAATCTGCGGTCTCTATCAGACACAATATTGACTGGAATGCCATGGAGTCTTACCACTTCTTTCATATACAAAGCTGCCAAAACATCAACTGTCCATTTAGACTTAATGGATAAAAAGTGAGCTGACTTTGTCAATCGGTCGACAATAACCCATATTGCATCAAATCCACCACGAGTTCTAGGTAGACCCATAATGAAGTCCATGCCAATGCTTTCCCACTTCCATTGGGGTATGTCGAGTGGTTTCAACTTTCCTGCCGGTCTGAAATGCTCAGCCTTGACTTGCTGACAAACCAAGCATCTACTCATGAAGTCTGCAACTTCCCTTTTCATATTCGGCCACCAAAAGGATCTTTTCAAATCCTTGAACATTTTAGTGCCTCCCGGATGAATGGTGTATTTGGACCTATGAGCTTCTTCAAGAATCTTGTTCTTTATTCCAGCTTCATCAGGTACACAAGTTCTACTCTGGAATAACAATCTTCCATCGTCAGCCATCATGAAATTAGGTCTGCTGCTCAAGCTTACTTTGATCTCTACCAACTCGGGATCATTATCTTGCAAAGACTTGATTTCCATCAACAACTTGGGTTTAAGTTGAATCTGTGTAATCATAACCCGATCATTGTCAACATTCAGATCCAGACTAGCTAATTATTCCTGTAGCTTCCACTCTTGTAACATGAGACTTGACAATTTAGCTATAGGCTTCCTGCTTAATGCGTCCGCCACAACATTGCCTTTTCCAGGATGGTACTCAATCAAGAAGTCGAAGTCTTTCAAATACTCCAACCATCTTCGCTGCCTCATATTGAGTTCCTTCTGAGAAAATAAATATTTCAGACTCTTATGATCTGAAAACACTGTGAATGTTTCTTCATACAAGTAATGCCTCCATATCTTCAAGGCAAACACGACTGCTACTAATTCCAAATCATGAACGGGGTAGTTCTCTTCATGCTTCCTCAACTGGCTAGAAGAATAGGCAATCACTTTCCTGTGTTGCATGAGTACACAGCCTAAACCGATACCTGAAGCATCCGTGTATACCACAAAACCTCCTTCACCAGAAGGTAAAGCCAATACAGGTGCAGTAGTTAAACATTCCTTCAAAGTCTGAAAGCTTCGCTGACAATCTTCGGACCAATCAAATTTGTTCTCCTTGCGAGTTAATCTTGTCATAGGTACCGCAATCTTAGAGAAATTTTGAATGAATCTTCTGTAGTAACCTGCCAGGCCTAGGAAACTTCTAACTTCATTCACACTAGTAGGCTGATCCCAATTCTTCACTGCCTCTATCTTAGAAGGATCAACAGAAATTCCTTCCTTTGTGATGATATGTCCGAGAAAGGACACCTCTTGCAGCCAGAACTCACATTTACTGAACTTGGCATATAGCTGATGATCTCTCAATAGTTGTAATGCCATCCTCAGATGTTCAGTATGCTCCTCTTCATTCTTGGAATAGATCAGGATGTCGTCAATGAACACCACGACCCATTGATCAAGATAGGGCCGAAATACATTGTTCATCAACTACATGAAAGCTGCTGGTGCATTCGTTGGACCAAAAGGCATAACGACAAATTCAAAATGACCATACATGCTACGGAAAGCTGTTTTATAGATATCATCTTCCTTAATCCACAACTGATGATATCCAGATCGAAGATCAATCTTAGAAAAATACTGAGCTCCCGCTATTTGATCAAATAATTCGTCAATCCTCGGCAATGGATATTTTTTCTTGATAGTCTGCTGGTTCAATTGCCGATAATCGATGCACAACCTCATCGAACCATCTTTCTTTCGGACGAATAATACAGGGGCTCCCCAAGGAGAAGTACTTAGACGAATGAAACCCTTTTCAAGTAATTCCATCAACTGTTGCTTCAATTCCCTCAGCTCCGCAGAAGACATACGATAAGGAGCTTTGGAAATCAGAGATGAGCCAGGAATAACATCAATAGAAAAGATAACTTCCCGCTCAGGCGGAAGTCCTGGTAGTTCCTCTGGAAAGATATCAGGGAATTCTCGGACAACAAAAATGTACTTAATCTCAATCTTCTGCTCAGGGGTTGCACAGACAAAGGCTAGAAAAACCTCGCATCCTCGTCTCATCAGCTTATCAGCTCGAAGAGCCGAGATAAGTGATACGGAGTTATGGTGCTTAACTCCCACAAAAGAAAGTCTTAGCTGCCTAGTAAAAGACACAGAGCTAGAACTGCAGGGAACATTTGCCTCGTATCTAGCCAACCAATCTGCTCCTAGGATTACATCATAATCCTTCATGTCCATGCAAACTAAATCAGCTGGTAAATTCTGTTCATCAATTATAACCTTACTAGAAGGATAGAAATACTGAATTGCCGATCTAGAACCAATAGGTGTTGATATTTCTAACGGAGAATTCATCAAAACAGGTTCCACAGCTGAAGACTTAGCAAATCTCTGAGAAATAAATGAATGTGTGGCACCAGTATCAAAAAGAACAAAAGCTGGCTTGTCGAGAATAATAAGAGTACCTTCGACGAGTCCACCATCCTCGGCGGTTCCTGCTTCATCTTCGTGCAAAGCTTGGAGCTTGCCTTGCGACTTTCTGATGCCTTGTGATTTTTCCGGGGTAGCTTGCTCCGATAAAAGAGGACAATTAGGGATACGGTGCTCCTTACTTCCACATCGCAAACAGGCGCCCAGCTTGCGCCAGCACTCCTCCATCTTGTGACCAGGACGATCACAAAACTTGCACACGCCCTTGAAGGGAACAATAGGGCCAGGCTTCTTGTCTTCATGCTTCGACATCTTGCCCTTCCACGATCCAGAACCACTCCACGAACCAGGCCCACTAATAGGCCTCTTCTTGCTATACACGGGTTTGATATTCCCGGAACCCCTAGGTTGTTCCTTCTTTGCGCCTTTTCCACGGATTTTCTCCGTCATTTCTAGAGTGTCTTCCAGGACTTGAGCTTTCCTCACCATCTTGGAATAAGTCAAAATTTCCATCGGTGCCAGTTGATTGATATAATGCAGCCTCAGTCCATTTAGAAAACGCTTAGCCTTCATTTTCTCGGTGGATATTAAGTGAGTAGCATAACAAGAAAGCCGAGAAAACTGAGCTTCATATTCTGCCACAGAGAAACTTCGCTGTTTCAAAGCCGTGAACTCCACTGCCTTCTTCTCTTGCACTATATCAGAAAAATATTTGCCATTGAAGAACTCCTCGAACTCCTCCCATGTGACTTGCTGATAACCGAGAGTCGCCTTTACCGATTCCCACCATGACCTTGCATCACGTTCCAGTTGAAAGGTCGAGAGAAGGACACGTTCTTGATTGCTACATTGCATTACTTCAAATATCCTTCCCATCTCATCCAGTCAATGCTCGGCTTCATCAGGGTCAATCGAGCCCACAAATCTCGGCGGATTCATCCCCCGAAAGTTCCGATATAAATCGCCAGTGCCATGGTTTGCAGCTCCTGCTTGAGCCACTTGTTGCAAAGCCTGAGTAAGGCCTTGAATAGTACGCTGCAAGTTCCTCCATTCCGCACGATTAGCTGCCATCTCAAAGGCCTACACGAGGAATAGATCATTTAGGTTCACTAAGATAGATAACATTACAATTAAGGTATGAACTCAACCCAAGTCTCTACCCGAATCTCACCAGGTTGGGTCCTTAGACTTATACCAAGGTTATGGGTCCTATGATAACACTTAGAACCCTAGAACTTAGAAAACCTAGAACTATGGAACACCTAGGAATATTAAACCTGGCTCTGATACCATTCTGTCACGCCCCATACTCTATACCGTCGAGGTATTGTCCGCTTTGGCCTACCGGCATCACGATTTTATCCCTTTTTAACAGTGATCGGCTCCAGAATGAGGGACTTCCCGGGCAGGTCACCCATCCCAGTACTACTCCCCATTAAACACGCTTAACTTCGGAGTTCTTTCCAAGAACTGAGCCGATACTTGAAAAGGCGTCTCGGTGATATAGAGTACAACTTAGCTATATTTGAGGGTGTTACAATCTACCCCTCTTATATAGGCAACGTCCTCATCGCTGGGCACACATAGCACACAATCAAACCCCCAGGCAGGTAGGATTCTAGAGGTGGCCTCTGCAGGCGCAAGAGGTGGCTCCCACTATGTAGCACTTTGTCCCATTGCGGGTTCAAGAGGTGGCTCCCATAGCGTAGCCCTTTGCCCTGCATGGCACTTAGTTCCCACACTTCCGGCTGGGGTATGGCTCTGATACCACCTAAACTGTCACGTCCCAACGCGGAATATCGGGACGTACAGTTAGAAACTAGCTAGAGATAATATTAATATGCTAAACTAAACAATCGTACAGATGCTATGGAAAGAAGTACTTCTATTGATCAAGAAAGACTCCAAGTTTATTACAATAACCATCAATGCTTAAACACGATCAAACATAACTTCCAAACTGATTCTAATACAATAACTGACTCTAAGAGGTAAATAAAGTGCTAACACAACACTAAGGAGTAACTAATGTAAACAACTATGCCAACACGGCATCTACTAACAGGTACACTCAAGGTATCACTCCTGTCCCTCCCCTTCAGTATGCGCATCGTCACCTGAATAGCCTGGAAAGGGGGAAACAACAACTATGAGCTGACGCTCAGTAGATAGTAATAGACAAGTTTACATGATTAACCAATTAGTTACATTTTCAAATGCAATGATAAGAAAAGAAATAACTAACGAGACGATAAAACAGTGTAATATAAGATCTTGCAAGGTCAAGAAATATATGATGAGAAGAATTTAACAAGAATATCAAGTACAAGAATGTTCAATAGGAAATTACAATATAGAATTGACCAACAAGCAAGTATTTTAAACATCAAGTCAAGCACGATAATGTAACAAGTATAACAAGAGATTTTTTCTGTCGTAGACATCATGCTAGTCATGCACTCGGTGCAATGCCTCACCATGTCATTACAAACTCCCATGGGCACAAGTACTTTTCGGGCGCTCTCCCCAGGACCAGACTGGGCCCTTATGATGCGTTGGCATTGATTTGTTGGATCCCAGATCCCAAATTTTATCTAGACATTTAATCAAGTTTAATGGCCAATTAATCAGAGGAATTTCTGTCAAAAGTACTAGATTTAAGGAGTAACATGTCCTTGGATTCATTATCTTAAAAACTCGGTATACGGTCACTTATGGGCCGTTTGACAGGACATACGGCTACTACTGACCGCATTACAAGAATTGGACCAAACTCAGTCCACGAGGTCAAGAATGAATGGTTGACAGTGTGCCGTTCAGGTAAGTAAGCAATACGTGACCTTAAGACACAATTACGATACTTATACGGACCACAGTGATTTGGTCGCGAATTTCCAGGTTGTAGCCGGGTCATACGGGTCTCAAAATGGCGGATTCTAACTCGCCGGATAGTGTGTCCGGGTAGAATCGCACAAAGGAATATCAATTTAAGCTTAATGGCCGTAATGCCATAAAAATTGTTTGTGTGCTATTAGTCCAATCTACTGGGGTATAAGGACTTTTAATTGATTCCTAACAGCCATTTCAAAATACCTTGATTCATGAATTATTATGAAATCTCAATTTCAAGAGATAAGTTAATTACAAGATGGTAACTCAAGATACTAGAACAAGCCAATAATGACAATAGATAGTAATACATTACAGCAATTTACTTTCACAATTACCATTTTATTATATGGGTTTCTAATTAACCATTGTGTGCGTTGAAGTGAAGATGGTAATCCGAATGATTTATACACTTGGACCATTTCTTCAATTTTGGATTGAGGAACACCGGGCTTAATTTTGAGATCATAGGGTTGCATGTATGGGTCATTGGTTCCTCAAAATATAGTTTTCAATTAGACTACGTTGAATGGGTCGATTCCCTCACGGTCCGGATCGATCCTCGGGTCGAAAACACGCCTATCGGGTCTGGCAGCATATGGGTCGACCCATTGGGTCGACCCCTGGAAAACCATGGGTCTGTCTGTGTGTGGGTCGACCCCTGGGGTCGACCCCTGCACAAACAGACTGCTGTCTGTTGAATGTGTCGACCCCCTCGCACGCCTACTGTTTGGGTCGACCCCATGGGTCGACCCCCACACGCTGCTGTATGGGTCGACCCTCGGGCAGACATATTCTAGTTTGTGTATGGGTCGACCCCATGGGTCGACCCCTGCGTTCGCAGATGTGAACGTGACTTCAGGAAACCAACAAATCTCACCCAATTGGGGTCTAATTAGACTAAGATCTTAACCCCATGCCCCTGGGTTCTTGATGGACATATTAGGGTCATTATACAAGGGTTTGGAACACGAAATTCACCGTAAAATCAATCGAAATCACAACCCATCTAGGAAGAACACTTAAAAACCTAGTCTTAGCATGCCTCTAATCAAACATTAAATTCTCTAAGCATGGTCTATAAAAATTAGGGATTTCTACGCCAAATGATAGATAACATGCTGATGATTACAACTATATACATTAATTAGAGTTGGGTCTGTTATCATCTACCTGAATCGAAGAGAGATTTAGAAGTTAGAACGAAGAACGCCCGTTTGACAGCCCTTCACTATTTCCACGAGATCTCCCTCCACACCTAATAGAATTTGGGGATTTTACAACCAATGGAAAGCTAACTAAGAGAGGAACAAAATGATATATGTACTTGCATCTTTTGGCCAAGATTACCTACCTCAATCGAAGGAAGGAAGAGGGCCTAAGAAAAACCCACGAACTCGGACACTCCTCTAATAAACGCGAGAGATCTCACTAGATCGGAATCCTCTGCGAACACCACTGCTACCAAATGAAAATAGACACATGGGGCTTTCTTTTAATAGGTCATACTCATTCTGGATCCTTCCAGGAAGGGATAAATCGTCCCTTGAAGTGGCGTGTTCAAACCGCCGCCGCCAAAGTTGACCTAGCCCATGCGCGACCAAATGCTCCCCATAAACTCAAAATTTCATGGCATTATGAGAGGGGAAATGATCCTCTCTTTAATACCTTTCATTTGCCCCTGTAATCATCTCATTTGGTTGAGAAATGAGCTCGAATTTGATGTTTTAAGGTGGTGGTTACTATTGAGCACGAATTTAGTTAGGTAAGTGTGAAAATTTGACTAATCCCACTGATTCGGCCTAGTTAATGATTTTATTAGGCTTAGTCATAGAAGACAAAATTATTAAACGCAATTGATTCTACAAGAATATGATTTTTATGGATTTTTATAAAATAGTCGAAATGTGACTTATTCTATTTATTAAAGAATTAATCTAATTAATTTCGAATTAATTCCCATAAGTTCAAATAAATTCAAATAATTTCTAATTAAATTCAAATAGATTTCTAATTAAATATCTAGAAGAATTTGGGATATTACAATGGGAAAGTGATAGCCTATTCTTCTAAGCAGTTGAAAAAGCATGAAGAGAATTATCCTGTTCATGATTTGGAGCTAGCAGCAGTGGTGTTCGCCTTGAAGATATGGAGGCACTACTTGTATGGAGAAGCATTCACGGTGTTTTCAGATCATAAGAGTTTGTAATACTTGTTTTATCAGAAGGAACTCAATATGAGGCAGCGAAGATGGCTGGAGTATTTAAAGGATTTCGATTTCTCCATTGAGTATCATCCTGGAAAAGGTAATGTTGTGGCAGATGCCTTAAGCCGCAAGCCTATAGCTAAGTTGTCAAGCCTCATGTTACAAGAATGGAAATTGTTGGAGCAGTTAGCTAGTTTGGATCTTAATGTTGACAAGGATTGGGTTATGATTTCTCAAATTCAACTTAAGCCCGAATTACTGATGGAAATCAAATCTCTGCAAGATGATGACCCGGAGTTGGTAGAGATCAAGGGAAGCTTAGGTAACAGACCTGACTTCATGATGGCTGATGATGGAAGATTGTTATTTCAAGGGAGAACTTGTGTACCTGATGTGGCTGAGATAAAGAGTAAGATCCTCGAGGAAGCTCATAGATCCAGATACACCATTCATCCTGGAGGTACCAAGATGTTTAAGGATTTAAAAAGATCTTTTTGGTGGCCGAATATGAAAAGGGAAGTGGCGGACTTCGTAAGTAGATGCTTGGTTTGTCAGCAAGTCAAGGCGGAGCATTTCAAACTAGTAGGGAAATTGAAACCTCTTGATATACCCCAATGGAAGTGGGAGAGCATTGGCATGGATTTCATTATGGGTCTACCTAGGACTCATAGTGGATTTGATGCAATATGGGTGATTGTCGACAGATTGACAAAATCGGCTCATTTCTTATCCATTAAGTCGAAATGGGTAGTTGATGTTTTGGCTGCTTTGTATATGAAGGAAGTGGTAAGACTACATGGTATACCAGTCAGCATTGTGTCTGATAGAGACCCCAGATTCACTTCTCATTTTTAGAAAGGATTGCAAGAATCCTTGGGAACTTGTCTGAATTTCAGTACTGCTTTCCATCCACAAATCGAAGGACAGACTGAAAGGACCAACCAGATAGTGGAAGATATGCTTAGAGCCTGCATGATTGACTTTGGAGGTAGTTGGAGTGATCATTTGGCATTGGTTGAATTCACCTACAACACCAGTTACCAGTCCCGCATTCAGATGGCTCCATTTGAAGCTTTGTATGGTAGAAGTTGTCGATCTCCGTTATGTTGGGATGAGGTAGGTGAGAAGCAATGGCTTGGACCAGATCTCATTTCTGAATCATCCAAGAACATCCGTATTATCAGAGATCGGTTGCAAGTAGCACAATCAAGACAGAAGAGTTATGCCGACACTAGGAGGAGAGCATTAGAATTTCAGGTTGGTGAGCATGTGTTTTTAAAGGTTTCTCCTATGAGAGGAATTCGAAGGTTTGGTATTCATGGCAAACTGAGTCCAAGATACATTGGTCCATTCGAGATTCTGAAAAGAGTGGGGGAGGTTGCTTACCGTTTGGCACTACCACCTCAGTTATCTGGAGTGCACAATATTTTCCATGTGTCTATGTTACGGAAATATGTGTACGATCCCACTCACATTATTCAGCATATGGACTTCGAATTGAAGGAAGATCTGACTTATGAAGAAAGACCGATCAAGATTTTGTATCGGAAGCAACAGCAACTCAGGAATCGTTCCATACCGATGGTTAAAGTGTAGTGGAGTCGGCGTGGAACTAAAGAAGCTATGTGGGAGTCGGAAAATACTATGCGGAGATAGTACCTCGACTTATTCTAGGTGAGCTGTCTCACTCCCTCTTTTTATTAAGTGCATTGAGTTTGGAGGACCAAATTCCTTAAGTGAGGGAGGGTGTCATACCCTCATTTCTTTTAGAAATTAATTAGAAATTTATTTGAAATTAATTAGAAATTAATTAGAATAATCCCTTAATAAATAGAATAAGCTAGATTTCAACTATTTTATAAAAATCCATAAAAATTATATTCTTGTAGAGTATAAAACGTTTAAGAAACTTGTCTTCTGTGGCCAACCCAAATAAAATCTGTAAGTAGGCCGAATTAGTGGTTTAAGCCCAAATTGAACACTTTGTTAACCATACCTTGAAACGCCAAATTCGAGCTCAATACTCCATCTAATGAGCCCAAATCGGTGGCAAATAAAAGGTCAGGATGGGAGGATCATTTACCCTCTCTTAATCTCTCGAAACCCTAACCCTAGGAGATGCATTCGACGGAGTTTGAATCGAGTCAACTTTTACGGCGGCGTTCACATCGACCCGACTTGCGTGGACGAATACTCCGCACATAGAAGCCTCCAGAAGGTGTGTGACCTATTAAAATGAAGCTCTCTAACCCTAGAATCGTTTAGAACAAGCGGCGGTTGCAGAGGAGTTGGACCGGGGGAGATCTCGAGCGATTAGTGGCTGCGTGTACCGGCGTCCTTGGTTTTCTTTCTCCTTCCTTCTTCATCCGATTCAGGTAGGTGATAGCAAGCCAAACCCTACAAATAATATATCATTAGAAGCAGCATCGTGTTAGCTTTCCATTGATGTATAAAGCTTTAAATTCTATCAAGTATCCTGTGAGAATTTTAAGTTTTAGTAGAAGCATGTCACATCTAGGGTTATAATTGTTCCTTTTCGATTAAGTTGTGATTTCAGGCTGTAAACATAAAATTGATTCATGCATGTTGTATAGTTTTTCGTGCTGTTTCTTTTGGTAGTAAAAGCCCCAAATTCCATGCTTTATATCGTGTGAATTTAGTGTCTTAAATTTTACCCTAGAAACCTCGCCGGAGTCGGGCACGGCGAAGGGGCAGCGACCTGTTTGGACATGTGCGGCCACACGATAGACCACACATCCCAGACAGGCGGCCCTCTGTTGACCGTTTATATGTTTTTATATCTGTTCGTGTCCCTGGAACGTGCGGCCTAGCCCTAAGCACATGTCTTTCCTGCGGCCATTTCCAGATCGCACATCCCTCCATGCGGCACACTACCGACCGTCCATATCCAGCATGTCTTCGGATCTGAGGGGGCGTGTGCGGCCAGTATGTGATCGTTCATTTGGATGTAAGGTCCAGAACCGACCGCACATCTGTAACAGAGCAGATTAAATTGTCATTACAGCATGTTATGTTAGTAGATTAATGGTTAATTACATGGTAGCAACACACCTAATAAACTGTAATTCATGACAGTAAATAATTCTTGCTGATCTATTTAAATTGAGCTTGATCTTGATTCATCTTTCCAATGAATGTCAAATTTTAATTGTGAATCCTTTATAATTGAATGGCTATTAGGTTTATACTTGTTATAACCTTAATGTTGAACCATTGTATAAAATAGTTTTGATTTAGACTCAATCGAACCGCTGTTACTTGAGTTAATCCGAATTGGATTAATAGAGACTTGCGCGGCTATCGATAGACCGCGTATACCGATGAACGGGCCAGTGGAGACCGTTCATCCCTGACAGATGCCAATTTTTCTTGGCCGATTATCCTTGATCTATCTTCGACCAAATCCTGTTTTGATCGGCCCAGTAGACCCTAGGCTGACCAGCAGATATTGGGCTACACTCTAGTTCAATTCCACCCTGCCTATGGTAGCCCGGGAGCCCACTTGGGCTAAATTCTAACTCTTGGTTAGGCCCTGTGTTGTGCGGCCAGTAATGGACCGTACTTCTCTCTGGCAGCCATGTGTGGGCCGTTCAACTCATGAGTGGCTCTGTCAGGACCACACATCTTGTCCTCGATTCTGTAACCTTCTGGCCTTATGCGGCCCTATTCTAACCATTCATATAGAAGGGCGGCCCGTCAGCAGCCGTTCAACTTTGACCTCCCGAGGGCTAAACCCAGCCCAGTTCCTGTTAGTGCGGTCCAGTGTCGACCGCACAAGCCTTGAGCGGCCCAGTATTGACCGCATGTCTTCCAGAGACTAGTTTTCCCCGTGTTTTATGGTTTTGAATCCAAGAACATGATGGTTCTTGATAATTTGAACTCCTGGACAGAAATTCTAGACAGTAATTCTTCAACTTAGCCTTGGGATATTCCGAGGTAAGTTTATACTTGATTAGAATTGGCCATTTAACTTGATTAAAGTCTAGACAACTTGGGATATTGGATCCAATAAATCAATGCCAACGCATCATAGCGGCCCAGTCTTGTCTTGGGGAGAGCGCCCGAAAAGTACTTGTGTCCATGGGAGTTTGTAATGACAGGGTGAGGCATTACACCGAGTGCATGACTAGCGTGATGTCTATGACAATGATCTCTTATCTCCTACTTGATCGTGTTTGACTTGGTTACATTCTTGCTTGTTGGCCAATTTCCTACAATTTCCTGTTATATATATTGTTCATAAACTTGCAATTCATGTAATCTTATCATTCTTGTCATATTGTTATTCCATTCCATTCTTTAGCACTTTCTGTTATTACATTGTTTCATTCGATCGTTATTTATTTTCTTTCCGTTCATATACATGTAATTAATTGGTTAATCATTTATACTTGCCTGTTGTTACCTACTGAGCGTTCGCTCGTATAGTTGTTTCCCCCCTTTCCAGGCAGCTCAGGTGAAGATTCACAGATGGATGGGAATGGGCGAGAGTGATTACTTGGAGGGTGTCAGCTAGTCGCTATGTTGAGTTTGTTTAGTTGTTTACATCAAGCCATGTCTTAGAACAAGTAGAGATTATGTTTGTTTATGTTTAAGTTAGTTTGTAAGACGTTTGATGGTTATTGTAATAGATTGGAGTTATTTCTGTTTATGGCATTATGTTAATTCTTAGCTTAGCATGTTATCTTTACTAACATTTTCTACTACCGGTCCCGATATTCCGCGTCGGGGCGTGACACCACTACCCTATCTCTAGGGGTTTATGATGCGGCATGATTGAAGTATTTTGCAAAGAGTATAACACTTTCTACACTTCGGAGGGAGAGACCTCTTTAGATCTCTGGAGTCTTTTGTAGCTGAGCGGCTTGCCGATTGACGGTGAGCCGTATGAAGAAGTTTCCTGGCCAGATTGGCTGAAGGATCAGACAGACGGCGAAGGTAGATATCTGATGGGCTTCGCCTATTGCTACCTGATGAAGGCATATCGTACACTTTGTCGCTTGTCTTATGATACTAGAGAAGCGCACAAGCCCGTGGAGAAGAGGCGTGTGCGAATGGGCACCTGGCTTCAATATTTCTTCGATGGGGAGTGGAAGTATGACGACTTTCCCATGGTAGCACCGACTGCTCTGAAGTGGAAGAAGAGGGTCCGACGACAAGCCACTTTCCCACCTGTTTTGAAAGAAGGGCAACAAGGAGGCCCGAATCCTGCTGGTGTTGATGCAGTCACTCATTGTGCTGCATACCTGACCTATTGGATATGTTCCTTCACTCTCCCACAAGGTGACGGGAGCGTGATTAGGGATGAGGCTATCTACCCCGCTTGTTTGATGGCCTTGGGTATGAGGCTTTCTCTTTGTCTAGTGGCGTTATGCCTAATTTATAAGATGCTGGGGGAATTGTACCGATCTCATCTTCCCAGGAATTTTCGGACGGTGGGTCCGTTACATTTCTTTAATGCCTGGGTCTGCACATTGTTCCCAGAAGTTGCTCCTCGGGGTTTGCAACCATCGCGGCTTGTTTCGAGGATGATAGAATTTGCCAGTGTTGAATCGACACAGACAGCGGAGCAGCTCTTTGCCATTCAGGGGAAGTTGGCCAAGATCCCCATTGATGCACCTAGGGTTCTCAACTTCTGAAGCTTGGCAGCCCACTCCAGCCCGCTGGTGAAAAGAATGTGGGAATGCCATTTGTGCGAGATAGAAGAGTATGTCCATCCCATTTCTGGCGCCCGGCGTACAAGGCTGATTCTGGAGCCATAGTTGGTTGATTGGGCGCTGGCAATCAGACCGAGCGTCCTAGATTTTTGGAAGAGCGACATTCTATGGCTGGAGCCGTATTACCCATTCCGATTTAGTCAGAACTTTGGCTATGATCAGCACATCCCTCCTTCTTCCGCCCAGTTTGCGCTGCTGAATAGGGCTCGAGCCGGCCAGGTAGCAAACGATGAGGCTCGAGTATGGTGGGACTACTTTCACCACCGAGAGGAGGCTTCATGCAAAGTCCCGACTCCTGCTCATTTCCCTCGCATCACTTTGGAGTATATCAAATGGTGGAATGCACGAACGAGATTCTATAGAAATTTTCGTCGGGAGTGTTGGGCTGTTGCAGAACGTAGGCTCCTAGACTCTCAGCTAAAGCCAATATTAGATATCGATCTTCTCTATCTGAAGAAGCTGAAATCCGGGACCAATACAGAGGTAATGGCCTATTTAGAGGCTCGAAAAGCTACGAAGCGTCGCTCGCCTAGAGCTGAACCAAAGTTGCCCGCAATTAACAAAGATGACTTCATGAAGACACTTTAGGGGCTATGCCGTGTAAGCGGTGAGTGGGTAGTTCTTCAGCAGCTTCCTCTGCCAGTGGAGGAGCCGATCCCTTCCGTGGCCGAATGGCATCCTGAGAGAGACAGGCTCTGCCCTTACAGGACTTTCATTAGAAGGGAAGACCGGCGGGTACACTTTATAGCAGTACCCCTTGGTTGTTTGCATTGCTTTGCTCTCACGGGCTTTTAGTAGGCGGCCCGAGCGAAGCCATTTTGGGCCAGCCCCTCCTTCTCTCCTTTAAATATGCTGACGGATGGGGGCTAGACCATCTTAGATTGTATTATCACTTATCTTCTCGCGGCCATTCGGATCTGGCGTCGCAGGCTGAGCTTACCGAGGTGATAGGAGACATATGCTGGCTAGTTTGCGAGGCGGCTTCAAGAGAAAAAGTGCCCTCGCTGTTCTATTGGCCTCTCTCCCCCTTCTATACGGGGCCAGCAGGTATCTTTCATTTTCTCATTTCAGCCTTTCGGTGTGTTTCTCATTCTACTGCAATATATGTGTACCATTCTCTCCTTTGTGCGTGTGCAGTCTGACTCACTTTAGAGGATGAAGAGGGGCCATCTCGCGTTACTCCTGAGCTGGGAAGTAGATGTCCACGTACACTTGAAGTATGAACTACAAGAAGGGAAACACGTCAGAGGTGCCCAGGGTTGGAACCCTGGGGAAGACCCTCCGATGCTTAAGTCAGCAAGTGTAGTAGAGCACGGGTGCGAAGGGAGAAATCAGGAGGAAGATGGGGACGCGAGATCCCTCTCCACAAAGAGGTGAAGTGGTTCCTGCTAAGGGTTTTTGGCATCTCTTACCTTTCTTCGGCAGGGTTCTTCCAGTTTAAATAGTGGCTCATTGAGTGAATGGTCCCTGTAAGCTGAGGAGATTCAGGGGGGGGTTATGTCCTCCTCGTGGGCTCTTTATAGCCCGTGAACTTTTGGCCTCCCCTGTCCCCTTGAGCTCCTAGCTTTTAAGGGACACGTATCGGCCGTATTAATAAGCTTCCATCAGTTGTCCCGAGCATGAGGCACTAACTCTGGAGGGGCCTCCCGAGCAATGAGTGCGTGATTAGGGCAGAGAATATGGGGCTCCGAAGGAGCTCTCCTGATCGAACTGATGCTCGGACTTCCCAACCCGAAGGCCGCCTAGGAAGTGCTTCTTCTGAGTGAGTTATTGGGCTTATATTGAGTGGGCCCGGGGGCTACTACTTCAAGGAGTCGGGCCTAGTTCGGTCTGGTTGGACCTCTTTGGCCTCTCCGTCTGGGCAGTTAGATTTCCCCTCTCCACTTGTCCCCCTCCTACTCCTGAGCCAAAATTAGGCTCGGATGAGTAGCTATTTGGGCTGGACTTTTGTGACTCTGGTTGGGTGGAGATCTCTCTCTATCAGGAGCCATGTGATGTGGCATGGTCTGGAAATATGCCCGTCATGATAAATAAAAGGAGGACCCACCTTGGGAGATCGGAACACCGCGCCACTCCCAGCCAGGGGTTATATGCATTGCGCCTTTTTGCGTCCTTTTATCTCCTGGGTTTAGGGTTTTGCCTCCTTTTGTGTTTAAATAGGTGGGCTCAGGCGCCGTGTGAGCAGTTCGGAGGAGCGGAGAATCGCAGCGGCTTCCGTGGAGCTGGAAAGATTACTACGTCGGTGATTCATCGGCTTCCTTCTCCTTTGGAGTCCTCTGGCCTAGAGCTTTCCCCTTCTTCTCCCAGTTCTTTTGTTTGTTACATGGGAGACCAAAATCCAGGGGCCAAGAGACGAGAGGGAGAACAGGCCTTGAAGACTTTTTTGGTGCCGTTCGAGCCTCTTCGCAGTGAGCTGGGTAAGGCTGACGTGAAGCAGCTGGAGAATCAGTATGGGCTGCCATAGCGATTCAAGTTCCTCGCCCCTAAGCCTCATAAATCTCGTCTGGCCACTCGCTCTGGCCTCTTTTGTTTTTTCCTCTTGGCCTGGAAGTACGGCTTTCGACTGCCCCTCCATCCTTTTGTTGCCGAGTTGCTTCGGTTCTACCGACTGGCTCCTGTCCAGCTGGTCTCCAATTCTTATACCCTTATTTTCTCCTTCATTTTCCTCTGTGGCAAGAGTGGGGTGTTGTGGACACATAAAATCGCATGACCACTTGTCCCGCAATGTCCCGCGTTAATGTCAAAGTCAAAAGGAGAAGACTCGGGGAGACTGGCCATCCAGGACTTCGGGAGAACACCCCGTCTGACAGAAACTCCATATTTGCACGGGCGCAATTAAAGACCGAGAAAGCACAGGATCTCCTTCTGAAATTATACACTGCTGTGGGCCAGCCCTCGGGTCCCTAACGGTGAAGAAATAACCCAAGGAATGCACAGCCTAAGTCCTAGAATCAGGAACCGGTGTCCCTTCCAACGACACGCCCCAGACGGCCTTCAGTGGCACACTCTTCGAGTGCCCCAGCGGCACGCCTGAAGAGTCCCAGCGATACGCCCTTGAAGTGCCCCAGCGGTACGCTGCCTGAGAAGCCCCAGCGGCAAGGGCCTTCTACCCTTCAGCGGCACGGCCTCAAGCCCCCAGCGGCACGGGCTTTCTTCCCTTCAGCGGTACGACCTCAAGTCCCCAGCGGCACGGCCCTTCTGCCCTTCAGCGGCACGGCCTCAATTCCCCAGCGGCACGGCCCTTCTACCCTTCAGCGGCACGGCCTCAAGCTCCCAGCGGCATGGGCGTTCTGCCCCCAACACCCAACGCCCTTTCCCCAGCGGCACAAAAAAATTCCCCTGAACGGCACGTACCGGCAGAAGATACAATGGTTAATAGGCAGACCCATTGGCGCACAGTTCGGCCACTTCAAAGCTAGCTAGCACCCGCCTCGGTGTCACCTTCCGACTGGAGGAGGGAGATCTTCACCTGACGAGGAAGATACCGAAGTCAACCTCGGATGGCAGTGCCATCATGAGGTCAGCCCCGTCAACGGCCCACGTATAAAAAGCCACACATAGAGAAGAAGGAAGGAGGACACACAGAGAGAGAGCAACAGAAGAGGATTGTCTCGTTCGAAGAAGAGCAGGACCGAAGGAAAAGAAGAGGAAGAAATAAGAAGGTAGAAGAGAGTGGGGAGATTGAGAGAGAGAGAGTGAGCCACCTGTATGGGGGAGAGGAGGAATGGGATGAAGGGAGGCACCCTCCCTTGTTCCAACTCTCCCCAGGCGCTGTTTTTTTTTTTTGCTTCTCTTTCCCTTTCTCAGTTTCCTCTTCTTCCTTCACAGTTTTTTTTCTCTTCTCTTTTGTTGTTGTTCTGCAGTATATTGTATTCGGCCCTCAGGCCATGATCTTTGTCACCTTGAGTTTGCCATGAATGAAATGCCCTTTGGCTTTGCCTTCGTTTGCTGCATTTGCTGATTTCTTCTTACCGTTGGTCCGTGAGTCTGGCGTCTGTCTCCGGTCCCCCAACTTCCTGCTTGACCTCACTTCCCATGGCATGGGTCTGCTTGATTGAAAGGTTTAGCCCTTGGTTTGATGGGGTAGGGCCGGCCTTCTTCCCCCTCGTAATGGCTTTCCTTAGTGTAGCATCCCCCCTGATTTCTGGCATACGTGTCTATGGGAGTCCACTCCCCTTCTAACACTTTGGATCCCCTCAGTGCCTACATTGTCCCCCTTTGCCCTCCAGCGGCACCTCTTTCTGGGTTTGCTCAGCAGCACGGTTCTTCCGTTGATTTCCCCAGTGGCACGCCCCTTCCTTTGGCTGCCTCAACGGCATGCCTCTTCTTTTGGCTGTCCCAGCGGTATGCCTCTTTCTTTAGCTGCCCCAGTGCCACACCTCCTCTATTGGCCCGCCCAGCGCCACACCCTCGGCCTGTCAACCTGACACACCTTGACTATCATTTCTCCGGTATACTCATAGCTTGCACCAGTCCACCAATTCCTTGTTCGACGTTTTCTTCAAGTTTTCCGAAGTTTCCCCAAAGGTGGCTGCTCAGGCACCCCCCTCAGTTGTTGGTTCATGCCACTCCTTGTGGGCATGTTCCTTGTTATTCCTTTACCTCCTGGGTCAAGGGGAGGTGCTGCCGAATTTTTGTCAGAAATGACAATAAATTAAAAAAAAAAGGTCGAAGGAAGCAACAAACGAACGAAGTAAGTAACAATAAAACATTCTAATCAACCAAAGGAACGATTCACGGCTCTAAGAATTGGCTGAATAAGACTCCAAGAACTGCACTACTGAACATGACTTTGGACTCAATCTCATGACAGGAAATTGAAAGCTTAACCATCTAAGATGCTTCATCATGAACTGAACAAGGGACCCTCTCTCGAACCCTGGCCCACTCTTTGAACAACATACTTTGCTTGGTTTTACTCTCCATTCTTCCCAGCGGTACGCTCCCACCTCCCTCTAGCGGTACGCTCCTTCATCCTTCATCGATACACCCTTCAGCGGTACGCCTACCTCAAACTCTCAGCGGCACGACCTCGCCCCTTGCATGAACATGCATTGCACTGACTCAACCCCCAGGCCGCACCGACTATGCCTAGCGTTGCACTGACTTCGTCCCATTGCATGAACATGCATTACACTGACTCAGCCCTCAGGCTGCACTGACTATGCCTTGCATTGCATGGACTTCGTCCCCTCGCATGAATATACATTGCACTGGTGAAGCCCCCAGGCTGCACTGACTATGCCTAGCATTGCATGGACCTCGCCCCTTGCATGAACATGCATTGCACTGACTCAGCCCCCAGGCCGCACCGACTATGCCTAGCGTTGCACTGACTTCGTCCCCTTGCATGAACATGCAATGCACTGACTCAGCCCTCAGGCTGCACTGACTATGCCCAGCATTGCATGAACTTCGTCCCCTTGCATGAACATACATTGCACTGGTGCAACTCCCATGCTGCACTGACTATGCCCAGCATAGCACTGACTTTGTCCCCTTGCATGAACCCACGTCACACCGATACAACATGCCTTGCACTGATACATCCCCCTCCAGGCTGTACTGACTATGCTTCCCAACCGTACGGCGGTACCCCTAGTCTTCATCTTCCAGCGGTACACTCGCTCCCAGTCTTCAGTGGCATACTCCCAACTCCACCATCGGTACGCTCCCAGTGCTTCAGCGGTACACTCCCCTTGGCCCTCTAGCAACACACTCCCTAATTCCCCAGCGGTACACTCCATCGTCGCTCCAATAAATATATAGATATAATGAAAATCACAATAAAAGGGACAATAAGTAATAATAATAATGGTAAGACAGAAAGGGGGAATGGCCCCAATCAATCAATGAGCGCAAAGAGGATAACAAAAGGGAGTAACACTAATAAACGAGCGATAATGATACATGTTACTCAAGGCAACCCACGAACATAACGGCATGGTCCCCGTCTCTCCTTCTTGGATTCCGAACCCGAGAACATTAATGATGCTCTTGTAAGTCGGGCTTCACCCTCGGGAGTCTCTCTCTCGTCATGGTGACCGCTCGGCCTTACCTCGGGCCAATACCTCATCAGGATCCCCTCCGTCGCCGGGATCTGACCTTCCTCCTTGTATTAAAATTGCCGTCCCTCGGCAGACATTCGCACGGATTCATCCCTCGTTACTGTCTTATTTTCTGAATGAACTGTTGTCCAAATATGGAGTGGTCCATCGGCGACTAACATAATCTGAGTACTCATGCCCTCATCTCGGGCTCACCGCATAGCCCGACGGTCGTTTCCTCCCTGCATTAATTAGTATTTCTTTCGGCCGTGGAGCGCTTATTTCTGGCAATTAATCAAGGGTATTCCCCTCTCCGAGGGGATGTAAATGACGTTGTGACCTTCATGGCACAATGGGTCTTAGTCCCGACCCGAACCACACAATCGTCTGATTAGTCAGATCGAGCGCACAATGAATCGTCACTCTGTGACTGGCACGCCCACGCACTTAATAAACGAACAAAATAAAAAAACATAACAAGTGAAAATAAGTGCGTCCACAAGTCTGGCACGCCCGGTGGGACATGGATCACCCTTCATCTCTTTGCCAGAATTAAGGGCTCCATGGCCCCCTTCTTGTAACACTAATTCCCTAATTTGCGAATGCAGGTTGCATTACGGACGTCTCGATGGCACTCACTTTCGGCCACCAACCCGTCGAGAGTCACGTGCGGAACGGCTACATGGCCGTCCCTCTGACTTTCGGGAGCTTCCCTCCCTCGATTGGCTTCCCCAACTTTTTGGGAGTGGCCTTCGCGCACCTGTTGGACGTGGAAGCGTCTGACGGGATCAAGATCAACGCCTCCATCCAGGGGGCCACCAAAGCTGCTGCCGGCCTACCAATGGCTGAATCTCCCAAGGCTGCCCCTGTGAAGACATTGGGCTGCAACGTGCACCATGTGCACGAAACCACCGGCCCATCTCACCCAGGCTTGGCTTCCCATCAGAGAAGGCTCCGGAGGAGCCGTGCAACCACATCACCCCGAGGCCGGGTCTCCAGCACCGGCAAGTCTACTGTCGTCGGAACGTTCCGGGTGCATCTTTCTGGGCGGCGCTCTAAAGTGATCCCGGATCGCATCATACCCGCCATACCGGTGCGCAACTCCTTCCAGTCACTGGGGGAGATGAAGGGTAGTATGACGCCCGCGTCTCCAGCCACAGTTCCACAGCACCAACCGGCCCCTAGGCCGGCCAAGGGCAAGCAGACATAGGTTCCCAAGGCAGCCCGGGTTACTTCACCAACCCAAGCAAGGCCCAGCACCTTTCGCCCGGCAAGGGCTCAACAAGCAGACCGGGTCAAGACATCGGCCTCCGTTTATCAGCCGGCATCAGCTACACTGGCCCTACCGGAGAACACCCACCGTCGACACCACCGACGTCACTATCAGGCTGCCCGTGCGGAGCCTGCAATCCACATGCCCGTTGCTGTCAACAGGGCAGCACCACCCACTTCTCCTCTTGATCAAGACTGGGATGGAGTGGAGCAAGCCATGAGAAACTACCTGTGGGGCCCGGGGAGCACCCCCTTGGGTCGCCAAAGATTGCTAGGGGTAGTAGCCTCCACATTTGAAGAAAAAGAAGTCCGACCCGTGCCTAGTGCCGAGTCGAGGAACTACTCTGAGGAGCGCTATCAGTCCCCGCTGAGGGAAGAGGTGAGGCCGAGGGGGTCGGTCTTTGACAGATTGGTCTTCCCAGGCAGGCCGTCGAGAATAGCAGTGAGAAGAGGCGGAGACCTAAGGGTCTACACTTGCAATATGGCAGGAGTATTCGGCCGGTATGGGGCCTTACCAACCGAGCCCGAAGAAATGGCCAGACTTGTGGCAAGGCCGGGACCTCTCACCAGAAGAGGGAAGGCAGCAGCTGAAAAGACACAAGCTTACACTGAAGAAAATGACCATGGGGAATCGTCGATGGCCCTGGCCGCCAATGTCATTACTGAAGGCACAATGGGAGGACCATCCACTTCGTCCGAAGAGTCGCCAGCCGAAGAAAGAGGGGGCACCCCTAGCCTCTCAATGAGCGACCCCGCTGTATTACTTATGATGCAGCAATATCAAAGAGAGATCGAGTTGCTAAGGAAACAGTTGACTGACAGAGCTGCTCAACCCTCGACATCCGGGCAGACCGAAGCATTACCAGAGACCCCTAGGGGTAACGGTCAAGCCTCAGAAGTTTCTCGACAGGCGACAGTGTCTCCACCGATCCCCAGCTACACCGGGGGCATTCCCCTACACCTGTCACAACATGCAACTCTGGCCCTGCCGCCGAACCTGCCATTCCAGGGATCCACCATTGCCCCTCAGGCGACAGTGTTGACGACGCCGCTGGCGCAACCTGCTCATTTCTACCCGAACCCGGTGGACCCGGCGATGGTGAATAGACTGATGCTTGAACAGATGATAGACATGAAGCTAGAAGAAAGGAGCGATGGTGACCACACACCCTTCGATGTGTATCGGGTACCCTATCCGGCACACTATGCAGCCAAGAGGCTCCCGGCCGACATCGCCAAGCCGCCGAAATTTGAGAAGTTTAATGGGCAAGGGTCTCCCAGGGAGAACATTGCCTACCATGTGAATGTTATGGGGGATTTAGCTGCAGATGAAGCCTATCTCCTCAAATTTTTCGGCTCGACACTTACTGGGCTTGCTTTTGAATGGTACTCGAGCCTGTCCGCCGGGTCCATTGCAGATTAGCCCGACATGCAGAAGAAGTTTAAAGAGTGGTTTTACATAGCTGAACGGGAGGTCACTGTGGCAGAACTCTATGCCACGAGGCAAAGAAATGATGAGTCGGCACTCGACTACGTAAAGAGGTGGAGGAACCTCAGCATGAGATGTAGACGTCCCCCGCATCAGGAGGATGCGGTGCAAATATGTAAACAGAACCTGAAGAAAAAAATCCTTGAGAGAATGATTGGCGCCAAAGTAAAGTCATTTGACCGTCTGAATAATATAGTGGCAGAGATCGAGGCATTCCTTGCTCGATACTCTTCCACTCCAACTGTATCAAGTCAAAGGGCCAGACAAGCCGAGAAGAAGCTGATGCCACCAGAAGTCCACACATTGGACTTTCAAGCTTTTGAGAAACAGACAGAGACGGCCAAAGAGACGGCCAACCCACCTCCAGCCAGGGCTACTGAATGGCGGGAAGGTCCTTCCCTGCGAGAGAAAATGAGGAATAAGTTGTATTCTTTTCCTCGAGATAAGTCTCGGATCTTGTTTGAATGGGCCACCAGGTACAATAAAATCACATTGCCAGAACCAAAGAGGCCTGGCGACATAAAAAGAAACGATGATCCTCATTTCTGCCCATACCACCAGATGCTGGGGCATACTATCGAGGAGTGTTATATCTTCAAGGATGTCATTGAATCCTTGATTAAGAAGGGAGAGATGGACATGGGGGAGCACAAGGTGGATCCTCCATAGCCGCATGAGATGCCAAACCTCGGCACTTCTGTTAACATGACCTCTCTTTACCAGCAACTGCCTGAAGAATGGGCCGAGGCCAGCACAACTACAACATATGAAGCCTTCGTTATGGCACCGGCTCAAGACCAAGGAGGTTGGCAGGCTGAGCCGACAAGGAATAGAAGAAGAAGGCAAGCCCCCCGGCCCACGCCAGACGTTCATGTAAGGGGTGTTACACCTCGACCAGTCCCACCACCAGTGACGCCTGTTTGGCATGATACAGCCCCCCGGCTAGTCGTGCGGTGCTTCACTAACAACAAGAAGAACATACCCCGATGCGGGTGCACAAAGAGACCAATCTCGCAGTGGAAAGACTCCAGGCCATTATTGATGGGCTTGAAGATTATGAGCAGCCCGAAATCCGGCCTGTTGAGCTGAAGGAATATGTCCCCTGGAGGGAGTTTGAGTCACTCGAACTGGCTCCAGAAGCAGAAGCTGAGGCAAAGGAGGAGCCCCTCTTGTGGGGTGAGCCTCCCCAAGGCCAGTTGCCAGCCACTGAAGAAAAGAAGGAAAAGAAGCAGAGAAGGCCCAGAAATAAGAAGAAGAGCGGGGTCGTCCTTTCTTGCAACACCCTCTCAGCATTGTTCGACACTGCCCTCTCCCTGGGGAAGGAAGAGCAAGAGGCGCCCATTGAGTCGTCAGAAGTAAACCAGGCTGAAGCATCCACCTCCCAGCATGCCACCAGGTCGGGAAGGAAATGGGGACGCCCTCATCACGCCAAGCATAACATCCTGTTCAGGGGAGAACAGCCATACCATATCCCTGAACCTAGGATCCAAGGCATGGAGATTCCCCCTCCCTCGGGTCTCTACCCCGGAGAGCCGGTCGGCCAGAATATTCCTTCATTTATTGAGTTTCTCATGACTCAAGGGGGAAGGCAATCATGCCTCCGAGAGTCTCGACAGGTCAAAGAAGCAGGTAGTCTCTCGGCCCCGCCGGCAGGAGTTCCTTCTCGATTA
Source organism: Amorphophallus konjac (assembly GCA_022559845.1). NCBI lineage: Eukaryota > Viridiplantae > Streptophyta > Magnoliopsida > Alismatales > Araceae > Amorphophallus > Amorphophallus konjac. The sequence continues at coordinate 200,612,244 of CM040120.1, read as the reverse complement.
AGGGAAGAACCGGACAACACCCCGAACCTGGCCGAGTTCATGCAAGGGAAGAAAGTGACCCAACAGTCCCCGCAAGCTCAAGTGATACCCGACCCGGTGAAGGAAGCACCCGCTAAGCCAGGTCCCTAGGCCCAGACTGGGGGCAGGCGCAATAGAGCCGAAGAGATGAAGCTGCTCGAGGTGTGAGCCGGCAACAGAATAGTCAAGCACCTGAAGAAGATCCCAACCAGGTTTACCGTCTGGGAGATTCTATCTCTAGATGAAGAGACACGGCGGGCCATCATCGCGGCGCTCCAGACGCCAACTTATGTGGAAGCTTGCCTTGCAGAGATGTCGCCCGAGGTAGCCGTGGCCTTCACAGAAGAAGACATGCTCCTACCTACCTGCAGTCACAACAGGCCACTCTATATGAGGGGGCAGCTGAATGGGCATCCCATCAACAGAGTATTGATTGACCCTGGGGCGGCAGTGAACATACTCCCCTACCGGATATATCAGAAACATTACTTTGATGTACACTTGGTCGAGGTCAAGAATGTTAAGATTGCTGGCTTCAACCAGAAGTGCGAGGTCCCCTTCGGGATTGCCGAGTTTAACCTCTCTCTCGGTGATTTCACGACTAAGGTCCAGTTTCATCGGATTAACTCCAGTACCTCCTACAAAGCATTGCTCGGCTGGCCTTGGCTGCACCAGAACAGGGTAGTGCCGTCTACTCTGCATGAATGCATCAAGTACCCCGGCGACGGGAAGGAGGAGAGAATCTTTGCTGACCTCCACCCTTTTGAGGTGTTCGAATGCCATCTCTCAGACGCCAATTTGTATCTAGAGAAGCCGAAGCAAACTCCCCAAGTCACCCTGGACAAGGGAAAGAAGAAGGCGAAGCCCGACAGCTGGTTCCCTCCACCACCGCCAGGCTACGTAGCTCCCCGTTAAGTATCATTTGTTTCTAGGGCAGAAGGAGTATTCAAAGCAACTCCCCTTTCCATCTACCCCGCACCGGGGTTGCCACACCTCGAAGACTTGCTGGAGGACATCAGGGTCCCGCTCGGGATCATCAAGCCTCTCGCATGAGTTGACTGCCAAGCGGTCGAACCACTGAAGACCTTTGAGGTGCCTAACCCCGGGGGACGGTCTACTATTTTCTATGTGGTTGATGAGCACCCGGTCAGAGGGGACGATGATTGTAAACTCCCCGACGAACTGCATGACCCACTCGTCCCGATCACGGGACTGCCCGACATGACTGGTCCTGTAGCCATAATGACCAGGAAACAATGGGTCCCCTTTCGCCAGCTCTCCAGTCGGAAGGACATGTTCAAGAAGATGTGGAACCCACCAAACCTGGACCGAAGATTGCTGCAAATCACCCGGCATCCAGGATTAGGGTTTTTGCTGGAAGACTCCTATGAAGCCGACACGATATCAGTCTCGGCCCCGAATGGCAGCAGCCTCACAGGCGCCGTAGGCCCACAAGGGGTTGAGGGTCGCCAGCACCTTAAGCCCTCGGCCAATGAAGAACAGGATGAAGAGGTATTCCTATGGAAGCTGCCTCCCTACAAGAACAAGGGGAAGGCCCCATCCTCCTCTGAGGGACCGGCCCCAAGTGACTATAGCAACGGGCCGCCATTGCCTTCGTCGGACACTGATGCAAAAGGTGAAGAAGCAAGCAGAACTCCGGGCCTCCCTCGGCGCGACTCCGCCCTATTTGCCCTGTGCTATCAGCAGCAGCGAGAAATCGAGATGCTGAAGGCTCGGCTGGCCGAGGTAACCGCACTCGTGTCCGACCTGATTTGGGGCATCTTCCGCCAGCAGAACATTGGCACGCACCCGTCCCCGAGCACCACCCCGAACATCCCTATGCACTCGAGAAAGGAGGCCAGAGGCGTAATTGTTGCCCCAGTCGGACGACGGGCCGACCAGAATCCTACATTGCAAGAGAGAATGCAGAGACCCTACTCCTTCCCGAGGAATAAAACCCGAGGGATCTTCGAATGGGCCTGCTATTATGGCAAAGTCACCTTCCCGAGGTCCAAGAGGCCACAGGATGCTCGCAGAAGTGGTGACCCTTTGTTCTGCCCTTATCACCAAATACTGGGCCACCCCATCGAGGATTGCTACGTCTTCAAGGATATTGCTCAGGATCTGATTGAGACGGATGAGCTCAGAATGGGGGACTATATAGTGGCCCCACCACGCTCCCACGTGACAGACAGTCACGACAAAGGCATTCACATGGTGTCAGTTCAGTACCAGAATTTTGAAGATGTACTTGAGAACCAACCCCCAGTAGGGCAATCAATTACTCCAGCCCCTGCCGAAGCCGTTTATGACGATTACCAAGAAGGCCCCGGAGAAGTCCTCTGTTTCTTCGCACAGAAGAACCCCTCAGAGTCACAGCCGGCAAGCCCGGAACAGGGGGATACCAGCAAAGCCTCATTACCCAACGAGGCGGAGAAGGGCGACGCCTATGGTGTCCTTGAAACAGAAGATGGCGAAGATCAGGGTTTCGTCGACCTGTTACCGGCACCGCCAGAAATTGAAGATGGCGGCCAGGCCACGGTAGATGAACTTGTTGAAATTAACTTGGGCATGGAGGGTGACCCCAGGCCGACCTTCCTAAGCGCCCTTCTTCCTCCACAAGAAAGAGAACAATATATCAAATTATTGCAAGACTTCCGGGATTGTTTTGCCTGGAACTACAAGGAGATGCCCGGCCTAAGCCCCGGTGTGACCCAACATATTTTGGCCATCGACCCCAAAATGGAACCGGTGAAGCAGTCTCCCCCGCGCATGAGACTGGAGTTGATAAGCCAAATTTGCAAAGAAGTCGACAAGCTCATAGATGTCGATTTTGTAGCTGAAACCCAGTACACCACTTGGCTGGCCAACATTGTGCCGGTGAAGAAGAAAAATGGACAGATCAGGATTTACGTGGACTTTCGCAACCTGAATAAAGCCTGCCCGAAAGATGATTTCCCGGTGCCCATCACTGAAGTCATGATTGATGCAACTACTGGCCACGAGGCCTTGTCCTTCATGGACGGATCGTCCGGCTATAACCAAATCTGGATAGCTGATCACGACCGAATTCATACGGCCTTCCGGTCACCCAAAGGGATATTCCACTACAAAAGAATGCCCTTCGGCCTCAAGAACGCCGGCGCTACTTACCAGCGGGCGATGACCAAAATATTTGACGAGCTGCTTTATAACAAAGTCGAATGCTACATTGATGATTTGGTCGTCAAGTCAAAAAAAAGAGAAGATCACTTGCAAGACCTCAGAGTCGTCTTTGAAAGACTCCGACAATATGAGCGGAAAATGAACCCGATGAAGCGTGCCTTCGGCGTCTCCAGTGGGAAGTTCCTCGGCTTCATTGTCCGATATAGAGGGGTCGAGATCGACCATTTTAAAATAAGAGCCATTCAGGAGTTACCTCCTCCAAAGGATCTGGGAGAGTTGAGATCCCTGCAAGGCCGACTGGCTTACATCTGAAGATTTATCTCCAATTTGTCAGGGCGATGTCAGCCATTCCACAAATTGATGATGAAGAATGTGCCTTTTGGCTGGAACTGGGAATGCCAGAAGGCCTTCGATCAGCTTAAGGACTACTTAAGAACCCCGCCTGTGCTGGGGGCACCTGTCAAGGGGAGGCTGCTTATTCTATACATAGCCGCCACCGAATGTTCACTAGGTGCAATGCTTGCCCAGAACAATGACGAGGGAAAAGAGCATGCCCTCTATTATCTTAGCCGAAGGCTAGTGGAGGCAGAAGCAAAATACACCCCGATGGAGAAGGTCTGTCTCACCTTGGTCTTCACAGTCAAGAAGCTGAGGCATTACATGCTCTCCCATGAAGTGAGCCTGATCTCCAAGGCCGACCCAGTTAAACACATTCTCTCCCAGCCAGTCCTGAAGGGGCGTCTTGGCAAGTGGGCCGTGCTGCTAATGGAATTTGATATCACCTATGTGCCGCAGAAGGCCGTCAAGGGTCAGGCCGTGGCCGAATTCTTTGCCGCACATCCCGTGCCTGAAAATTCCCCGTTGGCCACAGAGCTGCCCGAAGATGAAACACTAGAAGTGGACCAAGTCCAGCAGATCGCTTGGCAGCTGCACTTCGATGGAGCTTCGAGAACAGAAATGACCCCGTCCGGACATACCAAAATACGGGCAGGGGCCGGCATCGTCCTCAAATCCCCCGAGGGAGAAGTGGTGCATACATCTTGCTCTATCAGTAAACCTTGCACAAATAATGAGGCAGAGTATGAAGCTTTGATTATTGGTCTCCAAGTTGGGCTGCAGATGGAGATTAGAATGCTGCAAGTATTTGGCAATTCGTTACTAGTCGTCAAGCAAGTCCACGGGCAATTTGATGTCTGAAAACCTGAGCTGCTCCTTTACCATGCTAAAGCGAAGCGGCTCATGGAACAATTCTACCTTATTGAGATAGGCCATGTTACCCGGGGAGAAAATACACAAGCCGACGCACTGGAAAAATTGGCAAGCTCATTAGCAGTCCCGCCTGATGTATCTCTTAGCATCCGGGTGGTGAATCAGCACCAGGTGCCTAGCATGATAGAAGAGCCAGAAGAAGAAGAACTGGAGGTCACTGCAGCAGAAGCCGTCAGCCTACCTGACTGGAGGGATTCCCTCATGCAATGGTTTAAATACCAGCAATTGCACAATCAGAGAGAAGAAAAGATCAGGCTGATCAGAAAGAAGGACTCTTACGAGGTCCGAACGGGATCCTATTCCGAATTATGGCGGATGCCAAACGGAAAGTACTCTTGCGGTGCCTGTCCACGGAAGAAGCTTGGAGGGTCAGGAAGGAAGTCCACGCCGGAACAGCAGGTGCACATCAGGCGGGACCAAAGATGAAAATTGAAATAAAGAATCTTGGCTACTACTGGCCAACCATGTTTGAGGACTGCTGGAAGTACGCCAAGTCTTGCCAGAAATGCCAGGAGCATGCCACAGTACCCAGGAGGCCACCCGTGCCGCTACATCCGACATTGCCCAGCTGGCCATTCGCCCAGTGGGGGATAGACGTCGTGGGCCCACTGCCCGCGTCATCCGCCGGGTGCAAATACATTTTGGCGGCAACTGATTATTTCTCCCGTTGGGCAGAAGCTGTTGCTTTCAGAGAAGTGACTGGGGAGATCATCGCCAGATTCATCCGACGCAACATCATATTCCTGTTTGGCACACCAAACCGAATCATCTCAGATAATGGAAGCCACTTCCGCAACCAGAAAATCTACCAGCTGGCAGAGAAGTACAAGATCGACTGAAGGACATCAACCCCCTACAACCCGCAAGCCAATGGTTTGGCTGAAGCTTTCAACAAAACTCTTTGTACTCTCCTTTCCAAAATTGTTAATTCAAACAAGAGGGACTGGGAAGAGAAAATATATGAGGCCCTGTGGGCGTATCGAACTGTATACAAAACTCCAACGGGTTGTTCACCCTTCTCCTTAGTATACGGCTCGGAGGCGATTGTCCCCATCAAGCTGGAAATACCCTCCCTTCGGGTCACAATCCAATACGGATTAGTCCAGGAAGAGCAGACAAATGTCGAACGAAGGCTCGAAGAGCTCTCTAACTTGGAGGGGAAGTGGCTCCGAGCCCAACAGAACATTCAGGTCTACCAGGCCCGCATAGCGCGCGCTTTCGACAAGCTCGTCAAGGAGCGAGAATTCAAGAAGGGTGACCTCGTCATGGTCAAGAGGAGGGAAGTCATGGCCTCCAACCCCAAGGGCAAGCTGAATGAGAACTGGCTCGGGCCCCACGTGATCCAGAAAGTCTATGAGGGCGGAGCCTATGTAATAGTCAACCATCGAGGGGAGGTCCAATTTCCGCCCCTTAATGGTAGGCATATGAGATTGTATCACGCTCCGATTTCCCCATTCAATGATTAATACATTTCTCCGCCCCACCGCGGGCGAATTCGCATTATCATTGTTCGGATGGTTTGCCGTTATTCACTATGCATCTTAGAAGAGGAGGCCAAAAAAAAGGAAAAGAAAAAGGAAGAGAAGAAGAAAAAAAGAAAAGAAGAAGAAGAGAAGAAAAGAAAAGAGAAAAGAAAGAAGAGAAAAGAAAGAAAGAAAAGAGAAAAGAAAAGAAAAGGAAAGAAAAGAAGAGAAGGATTCAGCCCCCTTTGAATAGACAAACTAACTCTGTCAGCCCTCGACATTCTGTCGGCACTGATGAAAAATACTCCACCCGGACCTTTCGTCCGAGATTGGGGAATCAACCCATCTCCTTGCGTTGGCACTCACCCGTACCGACGAATATTCCAATAAACGAATCAACCCTGTCAGCCCTTGACATTATGTCGGCACTGACGAAAAATACCCCACCCGGACCTTTCGTCCGAGATTGGGGAATCGACCCATCTCCTTGCGTTGGCACTCACCCGTACCAACGAATATTCCAATAAATGAATCAACCCTGTCAGCCCTTGACATTCTGTCGGCACTAATGAAAAATACCCCACCCGGACCTTTCGTCCGAGATTGGGGAATCAACCCTTCTCCTTGCGTTGGCACTCCCCCGTACTGACGAATATTCCAATAAACGAATCAACCCTGTCAGCCCTTGACATTCTCTCGGCACTGACGAAGAATACCCCAACCGGACCTTTCGCCCGGAATCGGGGAATCAACCCTCCTCCTTGCGTTGGCGCTCCCCCGTACCAACGAACACACCAAGAGACAAATAAACCACACCTGTCATCGGCACTCCGTCGGCACAGATAACCAACCCTCTTTTGACCAAGACCTCCCGTCGGGGTCACTCCACCTTTCCAAGGTCGGATCAACCTAGTCGGGTCAAGCATATCAACGACATCAGTTGGATGAGTCGTTTGATGGACATGGTGGAGTGGTCCCCTCGTCCCTCCTCTGGAAGGGGCGAGCACTCTCCTATGCTCCTCTGCAAACCTCACCGGGTCCTCCTCGGGTAAGCTATTAGTGTGGACTTGCGTCCCATTGCACAGCAAGGAAAGAAAAAGGGAAAAGGAAGGAAGAGACTGCCCAACACCACACGCATACAAGAGACACATGGAGAAACTGCATTATATTCCTTTTTAAGAGAAAATTACATTGGCTTCGGGGCATACCCCGGTGTTACATGCAAAGAAAAGAATAGAAGGGGAACCGACAGTTAATCCATCCCCCGGAAGATGTCCTCGAAGGGGAGGATCCCGACGCAAGGGAAGCTCACCATCTCATGCAGGCAACTTTCCTGCGCGTCGAGGCGCTCCAGCTCGGTCGCCACAGAGGCCACTGCTGCTTCGGCGATGGCTAGGTCTTCAGTCTCCCGGGCCTTACTAGTCTCTGCCTCGAGTAGGTCAGATTCAGCCTGGGTGAGCCAGCCCCGGAGTTTCTCGACCTGGTTCTCTAGAGCATCAATGTTGGCGTCGTGCCTGTCCAAGGACCCTCGGTGTTGCTCCCGGCTGTCCCTCCACACTGCCAGAACCTCCAGATATTCATCCCTCTGAGCACGGATAGCTTTCAGTTCAGTTGGGGCTTGCGTCTCAGGGAATGCACGACGGTTTACGTATTTCAGTAATAGCAGAACACGTCGCGACCATTCTTCCAGCGGGCAACCCATCATTTGCAATGCCTTGGTCAGCTGCTCCTGTCACGCCCCGAACAAGGCGGAAGTATCGGGACGTACAGTTAGGGACACGCTAGCAAGAGAGGGAACTAAATCTAAAATGATACACAAGTGCTACAAGATGGAATACTAAATGATCATTAACAAACCACAACTGATACAATAACCTCAAGTTTAACTTAATACAACTGGAATAATCAACCACTAAAACTCAATAACAAGACTGAGACTTAATACTCTCCAAAACACAACTAGAAGAAAGATAACACACTACTAACACACTAGAACTGATACACTCAAGACATCACTCCTGCCCTTCCCCATCGGTAAGCGCGTCACCTGAAAAGCCTGGAAAGGGGGAAAACACAACTATGAGCTGACGCTCAGTAGGAAATAACAGACGGGTATAAGTGATTAACAATTTAATTACATTTTAAAATGTCATGCTACAAATGGTAAAACAATAAAAAGATAACGATAATATCACGAAACGGAATTTAAAGATCTTGCAAGGTCAAGAAATATAATGAATAGAATGGTAAGACAAGAATTTACTACAGGAGATAACGATAAGAAGTTGGCCATATCAAGTCAATTCTAGTCATGTCAAGTACGCATGTATTTTCATTTCCACGTCCAAGTAATCAACAAGTAGAGTAACCACAAGTAGAGTATAGAACAGTAAAGAGTGGAAAGTGAAACGTAATAGCGAGTAATATAGGGAGTAGTGGAGAGAGTAGTGAGTAGTGGACAGTCCTAGATTTAACACATGTCAAGTACTGGTGCCAAATGCCACACCTAGTCATTCACCTCCCCGGGGGTACACGTAGTGTTCGGGCGCTCTTCCCAGGACCAGACCGAGCCCTTATTTGTTTGCCAGACATTGATTTCTTTTGGATCAAAGATCCCACGAATCTAGACTTCCACAGTTTATGGCCAGAATTCCAAGGTTCAAGCTAAGTAGCAATAATAATATCAAGTAGGAAAGAGATTCATTTCCAGAATTTCAAGGTAAGTATAATCATCAAGGAGATTGAAATCAAGTCACAATAAGAGTAAATCATGCTGCATTACTGTAGAACAGCGGCTATCAATCAAGCTAAACAACATATTAATCCTAATCACCAAGTTAAGATATCATGATTAACCATTATCATTTGTATTAGCCAAAATGCCAACAAGCTAGAACAAGTTGTCAAGGTAAGAACAAGCTCTCACAGCGGTGAAATAGAATACATTATCAGAGGTTTAGTTACACCATTAATCATTCATTAAGTGAGTTTCTATTTAATCAATATAAGTGTTGTAATGATGAGGGTGAACGGCATGTTCTTATGCTATGTTTGCAAGTAGGAACCAATGCAAATTTGAAATCAAGGAGGGTACATGAATAGGTCAAAAGTTCTTCAAAAATATACTTTCAATGGTTCTAAGTTAAATGGGTTGATTCCCCATTGATTCGGATCCATTTTCGATTCGAAAAATGAAGAAAACGGGTTTTCTGGTGTACGGGTCGACCCTTGGGGTCGACCCCTGCAAAACGGGGTTCTGGAACTGCATGGGTCGACCCCTGGGGTCGACCCTCGCGTCTGGGCCGAATGGGTCGACCCCAGGGGTCGACCCTCGGGCTGCCTGGATAGCCATGTGCATGGGTCGACCCCTGGGGTCGACCCCTGCAAGAACAGCAACGGCTGTTGCTTCCGGAAAACGTGAAATCTCACCCAAATGGGGTCCAAATGAGTTGAAATTAAAACCATATGATCTAGGAATGTTAATGGACATTCTAGGGTCATAAAACTACAATTTAGAAACACTAATTTCATCAGAAATCACAAGAATCACAACCTATTCTATGAAGAACACAAGTAGACCTAGTTCAGGACATACCTCCACTAAATTGACAAATACTCTCGATATACAAAACCAAATTTAGGGATTTTGGTGTCAAAAGAAAGCTAACTCGATCATGAATCCAACCATATACTATATGCTACATGAAGATCAAGTTATATAACTCAAAATGAGCCCGTAATCAAGCTCTGGCTTAAGGAATTCTATATGAAACATGTTCTAGATATATTTTTACAAAACTTCGAAATTCATGATGCATGCTCAATGGAATTTGGGGCTTTCTAAGTTAAATGAAAGATAATAACATGCTGATTACTTCATGTGAACTAATTAAAGTTTGGTTGTTAGATCCTACCTCAAATCGGAGAGAGAAAACTCGGAACCCTAGGATGAAGAACACTTGGGCAGCACCTCACCAAAAGCTCGATTTCTCCACGGATACCTAATGAAAATTGGGGCTTTTGCCACCAATGGATAGAGCTCGATGAGAGGAACAATTTGCTATACTCATGATCAAGATTTGGTTGAGAATTCCTACCTCAATCGATGGATCAAAGAATGATGAAGAGAAGCCAACGGCCTACTGACCGACCTCCACAAATCGAACTAGATCTCCTCAGATCCGAAATTTCAGTGAACCCCACAGTAGCCAAATGAAAGAAGACTCATAGGGCTTCATTTTGATAGCTCATAGAGCTTCTGGAGCCTTCGGAATTGGGAGTATTCGCTGCTGCAAGCCGCGTGTTTGGAAACGGCGCCGAAATCCTAGACTTGACCAAACTATGTCGGCAGCACGTTTTGGGGCTAAGTTTACCTCAAATTGATTGAGGGTAAATGTTCCTTACATTGTGGCCTTTCATTTGCCCCTGATTTCAGATCATTCGGTTGAGTAATCATGTCGAATTTCGCGTTTTAATCTAAGGGTTAGGTATGAGTCAAAAGTGTGCACATTTGGGTTTGAATTCTAAATAGATCTTACCACGGATTTACCATGGCTTAAAGCCAGAAGGAAAAGTTGTTATCTACATCAATATTAATCTATTTACTATTTTTACAGATTTTTCTGAGGTAGTCGAATTATTACTTATACTATTCCGTAATTAATTAAATATTAAGTTCGGAAGACTAAGTTCACTAATTCCGGCGTAATAAATGATTTTCTTAGGCTTAAATGTAGAAGACAAAGTTGCTAAACAAAATTAGTTCTACAAGATGTGATTTTTGGGGATTTTTATAAAATAGTTGAAAAATGACTTATTCTATTAATTAATTAATTAATCTAATTAATTTGGATAATTCTCATTAATTTCGAATAACTTCAAATAAATTCTAAATAATTACAAATAACTTTCTAAATAAATTTCTAAAGAATTTGGGGTCTTACACCCTCCCCTACTTAAAGGAATTTGGTCCTCCAAATTCACTGCACTAAAACTGAGAGTAGAAAAAGATCGCTCACCTAGAATAGATCGGGATACCGCTTTCGCATAGTCTCTTCAGATTCCCAGGTAGCTTCTTCGGTCCCACGCCGACTCCACTGAATCTTGACCATCGGTATCGAACGATTCCGGAGTTGTTGTTGCTTCCGATCCAGAATCTTGACAGGTCTTTCCTCATAGGTCAAATCTTCCTTCAGTTCAAAATCCACCTGCTGAATGATATGAGTGGGATCGTACACATATTTCCGTAACATAGACACATGGAAAACATTGTGTACGCCAGACAAATGCGGTGGTAAAGCCAGTCTGTATGCCACCTCTCCCACTCTATCTAGAATCTCGAATGGACCAATGTACCTCGGACTCAGCTTGCCATGAATGCCAAATCTTCGGATCCCTCTCGTCGGAGAGACCTTTAAGAACACATGCTCGCCAACCTGAAATTCCAATGCTCTCCTTCTGTTGTCGGCATAACTCTTCTGTCTTGACTGGGCTACTTGTAACCGGTCTCGGATAACACGGATGTTCTGTGATGATTCCGAAACAAGATCTGGTCCAAGCCACTGTTTCTCACCTACCTCGTCCCAACACAACGGGGAACGACAACTTCTACCATATAGTGCTTCAAAAGGAGCCATCTGAATACTAGACTGATAGCTGTTATTGTAGGCAAATTCAATTAATGCCAAATACTCACTCCAATTACCACCGAAATCAATCATGCAAGCTCGCAACATATCTTCCACTATCTGATTGGTTCTTTCAGTCTGTCCATCTGTTTGTGGATGAAAAGCAGTACTGAAATTCAGACGAGTACCCAAAGACTCTTGCAGTCCCTTCCAGAAATGTGAAGTAAATCTGGGGTCTCGATCAGATACTATATTCACTGGAATACCATGTAATCTCACCACTTCCTTTATATACAAAGCAGCCAATACATCAATCGTCCACTTGGACTTAATTGGTAAGAAATGAGCCGACTTTGTCAAACGATCGACAATCACCCAAATCGCATCAAATCCACCACGAGTCCTAGGTAGACCCATAATGAAATCCATGCCAATGCTTTCCCACTTCCATTGGGGTATGTCGAGTGGTTTCAATTTCCCTGCTGGTCTGAAATGTTCGGCCTTAACTTGCTGACACACCAAACATCTACTCACAAAATCTGCGACTTCTCTTTTCATATTCGACCACCAAAAGGACCTTTTCAAATCTCGGTACATCTTAGTGCCTCCAGGATGAATGGTATATCTGGATCTATGAGCTTCCTCAAGAATTTTGTTCTTTATTGTAGCCTCATCCGGAACACAAGTTCTGCCTTTAAATAATAATCTACCATCATCGGCTAACATGAAGTCAGGTCTACTGCTCAAGTTTCCCTTGATCTCTACTAACTCGGGATCATTATCTTGCAAGGACTTGATCTCTATCAATAATTCAGGTTTAAGTTGAATCTGAGCAATCAAGATCCGATCGTTGTCAATATTGAGATCCAGACTAGATAATTGTTCCAACAATCTCCATTCTTGTAACATGAGACTTGACAGTCTAGCTACCGGCTTCCGGCTTAATGCATCTGCCACAACATTACCTTTGCCAGGATGATACTCAATCGAGAAGTCGAAGTCTTTCAAGTACTCCAACCATCTCCGCTGCCTCATGTTGAGTTCCTTTTGAGAAAATAAATACTTCAAACTCTTATGATCTGAAAACACTGTAAAGGTTTCTCCATACAAGTAATGCCTCCATATCTTCAAAGCAAACACGACTGCAGCAAGTTCCAAATCATGAACAGGATAATTATCTTCGTGCTTCCTCAACTGCCTAGAGGAATAGGCAATCACCTTCCCATGCTGCATGAGTACACAGCCTAAGCCAATACCTGAAGCATCAGTATAAACAACAAATCCTCCTTCACCAGAAGGTAAAGCCAAAACAGGTGCAGTAGTCAAACACTCCTTCAGAGTCTGAAAGCTTCGCTGACAATCATCTGACCAATCAAACTTATTCTCCTTGCGGGTTAATCTTCTCATAGGTACTGCAATCTTGGAGAAATCTTGAATAAATCTTCGGTAATAGCCTGCCAGGCCTAGGAAACTTCTAACTTCAGTTGCACTAGTAGGCTGTTCCCAATTCTTCACTGCCTCAATCTTCGAAGGATCAACAGAAATACCTTCCTTGGTGATAATATGTCCGAGAAATGACACTTCTTGTAGCCAGAACTCACACTTACTGAACTTAGCATATAGCTGATGATCTTTCAACAGTTGCAATGCCATTCTCAGATGTTCAGCATGCTCCTCTTCATTCTTAGAATAAATCAGGATGTCATCAATAAAGACTACGACCCATTGATCAAGATAGGGCCGAAATACATCGTTCATCAACTGCATGAAAGCTGCTGGAGCATTCGTTAGACCAAAAGGCATAACGACAAATTCAAAATGACCATACCTGCTGCGGAAAGCCGTTTTATAAATATCCTCTTCCTTAATCCGCAACTGGTGATATCCAGATCGAAGATCGATCTTAGAAAAATATTGAGCTCCCGCTATCTGGTCAAATAACTCGTCAATCCTCGGCAAGGGATATTTGTTCTTGACAGTCTGCTGGTTTATTTGCCGATAATCAATGCACAACCTCATCGAACCATCTTTCTTCCTGACGAATAACACAGGGGCTCCCCACGGAGAAGTACTAGGACGAATAAAACCCTTCTCGAGTAATTCCATCAGTTGCTGCTTCAGTTCCCTTAGTTCCGCAGGAGACATACGATAAGGAGCCTTAGAAATAGGAGCTGTGCCAGGAATAAGATCAATGGAAAAGATAACTTCCCGCTCAGGCGGAAGTCCTGGTAGTTCTTCTGGAAAGACATTAGGAAAATCTCGGACAACAGGAATGTCCTTGATCTCCATCTGCTGCTCAGGAGTTGCACAAACAAAGGCTAGAAAAGCCTCACACCCATGCCTCAAAAGCTTATCAGCTCGAAGAGCCGAGATGAGCGGTACGGAGTTATGGTGCTTGACTCCCGTAAAAGATAAACCAGAATGTCCAGTAAAAGTCACTGAGCTAGAACTACAGTGAACATTGGCCTCATACTTGGCCAACCAATCTGCTCCTAGGATTACATCATAATCCTTCATATCCATGCAGACCAAATCTGCTGGAAAGTTCTGTTCACCAATCATAACCTTACTAGAAGGATAGAAATACTGGATTGTTGATCTAGTGCCAATAGGGGTTGAAATCTCTAACGGAGTATTCATCAAAACAGGTTCCACAGCTAATAACTTAGCAAATCTCCGTGAAATAAAAGAATGTGTTGCACCAGTAT